>OY992886.1:40869099-41296514 GCA_963921405.1 Cepaea hortensis
AAGAAGAAGAAGAAGAAGAAGAAGAAGAAGAAGAAGAAGAAGAAGAAGAAGAAGAAGAAGAAGAAGAAGAAGAAGAAGAAGAAGAAGAAGAAGAAGAAGAAGAAGAAGAAGAAGAAGAAGAAGAAGAAGAAGAAGAAGAAGAAGAAGAAGAAGAAGAAGAAGAAGAAGAAGAAGAAGAAGAAGAAGAAGAAGAAGAAGAAGAAGAAGAAGAAGAAGAAGAAGAAGAAGAAGAAGAAGAGGAAGAGAAGACGATTGCAACACATTGATATGTGTGCTCTTTTCTTGGTAATAGTAATTAATTCTTGTGTGCATTAATTTGGTATTCAGGGTGTTTTCATTTGCCCTGCAATTTTCCTCAAGCCATGCTTCTTTTTCCTTTTTGAACAATTTCCTGTTTTCCCTGTTAACCTACTCATACTTTTTATGGTTATTTTTATTATGTCTTCTTATTTCCGTTAGTTTTAAAATGTCTTCCGTCATCCATCTCTTAAGTCTAAGCATCTTAATTTGGGGGGATAAGTGTTTTTGCAGCCTGGCTTATTGAGTTCTTCAACATTTCCCATTGGTCACTGACATCTTGAAATGTACTTTCCATATCAGCCAATGCATCGAATCTGTTCTTTACCTCTACTTTGAATTTATCTCTTATATCGTCACTCTTCAGTGCACATAGATTAAGTGGTGTGTTCCTTGGTGTATATTTCAATTTTTCTAATGTTATATGTATATTGCTTATAATTAATCTCTGGTCGCTATAGCAGTCTGCGTTTGGTATAATTTTAGCGACTTTAAAGGCATTTCGAAATCTTCTGTTGATGAGGATGTAATCAATCTGGTTTTTATTACATTGTCAGGACTCCACCATGTCCATACACTCCTTGGATGTTGTTGATACCACGTCTTTCCAATAATCATATCATGCTATTTTGCCTACTGTACAAGTCTGTAGTCTCTTTCATTCTGTTCCACTAGTCCATACTTGCTTATTGTGCATCCGTCTTGTTGATTTCCAACTTTGGCTTTAAGGTTACTCATTATAATAGTTAATTATATTTATTACAAAGAACATGGTATGGTGTACATTGTGGATGCAGTTATTTTACACAGTGAGTAGCTAAGGTTAGAATTGAATTGTAAAAATGGTAGAAACTGTGGTCGTCTCATGATGAAAGAAATAACAAACTATAACATTCTAGTAAATGAGAACATTCTTAAGCAGATGAACCGGTATAACTATATCGAAACAGTTAAAGCATATGATGGAAGACGCCTTGTAGACATTAGAACAAGAATCGGTATTGCAAAAGCAAGCATGTGCCAGATGTAAACCCCTTCAGCAACAAAAAGCTGCCAGTTGCAGTGAGAAGAAGGTTGAGGTGATATAGTTAGTTGCGTATCCTTGACAGGTCGTAGCAGTTAACTCCAGCATTCAATTTTTGGCTGTTTGTGATTCCTCGGCAAGTTTATGTTCAGTAGTTTGCCATAGCTTTCTGAACGACAGGCACTCATACCATAGTAACGAAGCCAACGCAAGATGGTCAGCTTCCAAATCGCCCGCAGCTGTGTATCGAGTGCAGTATGCAGGATTTCGAATTGCATTTGTAACCACTTTCCCATAGAGCCGACTATATATAAAGAGTTATACTGTTTTATTCAAACGAAACATGGACAAAAGTCAATAATCAGAGAAGCTGAGTAAATCTAATGGCCACGGCCACAGGTGCCAAGATTTGTGTGAGGACACGAAGCACCGGGTGCACAAGCCCTCCTCCTCGAGGCAGGTGTGGCTTCGGAGATGACATTTCGCAGCTATGGTACACGGAACAACGCAATAAAACATGGCTGAACGAACGTCTCGGACGCACGGCACGGGAAGGGGGCCAGCCTCCAGAGAGTGCCAAGAAGATAAATAGCCGAAACATTCGGGAAAGGGGACCTCATCTGACGATCAGAAACCCCCTGCCGTACTAGCTCCACGGCGGAGTTTTTATCACAGGCATTAGAAATGTGTTTATTTTTAGGACAACACCGAGAATACAACGGTCGGACAGACGGGCAGAAAAAAAAAGAATTAAAATGTCTTACAAGAGAGAAATGACAACTGTAATAGAGAAATTAGATATAGACAATATATGTTGGGCACGTTATGAGGAGAAATAAACTTGAGAACGTAATGACAACTGGCAAACATTATGTGAAAAAAGAGCAACGGGAAGTCAAAGACATCAATACCTTGGTGGCTTGGTCACATGGCATAACTGGGGCAAGAAATCAGACCTGATCCAAGACTATTGATCGTGTGGGATGACAAACCATGACCACCCATGCTTAATGACCTGGCACATAATGATGATGAAGATTAATTTTGCTTGGGCTTCTTTGGTGATTTTATAAACCTCATCCAGAAACGTATTATAACTGAACTAAAGGACATGTGTCTGCTTGTTGGAACAATTATTTACTTGTAATTGTTCTACATACATGGGAAAGTATGCCCTGTGCTATATCGCTCATACTAACACATGTCTCAACAACACCAATAGTATAGTTAGAGTAATGTCTAGGGAGCTACTGAACGTAAACTTGCCAAGACATCAACAGCAGTAGTGCTGGTGTTGACAGCGATGTCCTGTAAACAGGATATGCAAAATCAAAATGTCTAGGGAAGGGAATGCACAATACGTTTAGCAGGAGACATCTACACGGAATATTAGATAGCGAGAGTGCGAATGTTGCAGCACCGGACATTCTTTCACATCTAGAAGATTTAAGAATATATAACACTAGCTGACCCGGCCCGGCTTCGCCCAGTCCTTGGTGGGGAGCATCTCATTTAATTCATATAATTAGTCATATAAGCTCCCGTTCCCGTTACCGACTGTCTGTCTGTCTGTCTGTCTGTCTGTCTGTCTGTCTGACCCGGCATCGCCCAGTCCTTGGTGGGGAGCATCTCATTTAATTCATATAAGTAGTCATATAAGTTCCCGTTCCCGCTACCGACTATCTGTCTGTCTGTCTGTCTGTCTGTCTGTCCGTCTGTCTGTCCGTCCCTCCCTCTCTGTCTGTCTGTCTGCCTGTCTGTCTAATCATTTATTGGTTGCAGTTAGAACAACCTTAGATAAACGAAGACCAACTTACAAAAAGCATTTGAAAGAGCACTTGAAAGATCTTTACATCTTCCCCCAACAATTAACTTGGGTAAATGGAGCGGCGGCAGCAGCATCAGCAGAAGAAGGAAAAGGAGGAGTAGACAACGACAACTGCAGCGAAAAGGTGGGTCTGTCTATCTATCTGACCCGGCGTGACTTCGCCCAGCTCCTGGAGTGTAGCGTCTCATTAAATTCATACAACAAAAAAATTCCACACACCATCCATTCTTTTTAATGAAAACTCTTTCTAATCACCTGCATGACTACAGTAACTTCTTAAGCAAAAAAAGATGAGTTACAATGTTATGCATTGTGCATTATTTTTATGAAAACTTTGAAAATGCCTTACAGATTGTATCATTATTTATTATAACTCATATGCCGGTAAATAACTATGGACAAAGAGTTTATAAATCTTTGAAAACGATGCCACAATATGACTATAAGTTATACAGAAAGGTTATGCCCCTTGAAATAACTTTTACAGAGTTAGGTCCCCTGAAATATATGAAATTATGATGAAAAATGAAAAATGAAATAATACTGAGTAAGCAGGCGATTTCACACTAACAAAATATGACAGTTGGCAGCACTGGAATGAAAGGAAGGCGTGTAGAAAATTTCATCTCAATCGGATGGGCCGTTCGCGAGCGCACAAAGGACAGACGGACATACAGACATACAGACAGACAGACAGACAGACGGACGGAGATCCTAATTTATATATAAGATAATGTGACCACACCTTTGACCATGCTATATTATTTATATATTCGATAGAACTAATGCAAAATATAAGATAAATAACACGAACCGAATACAATAACTTGTAATCTCCGCTGTTTACAAAAATCCATCTATGGGCAAAAAAATTAAACAGAATGGATTTCATTCTTCTGGCGATTATTTGTAAATACTAGCTAGTTAATATTTCTTTCTGGAATTATAAACATCATGTCGACAATTTCCGTACAGGGCTTGTGTGGCGGTGTAGATGATTATCTACGGCATGGACGTCTGTCTCGATACTTCTGTGTCTGGGTACACTCTCTTTGATTAATGCAATTATCCAGGCTATTGATTTTCCAATGTAACATTTTAATTGTTAAAATTTGTCTGATGTTTCAGTTTTTAATTGATAAATAGATCTGTAGGCAAATACACATAGAAACTGTGAACATTAGATTGCGATAGGAAGCGCTAATTTGATAGTGGCATTATTCGTAAAGAGCATATGGCTTGCAAAACTGTGAATAAATAGAACCACAGTATATATCATACTGTAGATAAACACGTAAGGGCAGTTGTAGAATTTAGGTCTGTGAATTGTGTGATCTCAAGGTAATACTGGAATCCTGCAGATATTAAATACTGAGACATAAAATATGTGCATCGTCATCATCATAGTTTTTGCCAGATGGCGTGGGCGTTGATGTAGCTCCACAAATCTCGGTTCTGTGTGTTCTGCATCAGTGTTACTGATATATATGTCTACTATGTCACTGATATTAGTTTACTATGTCACTGATATTAATCTACTATGTCACTGATATTAGTTTACTATGTCACTGATATTAGTCTACTATGTCACTGATATTAGTCTACTATGTCACTGATATTAGTCTACTATGTCACTGATATTAGTCTACTATGTCACTGATATTAGTCTACTATGTCACTGATATTAGTCTACTATGTCACTGATATTAGTCTACTATGTCACTGATATTAGTCTACTATGTCACTGATATTAGTCTACTATGTCACTGATATTAGTCTACTATGTCACTGACATTAGTCTACTATGTCACTGATATTAGTCTACTATGTCACTGATATTAGTCTACTATGTCACTGATATTAGTTTACTATGTCACTGATATTAGTCTACTATGTCACTGATATTAGTTTACTATGTCACTGATATTAGTCTACTATGTCACTGATATTAGTCTACTATGTCACTGATATTAGTCTACTATGTCACTGATATTAGTCTACTATGTCACTGATATTAGTCTACTATGTCACTGATATTAGTCTACTATGTCACTGATATTAGTCTACTATGTCACTGACATTAGTCTACTATGTCACTGATATTAGTCTACTATGTCACTGATATTAATCTACTATGTCACTGATATTAGTTTACTATGTCACTGATATTAGTCTACTATGTCACTGACATTAGTCTACTATGTCACTGATATTAGTCTACTATGTCACTGATATTAGTCTACTATGTCACTGATATTAGTCTACTATGTCACTGATATTAGTTTACTATGTCACTGATATTAGTCTACTATGTCACTGATATTAGTCTACTATGTCACTGATATTAGTCTACTATGTCACTGATATTAGTCTACTATGTCACTGATATTAGTCTACTATGTCACTGATATTAGTCTTCTATGCCACTGATATTAGTCTACTATGTCACTGATATTAGTCTTCTATGTCACTGATATTAGTCTACTATGTCACTGATATTAGTCTACTCGCTCAATCAATCTTGTGCCATGCCGGAAAGAGTGGGCGGTCATGACTCGCCATTTCACTCGATCACCAGAGTCGTGGATCAGCTCAGCGTTCCTGTTTCGTCCATGCCATGTGGCCAAGCCATCCAGATATTTTCCTCTCGGTCTTCCTCTTGGTCTGTTCCCCTAAATCTTGCCAGTTGTCACTAAGTTCTCCAGTCCATTTCTTCTCATAACATGTCCAAAAAATTTTGACTGTCTACGTCTAATTTCTCTAATCAGTCTACGATTTTCATTTGTCTCCTGTAGTACTTGGTCAAATTGTTTTTTCTATCTGTCCATGGTATTCTTTGCATTTTCCCCAGAAACCACATTTCTGCAGCCATCATATGCTTTTCAGCTTGACTGCACATTGTCCAAGTTTCACATCCATACAAAAGAACAGGCTCTATGTATCCCCTCAACACTCTTTTTCTCGTTTCAATTGACATCTTTTTATTGGTCAGAATGTTTTTCATCTTGCTAAAGGCTACTTTCGCCATGGCGATTCTTGTTTTAATCTCTTCAAGGTATCTTCCATTAGATGTTATGACTTTTCCGAGATAATTGTACCGATTCACTTGTTGAAGAATATTCCCATTTACTTGTATATTACATTGTGATACTTCGTTCTTCCTAGTGACAACCATGACCTGTGTCTTCTTACAATTTAATTCCAACCCCAGCTGCTCACTGTGGACAACAACCGCGTCTACTAATTGTTGCAGATCCTGTGCATTGTCTGCAATCAATACTGTATCATCTGCATATATAATGTTATTTATGTTTCGTCCCCCAATGGTGATTCCATTTATATCTTCTACATTTCTGAAAATATTTTCACTGTATAGGGAAAAAAGATCTGGAGACATTACACATCCCTGCCTAACACCTCTCTTAATAGGTAGATACCTATTGTCCCACTATCAATCCTTATGGCAGCTTGTTGTTTGCAATATATGTTTTTTATAATTCTAATGTCTTTTCCATCAATTTGTAGATCTACAAGCATATCCACCATGTTGTCATGTTTAACTCTATCAAAAGCCTTTGTGTAGTCAATAAAGCAAAGATGTATATCCTTGTTTACTTTTATAGCACGTTCAATAACTGTTCGCAGCATATACACTGCATTTACTGTACCCTTTCCTTCTACAAACCCACATTGTTCTTCCCCTATTTCAGGTTGTATTTTCTTCCGTACTTTTTGCATGATAATTCGTAACAATATCTTTGTGATGTGACTCATTATACTAATTGTTCTATGTTGATCACATTCCAAGGTTTCTGATTTCTTTGGGATTGCAATAAATACAGAATTACATAATTCAGAAGGTATATCTCCAGTATCACATAATGTGTTCAGCAGTCTGGTGACTTGCTATAGTCCAAATTCTTCTAAAGCTTTAATCATTTCTGTTGTGATGTAATCTGCACCGGGGGCCTTGCCAGCTTTCATATGCTTAAGAACATTTTTGAAACTCCATCTTTAAAATTGGTGGTCCTTCATTATTAAATCTAATATCATACTGTTCTTCTCCGTTATCATTACATGGGTTTTTCACATAATCTGTCCATACCTGTAGAATCTGATCTTTTTCTATTATGATTTGGCCATCTTTAGTTTTTAGACACCCGGTTGATGTACTTGTTCTTTTATTAGTAAGTTCCTGAATTCTTTTGTGCACTAATTTGGTATTTTGACTGTTGTGCTGTTTTTCAATTTCTAAGCACTTTTCCTCAAGCCATGATTCTTTTGCCTTCCTACATAATATTCAGACTTGTCTGTGAGTTTCTTCATATTTGGCAGGATTATTTTTCTTGAGTCTTCTTGTTTCCATTAGGTGTAAAATTTCTTCAGTCATCCATTTCTTATGACCCACCTTCTGTAATTTTGGAATAGTTGTTTCTGCAGCCAAACTGATTGAATTCTTTAACATTTCCCATTGATCATTCACATCTTGGAATAATATCTCTAGATCAGACAATATATCATATCTGTTCTGTACTTCTATGTTGAATTTGTTTTGTATTTCCTTGTCATTACTCAATGTACAGAAATCATATTTAGTGTTTCCTGTTATATACTTGACTTTCTTCAGCTTTATCCTCAATGTTCCTGTGAGTAATCTGTGGTCACTATAACAATCAGCACTGGGAACTGTTTTTGTTATTGTTAGTGCATTTCTAAATCTTCTGCTAATCAGAATGTAGTCAATCTGGTTTCTGATCCTGCTGTCAGGACTCCTCCATGTCCATAATCTTCTAGGGTGTTGCTTAAACCAGGTGTTACCTACAATCATTTCCTTTTTTTTAGCCCACTCTACGAGTCTGTATCCTCTTTCATTTCTCTCTCCTAAACCATAGTTTCCTACTGTGTATCTATCACCTTGATTTCCTACTTTTGCATTGAAGTCTCCTATTATGATGTTTATTTCGGAATGTTTACATTTCTTTAAGGCAGACTCTATGTTATTATAAAATTCATCTACATTATCTTCATTGGACTCTCCTATTGGGGCATATACTTGTATAACATTTATGCTAAAATGTCTGCCACTCAATTTAACCAGTAGAACTTTGTCCGACACGGCCCAATATCCTTGAACAGATTTTGATATTTTCCGGTCCAAAATTATTGCCACTCCCCTGTGTCGATCTTCACCTCCAGAATAAATAATCTTGAAATCTTCATCTATCTTGATGCCCGCTCCTGTCCATCTCGTTTCGCACATTCCTAAAATATTAATCTTTTCTCTTTGTATTTCTTGTTTTATGTTCTCTCATGTTCAGTCGTCGTTTAACGTCCTAACGTTCCATGTTGCTAATTTTAATGCCTCTGTCCTTGTCTTGAGATAATCAGTCTTTAAGCGAATCATAATGTACTACGCACTTTCAAAGAGGTAGTTTGTCGTTGTTTTAATCTATGGCAGTGATCATACTGGTCGGATGACCACAACCATTGTCTCTCGAAAGAGAACCTCTGCCTGCCGTCACGAAACTCGATACCATGACAAACAAATATCTGTCTGCTGCCCTCAAAATTTCATCCACTACTAATGCCACAGATATTAGACTACTATGTCACTGATATTAGACTACTATGTCACTGATATTAGTCTACTATGTCACTGATATTAGTCTACTAATGCCACTGATATTAGTCTACTATGTCACTGATATTAGTCTACTATGTCACTGATATTAGTCTACTATGTCACTGATATTAGTCTACTATGTCACTGATATTAGTCTACTATGTCACTGATATTAGTCTACTATGTCACTGATATTAGTCTACTATGTCACTGATATTAGTCTACTATGTCACTGATATTAGTCTACTATGCCACTGATATTAGTCTACTATGTCACTGATATTAGTCTACTATGTCACTGATATTAGTCTACTATGTCACTGATATTAGTCTACTATGTCACTGATATTAGTCTACCATGTCACTGATATTAGTCTACTATGCCACTGATATTAGTTTACTATGTCACTGATATTAGTCTACTATGTCATTGATATTAGTTTACTATGTCACTGATATTAGTTTACTATGTCACTGATAGTCTACTATGTCACTGATATTAGTCTACTATGTCACTGATATTAGTTTACTATGTCACTGATATTAGTCTACTATGTCACTGATATTAGTCTACTATGTCATTGATATTAGTTTACTATGTCACTGATATTAGTTTACTATGTCACTGATAGTCTACTATGTCACTGATATTAGTCTACTATGTCACTGATAGTCTACTATGTCACTGATATTAGTCTACTATGTCACTGATATTAGTCTACTATGTCACTGATATTAGTCTACTATGTCACTGATATTAGTCTACTAATGCCACTGATATTAGTCTACTATGTCACTGATATTAGTTTACTATGTCACTGATATTAGTTTACTATGTCACTGATATAAGTCTACTATGTCACTGATATTAGTCTACTATGTCACTGATATTAGTTTACTATGTCACTGATATTAGTCTACTATGTCACTGATATTAGTCTACTATGTCACTGATATTAGTTTACTATGTCACTGATATTAGTTTACTATGTCACTTATAGTCTACTATGTCACTGATATTAGTCTACTATGTCATTGATATTAGTTTACTATGTCACTGATATTAGTTTACTATGTCACTGATAGTCTACTATGTCACTGATATTAGTCTACTATGTCACTGATATTAGTCTACTATGTCACTGATATTAGTTTACTATGTCACTGATATTAGTTTACTATGTCACTGATATTAGTTTACTATTCCACTGATATTAGTCTACTATGTTACTGATATTAGTTTACTATGTCACTGATATTAGTTTACTATGTCACTGATATTAGTTTACTATTCCACTGATATAAGTCTACTATGTCACTGATATTAGTCTACTATGTCACTGATATTAGTCTACTATGTCACTGATATTAGTTTACTATGTCACTGATATTAGTTTACTATGTCACTGATATTAGTTTACTATTCCACTGATATTAGTCTACTATGTCACTGATATTAGTCTACTATGTCACTGATATTAGTCTACTATGTCACTGATATTAGTCTACTATGTCACTGATATTAGTCTACTATGTCACTGATATTAGTTTACTATGTCACTAAAATTTGTCTACTATGTCACTGATATTAGTCTACTAATGTCACTGATATTAGTTTACTATGTCACTGATATTAGTTTACTATGTCACTGATATTAGTCTACTATGCCACTGATATTAGTCTACTATGTCACTGATATTAGTCTACTATGCCACTGATATTAGCCTACTATGTCACTGATATTAGTCTACTATGTCACTGATATTAGTCTACTAATGTCACTAAAATTAGTCTACTATGTCACTGATATTAGTCTACTATGTCACTGATATTAGTCTACTAATGTCACTAAAATTAGTCTACTATGTCACTGATATTAGTCTACTAATGTCACTGATATTAGTTTACTAAGTCACTGATATTAGTTTACTATGTCACTGATATTAGTCTACTATGCCACTGATATTAGTCTACTATGTCACTGATATTAGTCTACTATGTCACTGATATTAGTCTACTATGTCACTGATATTAGTCTACTATGCCACTGATATTAGTCTACTATGTCACTGATATTAGTCTACTATGTCACTGATATTAGTCTACTATGCCACTGATATTAGTCTACTATGTCACTGATATTAGTCTACTATGCCACTGATATTAGTCTACTATGTCACTGATATTAGTCTACTATGTCACTGATATTAGTCTACTATGCCACTGATATTAGTCTACTATGTCACTGATAGTCTACTATGTCACTGATATTAGTTTACTATGTCACTGATATTATCTACTAATGCCACTGATATTAGTTTACTATGTCACTGATATTAGTCTACTATGTCACTGATATTAGTCTACTATGTCACTGATATTAGTCTACTATGTCACTGATATTAGTTTACTATGTCATTGATATTAGTTTACTATGTCACTGATATTAGTTTACTATGTCACTGATAGTCTACTATGTCACTGATATTAGTCTACTATGTCACTGATATTAGTCTACTATGTCACTGATATTAGTCTACTATGTCACTGATATTAGTCTACTATGTCACTGATATTAGTCTACTATGTCACTGATATTAGTTTACTATGTCACTGATATTAGTTTACTATGTCACTGATATTAGACTACTATGTCACTGATATTAGTCTACTATGTCACTGATATTAGTCTACTAATGCCACTGATATTAGTCTACTATGTCACTGATATTAGTCTACTATGTCACTGATATTAGTCTACTATGTCACTGATATTAGTCTACTATGTCACTGATATTAGTCTACTATGTCACTGATATTAGTCTACTATGTCACTGATTTTAGTCTACTATGTCACTGATATTAGTTTACTATGTCACTGATATTAGTTTACTATGTCACTGATATTAGTTTACTATGTCACTGATATTAGTCTACTATGTCATTGATATTAGTTTACTATGTCACTGATATTAGTTTACTATGTCACTGATAGTCTACTATGTCACTGATATTAGTCTACTATGTCACTGATATTAGTCTACTATGTCATTGATATTAGTCTACTATGTCACTGATATTAGTCTACTATGTCACTGATATTAGTCTACTATGTCACTGATATTAGTTTACTATGTCACTGATATTAGTTTACTATGTCACTGATATTAGTTTACTATGTCACTGATAGTCTACTATGTCACTGATATTAGTCTACTATGTCACTGATATTAGTCTACTATGTCACTGATATTAGTCTACTATGTCACTGATATTAGTCTACTATGTCACTGATATTAGTCTACTATGTCACTGATATTAGTCTACTATGTCACTGATATTAGTCTACTATGTCACTGATATTAGTCTACTATGTCACTGATATTAGTCTACTATGTCACTGATATTAGTCTACTATGTCACTGATATTAGTCTACTATGTCACTGATATTAGTTTACTATGTCACTGATATTAGTTTACTATGTCACTGATATTAGTTTACTATGTCACTGATATTAGTTTACTATGTCACTGATATTAGTTTACTATTCCACTGATATTAGTCTACTATGTCACTGATATTAGTCTACTATGTCACTGATATTAGTCTACCATGTCACTGATATTAGTCTACTATGTCACTGATATTAGTCTACTATGTCACTGATATTAGTCTACTATGTCACTGATATTAGTTTACTATGTCACTGATATTAGTTTACTATGTCACTGATATTAGTTTACTATGTCACTGATATTAGTCTACTATGTCAATGATATTAGTTTACTATGTCACTAAAATTAGTCTACTATGTCACTGATATTAGTCTACTAATGTCACTGATATTAGTTTACTATGTCACTGATATTAGTCTACTATGTCACTAATATTAGTCTACTATGTCACTGATATTAGTCTACTATGTCACTGACATTAGTCTACTATGTCACTGATATTAGTCTACTATGTCACTGATATTAGTCTACTATGTCACCGATATTAGTTTACTATGTCACTGATATTAGTCTACTATGTCACTAATATTAGTCTACTATGTCACTGATATTAGTCTACTATGTCACTGATATTAGTCTACTATGTCACTGATATTAGTCTACTATGTCACTGATATTAGTCTACTATGTCACTGATATTAGTCTACTATGTCACTGATATTAGTCTACTATGTCACTGATATTAGTCTACTATGTCACTGATATTAGTTTACTATGTCACTGATATTAGTTTACTATGTCACTGATATTAGTCTACTATGTCACTAATATTAGTCTACTATGTCACTGATATTAGTCTACTATGTCACTGACATTAGTCTACTATGTCACTGACATTAGTCTACTATGTCACTGATATTAGTCTACTATGTCACTGATATTAGTCTACTATGTCACTGATATTAGTTTACTATGTCACTGATATTAGTCTACTATGTCACTGATATTAGTCTACGATGTCACTGACATTAGTCTACTATGTCACTGACATTAGTCTACTATGTCACTGATATTAGTCTACTATGTCACTGATATTAGTCTACTATGCCACTGATATTAGTCTACTATGTCACTGATATTAGTCTACTATGTCACTGATATTAGTCTACTATGTCACTGACATTAGTCTACTATGTCACTGATATTAGTCTACTATGTCACTGATATTAGTCTACTATGTCACTGATATTAGTCTACTATGTCACTGATATTAGTCTACTATGTCACTGATATTAGTCTACTATGTCACTGATATTAGTCTACTATGCCACTGATATTAGTCTACTATGCCACTGATATTAGTCTACTATGTCACTGATATTAGTCTACTATGTCACTGATATTAGTCTACTATGTCACTGATATTAGTCTACTATGTCACTGATATTAGTCTACTATGTCACTGATATTAGTCTACTATGTCACTGATATTAGTCTACTATGTCACTGACATTAGTCTACTATGTCACTGATATTAGTCTACTATGTCACTGACATTAGTCTACTATGTCACTGATATTAGTCTACTATGTCACTGATATTAGTCTACTATGTCACTGATATTAGTCTACTATGTCATTGATATTAGCATACTGCCTTGAAGCAGAACACTTCTTTATAAGATTCTAGTACGATGTTGCTAACATTTAATGAGAGAGACTTATGCCATAAGATATTTTGCATCTTCTGACTGTTTTACTCTTAATATCCGTCACGTATCTTCCATTAGATGTTCTTATTGCCTCTAAATATTTGCATTTATTGACTTGGCTAATCATTTTCCCCTGTATTATGTGTGGCCAGGTGGGGAGATGTGTTTGTGGGTGGGGATGTGTGTATGGGTGGTGGTTGTGTACTTGAGAGATGGCGGATATATGGTGGCTGAGTGGGTGTAGGTTTGCTGATGTGTGTGTGATGGTGGATAGGGGAAAATTGTGAGGGTGCGGGATGTATGTGTGGATAGGTTCGGGATGTGTGGGTTGACGGGTGTGTGTGTGTGGTTTTGTGATGTGTGTTTTGCTGGGTGGTTGCGGGTGGGTGGTGGATAATATGTGGGTGGGTGTGTGCGTGTCGGTTATGGGATGGGTGGGGGATGTATGTGTGGGTGGGGAAATGTGTGTGGGTGGGGAATCGGTGGGTGGGTGGCGGCATGTATGTTTGCCTGAGTCTGTGTGAGTGCGTGGAGGTATGTGTGGGTGGGTGGGAGTGTGGTGGGTGGGGGATGTCTGGGTGGCTGAGGGATGTGTGGGTGGCTGCGGGATATGAGGGTGGATGGGGGATGTGTCTCACAACATTGCAATATGCACTGTTTATGTTTACAACTTTCGTTTGACAATGTTTGTTTTTTTCCCATGTGAATATACCATGCGTAATATGCATTGTTTATGCTTACAAAATCCATTTGACAATGTGTTGTTGTTTTTTTTTCATATGTAAATGTAACATGCACATTTGATGAATGAAAGATGAGTGATCGAAAGGGCCGAATGTAAGACAGGCCTGCGTGCCCAATTTGTTACCCTTTTAAAATAAAGTTCATTCGTTCGTTCGTTCATATTTTTTTTTCTCTTTCGCTTGTTTTGAACTCAAGCTCAGTACATACAAGTTCTGCGACTTCTAGTTCACTGAACTTTTTGTTGCATGTGAATTAGCTTTCCCTATTACCTATGTCCCACATCATCAGACGCATCCGCTCCGACTTCAGAGGTACTCTTTCATCATCAATAATCAGAACTGATTAAACAAATCTTTTGAGGTCAGCATGGCCGTATGGATACGAACACTCGTTCTTAAACACCTGCTGTGCTGATGTCGAGTTAAAGGTTCAAGCCTTACACCGGACAGTTGGACTGAAATGTTGACTTCTCGTCCTTGACTTTGGGACGTAAATTACAAGTTCCTCTAAAGTCGAAGTGCGTTCGCTAGATGGCGAGGGACACTGGTAACGGAGAAAGCTAATCCACACGCAAAATTTAGTCCAGTGCTATTAGAAGTAGTATATATGGACTACGATTGAGTTCAGAGCGAGCGAGCGCAAAAAAAAAAAACAACAACAACAACAACTATATAAACAGATCTATTTATCAGTACATGCACATGAAGAAAACGAGCAATTGTGTACATCTAGCAACACTGTCGACGAGCAGTGGAAATGTGATGACAGAAATTGAAAGATTGAAAGAGGCTGCAAAAATTTAATCAGTTAAATCACGTATGGATTGGAACAGTTAGAGCAACACATGTTCAGGTAACTGAGAGCACAGGTGTGTTCTGGAGCACCATTTGTGTGGGTAAACTTGCATAGTTAACAGATCAGACAAAAAGCACATTTGTACCTTTGAATATAAATGTTATCGAAGTTGATTAAAACCCATTGGACGGAAAACACAACAAACATATCTATCCAACAAGAAGTCAGTACTGAAAAGATTACTTATTGAGACAAACAATATAGAGATACATGATATATTCTGAGCATGTAATAAGACTGGCTATTGAGACTCCAGGGCAGGATTTTAAGATTATGTTATTTGGGGTGAAGAAAGGCACTGAGGTGTAGCATTTATCTTGGATCTGCAAACATTAAAATCTGTTAAAGGTTATTGGGAAGTGTCAAACAGGGTTCTACTGGTAAAATTAATCGGCATACCTTTTAACATAAACGTCATTTGAATATATGCCCCAACAGGAGAAAGCAGTGAAGATAGTATAGAGAAATTGTATAATGCCATGGAGAATGCTTTGAAGAAATGTAAGAATTCAGACATTCAGAAAAATGTCATAATGGGTGACTTCAATGTAAAAGTAGGAAATCAAGGCGATGGATGTACAGTAGGCAAACATGGTTTGGAAGAACGAAACGAAACAGTATACAGACTTATAAATGGGCAAAACAGCAAGAAATTATTGTAGGAAACACCTGGTTTAAACAACATCCAAGAAGATTATGGACATGGAGGAGTCCTGACAGCAGGATTAGAAACCAGATTGATTACATCCTGGTTAGCAGGATGTTCAGAAATGCGTTAACAATTGCAAAAACAGTTCCCAATACAGACTGTTACAGTGATCACAGATTGATTATACTCTCCTTGAGAGTAAAGTTGAAGAAAGTCAAGTATAAAACAGGAAACAATAAATATGATCTGTGTACACTGCAAAATGACAAGGAAATACAAGACAATTTTAACATAGAAGTAAAGAACAGATTCGATATATTGTCTGATCTAGAGATCCTATTTCAAGTTGTGGATGATCAATTGGAAATGTTGAAGAATTCAATCAGTTTGGCTGCAGAAACAAATACTGCACAATTAAAGAAAGTCGTAAGAAATGGATGGCTGAAAAAAAAAATTTACAACTAATGGAAATAAGAGGACACAACAAAATTAATCTTGACAAATACAAATAGATTCACTAAAAAATTAATAACATTATGTAAGGGAGCAAGAGAAGAGCTGCATAGAAATTTAAAAATAATAGTCATCCATTTATTACGACCCGCTTTCTTTAATTTTAGAATAATTGTTTCTGCAGCCAAACAGATTGAATTCGTCAACATTTCCCATTGATCATCAGTATCTTGAAATAGGATCGCTAGATCAGACAATATATCACATTTGTTCTGTACTTCTATGTGCAAGGTGAAAAACATACTAACAAATTTTTAAAATAAAATTCAATTGCAATGACAAAATAAGTGTTGAAATGCTACATAGAAGCAGTACTTTTGTAAATGTGATGCGTGGACAATGAGCAGACAAGCTGAAACAAATCTTATGACTGTGAAAATGAAGATTCTCAGGAAAATGCAAAGAATATCATGGACAGAGATAAAAACCAATGACCAAGTTCTACAAGAAACAAATGAAAATAGTACTCTGATTAGGGAAATTAGACGTAGGCAGTCAAAATTGTTTTGGGCACTTTATGAGAAGAAATACATTGGAGAACTTGGGGACAACTGGCAAGATTGAGGGGGCGTGAACAAATGGAAGGCAGAAAAGTAAATACCTAGATGGCTTGGCCACGTAGCATGGTCGAGACAAGAACAGTGAGCTGATCCACGACTCTGGTGATCGAGTGAAATTGCGAATCATGTATTGAAACAAATAATATAGAGAAACCTGAAATATTTTAGGAATGTAATAAGATCCGTTACTGAGACCAGTAATATAAGGAAACATGAAATATTCTGGGCATGTAAAAAGACTAGTTAGTGAGACAAATAATATATACAAACCTAAAATATGTTGGACATGTAATAAGATTGGTTATTGATCACAAATAATTTAGAGTAGTCTAAAATATTTTGGGCATGTAATAAGACTGGTCATTGAGAAAAATAAAATAGAACAATCTGAAATATTTTGGGCATGTAACAAGATTGGTTACTGAAACAAATAATATAGAGAAACCCGAAATATGTTGGACATGTAAACAGACATAAACATCTGGAAGCGATAACCACAGAATGAGGTCTTTGGGGAAGCGAAAAAGAAGAATACCACAAAGCAGATGCATGTAAGGTGTAATAGAAAATTGACAGATGATAGCACCAAATGCAGGACACGTGGCTAATAATAGAAAGACATTCCTAACAGTCTTACCGGTGGAAGAGGAGTGAACAGGGCGCTTGATGATGATGACGATGATGATAATGATGATTATAATGATGATGATTAATGAAGAATAAGAACCTTTCTAGTGAAAATGAAATTGTAAAATATCAACTAAATGTTATAGCAACGCTTATCTTATTTATTCTGGCTTTCTCTCTCTCTCTCTCTCTCTCTCTCTCTCTCTCTCTCTCTCTCTCTCTCTCTCTCTCTCTCTCTCTCTCTCTCTCTCTCTATCTATCTATCTCTCCCTCTCTCTAACATGCTGTTCCATATTTTTTGTGTATTCTCATTTTCATATTATCACTTTGAATGCCACTTGATTTTAACATGCATAAAATTAACACATGTAAATTACTGTAGAGTGAGTGGGAGAGTTAGTGAGTATGAGTGAGAGAGACAGACACACACAGAGAGAGAGAGAGAGAGAGAGAGAGAGAGAGAGAGAGAGAGAGAGAATGAGTGTAAGAATGTGTGTATGTATAAAGAGAGAGAGAGAGAGAGTGAGATAGAGAGAGAGAGAGAGAGAGAGAGAGAGAGAGAGAGAGAGAGAGAGAGAGAGAGAGTTGAGCGCACGCATGTCATGTAACATGCTATTCCATATTTTTTATGCATTCTCATCTTTCATATTACGAGGTATCATTTTGTATACCACTTGATTGTCCTGTAACATGCCATTCCATATTTATTATTATTTTTTTTTTTTTTTTTTTTTTTATTTTTTTTTTTTTGGGGGGGGGGGGGGGGGGGGGGGAGTGTATTCTCATCTTTCATATTATCATTTTAAATGCCACTTGATATTTTCATTTATAATATAACATTACTGTGATGTGAGTGAGAGAGTTATTGAGTGGGGGTGGGAGGGAGAGAAGGAGAGAGAGAGAGAGAGAGAGAGAGAGAGAGAGAGAGAGAGAGAGAGAGAGAGAGAGAGAGAGAGAGAGAGCGTTGAATTGCATCACTAATTTTTTTACGCTACACAATGTATTCAACAAAAATAATTCTGTCAAATATGAAGAAATTCACAGACAAGTCAGAACATTATGTAAGGAGGCAAAAGAAGCATGGCTTGAGGAAAAGTGCTTAGAAATTGAAAGCCAACACAACAGTCAAAATACCAAATTAGTGCACAAAAGAATTCAGGAACTTACTAATAAAATAACAAGTACATCAACCGGGTGTCTAAAAACTGAAGATGGCAAAATCATAATAGAAAAAGACCAGATTCTACAGGTATGGACAGATTATGTGAAACATCTTTATGATGATAACAGAGACGAACAGTATGATATTAGATTTAATAATGAAGGACCGCCAATTTTGGAGATGGAGGTTCGAAATGTTCTTAAGCATATGAAAGCTGGCAAGGCCCCCGGTGCAGATAACATCACAACAGAAATGATTAAAGCTTTAGAAGAATTTGGACTAGATCAAGTCACCAGACTGCTGAACACATTATATGATACTGGAGATATACCTTCTGAATTATGTAATTCTGTATTGATTGCAATCCCAAAGAAATCAGGAACCTTGGAATGTGATCAACATAGAACAATTAGTATAATGAGTCACATCACAAAGATTTTGCTAAGAATTATCATGCAAAGAATGAGGAAGAAGATACAACCTGAAATAGGGGAAGAACAATGCGGGTTTGTAGAAGGAAAGGGTACAGTAAATGCTGTGTATATGCTGCGAACAGTTATTGAACGTGCTATAGAAGTAAACAAGGATATACATCTTTGCTTTATTGACTATACAAAGGCTTTTGATAGCGTTAGACATGTCAGCATGGTGGATATGCTTGCAGATCTACAAATTGATGGGAAAGACATTAGACTTATAAAAAACATATATTGGAAACAACAAGCTGCAATAAGGATTGATAATGAAGTGGGACAGTATCAGCCAATTAAGAGAGGTGTTAGGCAGGGATGTGTGATGTCTCCAGATCTTTTTTCCCTGCACAGTGAAAATATTTTCAGAAATGTAGAGGATATAAATGGAATCAGCATTGGAGGACGAAACATCAATAACATTAGATATGCAGATGATACAGTATTAATTGCAGACAATGAGCAGGACCTGCAACAATTAGTGGATGCGGTTGTCGTACACAGTGAGCAACTGGGGTTAGAATTAAATTGTAAAAAGACAGGTTATGGTCGTCAGTAGGAAGGAAGAAGTGCCACAATGTAATGTACAAGTAAATGGAAATATTCTTCAACAAGTGAATCGGTACAATTATCTTGGAACAGTTATAACATCTGATGGGAGATGCCTTGAAGAGATTAGAATAAGAATCGCCATGGCGAAAGTAGCCTTTAGCAAGATGAAAAACATTCTGACCAATAAGAAGATGTCAATTGAAACGAGAAAAAGAGTGTTGAGGGGATACATAGAGCCTGTTCTTTTGTATGGATGTGAAACTTGGACAATGAGCAGTCAATCTGAAAAGCATCTGATGGCTGCAGAAATGTGGTTTCTGAGGAAAATGCAAAGAATACCATGGACAGACAGAAAAACCAATGACCAAGTATTACAGGAGACAAATGAACATCGTAAACTGATTAGAGAAATTAGACGTAGACAGTCAAAATTTTTTGGACATGTTATGAGAAGAAATGGATTGGAGAACTTAGTGACAACTGGCAAGATCGAGGGGAACAGACCAAGAGGAAGACCGAGAGTAAAATACCTGGATGGCTTGGCCACATGGCATGGACGAGACAGGAACACTGAGCTGATCCACGACACTGGTGATCGAGTGAAATGACGAGTCATGACCGCCCACGCTTTCCGGCATGGCACATGATTGATTGATTGATTGAATGTATTCATTCATTCATTCATTCATTCATTCAGTAGCATGTCCTTTGCAGAACCTTGCTCCCATAACAACCTTCCGGAAAACCTCTCGATCATAAGCAAGATGTCCCGCGTCTGATACACCCATCTGGAGATCATCCGCCACATCCTGCACCCATCTTCTCTTTGGCCTTCCTCTTCCTCTCTTCCCAGGCATATACCCTTCCATTATTGTTCTCTTCAAACTTTCGTGACGTTTCAAGTGACAAAAATATTTCAATTTTCTTTGTTTTATCGTCTTTAATAGCCAACCTTCTTCAATATTCAACTCTTGAAGTATGGATGTATTTGTTATTTTCGTTACCGCAGATATTCTTAGAACTCGTCTATAACATTTATATTCAAAGGCGTTTATGCGCTGTTCAGCTTGTTTAGTAAGTGTCCATGTCTCACAGGCATATGTTGCAATGGGAAAGATGCATGCTCTTAAAAATCTAATTTTTGTAGTTCTGTCTGTCCCACTCCATAATTTATTCAGCTGTTTTAGTCTTTGAAGAGCAACACAATGTATGTGTACAATTATTTTCTCCACTTCTTACAACTTTTGCGAGAATGCTCACGACAATCATCAGTGTCTCAACTGTGTGTAAAGTGAGGGAGTTTGTTCTTATTAGTTTCAGTGATCATGTATGTGTGTAGATGTGAGGATGTTTGTGTGGGTGTGTATGTGAGGGATGTGTATGGGGGTGTGGGGAATGTATGTGTGAAGGGGTTGTGTGTGGGGGATGTGTATGGGTTGATGGGTGATGTGTGGATGGGTGAAGGGATGTGTAGTCGGTGGGGATGTATGTGCGTGTGAGGGATGTGTGTGTGTGTGTGTGTGTGTGTGTGTGTGTGTGTGTGTGTGTGTGTGTGTGTAGGGGGATATTTGGGAGGATTATTGGAAGTATGTGGGTGTTGGTGGATTGGGGGTTGTGGGTAGGGAATGTGTATTTGGGTGGGTGAATGTGTGTGTAGGAGATTGTGTGGTTGGGGGATGGGTGTGTAATGGGTGTGGGGATGAGTGTGGGGGGAGGGATTGACTTTGAATGGGATATGTCTGTGTGGGTGGGAGTGTGTGAGTGTGGATGGGGTAAATGTGAGTGGGTGGAGGATGTATGTGTGGGTGGTGAGGATGTTTGTAAGTGGGGGATGTGTGGGTGGGTGGGGAGATGTGTGTGTGGGTGAGAGATGTGTGGGCGGGGATGTGTATGAGGAATGCATGTAGGGGATGTGTGTGTGTGGGGGGGTGGAATGTGTTTATGGGTGGAGTTTTGTGTGGGAGGGGAGACGTGTGAGAGATGGGGGAGGTGTGGGATGTGCAGGTGAATGACGGATGTATGTGAGGATGGGGGATATGTGTTTTGCTGGGTGGTTGGGGTGTGTGTGGGTGGGAGGGTAGATGAGAGATGCATGTGTTGATGGGCGGCTGGTTGATGTGTGGGTGTGAGTGGTTGATGGATGAGTACGTGAGTGGATGGATGTGTGTGAGAGATGAGTGTATGGTTGGGGAATGTGTGTGTTTGTGGGAAGATCTGTGTGAGCGGTGGTGGGGTGTGTGTGGGTGGGAGGTGTGTGTTTTTGGGTGTTTATTGGTGGGGAATATGTGTGGGCAGGTGGGGAGATGTGTTTGTGGGTGGGATGTGTGTATAGGCGGGGGATGTGTAGTTGAGAGATGGCAGGTATTGGGTGGGTGAGTGGGTGTAGGTTGGCTGATGTGTGTGTGGGTGGAGAAAATTGTGAGGGTGCGGGATATATGTGTGGATAGGTGCGGGATGTGTGGGTTGATGGGGGTATGTGTGTGTGGTTTTGTGATGTGTGTTTTGCTTTGTGATTGCGGGTGCGTGGGTGGGTGGTAGAGAATATGTGGTTGGGTGTGTGCGTGTCGTTTATGGGATGGGTGGAGGATGTATATTAGTTAGTTAGTTAGTTAGTCGCGGTTCCAACTTCACGGCAACGGGTCGTCCCCATTATGCTCCGTTCCTGTGCCAGTGAATATCACACAAAACGCTCCCCACTGCCCAATGTGAAAAGTGGAAAAGACAGGAGTCTCGACAAACAACAGCCCGCACAGATACACTGTGCATAATGACGCCGCCAGAATGCCAACACACCAGTCCCCCACGTAACACCCAAATCATCTCTGATGGAATCGGCAGTCATTTTCCTATCTGGATATTTCCTAGATGTTCACCCACACAGTCCACGAAAATACAGTTCATAACCGACGGCAATGCAGTCAACCAGAAGCCCAGCAGCCACGCATAAGGCAAAAACCGGTCAACTCTGGGACATAGCCACCTGCCATCGCTCCGAACATGCAGTCACGTTCCAAAAAAAAAACTTCGGCAGATTCAAAAGCACTTCACACGAAACTCACAGCTCACAGTGTCGCGCCACGCACTCACTCAGATGCAGGGCGACGGAACTATCAAGCCTCCTTAGTCACCTCTTACGACATGCGTGGTAGGCTACAGTGTTGCTATTCTTTGCTTCCCTTATGGGCCCCGGCAACACACGGGAGGGAGGATGTATGTGTGGGTGGGGAAATGTGTGTGGGTGGGGAAATGTGTGTGGGTGGGGAAATGTGGGTGGGTGGCGACATGTATGTTTGCCTGAGTCTGTGTGAGTGCTTGGAGGTATGTGTGGGTGGGTGGGGGTGTGGTGGGTGGGGGATGTGTGGGTGGCTGAGGGTTGTTTGGGTGGCTGCGGAGTGTGAATGTGGATGAGGGATGTGTCTGAAAACATTGCAATATGCACTGTTTATGTTTACAACTTTCATTTGACAATGTTTTTTTTTCCCTATGTAAATGTAACATGCACATTTGATGAATGAAAGATGAGTGATCGAAAGGGCCGAATATAAGACGGGCCTGCGTGCCCAATTTGTTACCCTTTTAAAATAAAGTTCGTTCGTTCGTTCGTTATCTCTCTATCTCTCTGTCTACTCTCTCTCTTTCTCTCTCTCTCTCTCTCTCTCTCTCTCTCTCTCTCTCTCTCTCTCTCTCTCTCTCTCTCTCTCTTTTTCGTGCGCGCGCGTCCATACTCAGCGAGAGAGCTAGAAATAATGTTCCACGGTTCACGATTCTCTCCTGAAAACAATAGTTGTCTAGAAATTGTCTGTGTCTGTCCATATGTGTAGACACTTGTAACATACTATGTTTGTAATGAAAATCAAATGAGCAGTAATGAATGACGGATTCCAATGTTACCTTTGGATTTCCCAGTTTGGGATATGTGTTACTTGTATCAACCTCTACAAGCTGTGAGATCTCTGTTATCTAGTGTGAGAAGGAAACGCTGCGATGGCCGACTTCAACCATAATGGTATAACTACACTTGGCCAGGGAGATGGCTTACTTCAAATATCTGCCAATTATGACTGGCATCAAGTCGTAGAGGACATCCTAAACATATACATCCCTCTATTTATATCACTCTGTGGGATCGTTAGTAATCTTGTCAATATTTCCATTTTCTGGAAGTTAGGTCTCAAGGACAGTATGAGCATAAGTGTATTCGCATTAAGCTTGACAGATTTTTTCACGACGTTTCTACAGGCTGCGGTGTGCTTGTGCTACGTGGCAGACAAGTTGTACCCAGCTAGTAGTATCCATGCTGGGGCTCTCGGCTACTTCGCGTTTCAGTGGATGGTCAACGCCATATACTTGTCATCATGTTGGATCACAGCCTTCATAACTGTTGAAAAATGCTTCTGTGTAGTGTTTCCATTCAAAGTCAAGCAGATATTCACCAGATCCCGCAGCGTCATGGTCATATCGATTATCTACTTTGTACATTTAGGTCTTCACGTGCCCATATACGTTATACATAAAATGGAATGGGTAGAACTACCTTCAGAATCGTCAGGGGACCGCAATAACACAGCGACAAAAGTGCGAGTGTTTACAACACTGTTTGTTGAGGAGACTGCCAGCCTAGAAAAGATATTTGACATCACAGTCAGTCTGGCCTTGTCAGATGTGTCATTTATCGTCGTGATTGTCTGCACTGTATGGATGATCCGTGAGCTACAAGCTTCGTCCAAAATAAGAGCACCAGTGTCCTTGAATGCAGCAGACGTTGCGACTCAAGGGTCAAAGTTATCAAACAAGGAGAGGAAGCTCGTCAAAGTGGCCCTGACCTTGGCTATAACATTATCAGCTTGTGGGCTGCCCAGGGTACTTGTAGTGAGCGTACAGAGTTCGATTCCAAATGGAAATATCAGCCCAATACCGTGGTATATAGTCATCATGTGGGCAGTGGCTTTCATATTTACCACCCTGGGATGCTCGATAACAATCTTCGTGTACATGTCGCTGAATTCTAATTACAGGGCCGCATTTTGTCAATGTTTTCAACGTCAATTATAGATGTCACAGTTGACCATTTCTTCTTCTTCTTCTGTGTCTTCTTCTGCGTTAATCCGAAACGTGTTTTTTTTTTTTTTTAACGTAATTGCGTTGTACCTGTTTACACAGAACGATGATATCTGCACCTTTGGGTCTATACATAGACTTCTTCAGGCATTTGTTGACCGGGTTAACCTTCCCGGGTAGTGGACAACTTAATACATATAAAACATTACTACATGTTTGTTACTTTGTTAATCATGCCATTATTCATAGTTATTCTCAATGATGAATAATTATGTAGTATGGTTTCTTAAACTCTGTGTTGTTCTGTTATCAACTTGCCACAATGTAAACAGTGTCGGCATTTATTTGTTTGCTTTTGTTATTATATTTAGAGTGTTCTGTAATTATAATGTCTTAATTGAATAAACACTCCTCCACGTTTAAAGTGGCCGGTCTCCCTGGACGAAGAGTTAGCAGCTTTCTCCGTAACCCCGAATACTCTGATAATTGGGAGCGGTTCGAGTCGCGCCAGTGGCTTATGAGAGTATGGAGCCGGTCACTCAGAAAGCAATGGCAAACTACTGAGCGTAATCTTGCCAAGAAATCAACATACAGCTGAAAGATGCTGATGTCGACAGCGATGCCCTGTAAAGAATATGCAAAAACAATAACAACGTTTAAAGTAGTTCGAATTACAACTACCCCCCCCCCCCTCCCCCTTTTCATCATTTAAAATGTATTTCAATTATCCCGTGTTATTGGTCATGAGAACATAGATGATGGCAGTGGAAATACAGTTTCTGTGGAAAATGCAAAGTATATCATGGTCGGATAACGTGGGACAACCCCAAAGAGATAGAGGATACTAAAGTTCCTCTTTCCCAATGTGATCCTGACCGTTCTAATTATCTTAACGTCCAATGGCTCAAATGCTTGAGTCCATAACTAGAGTCTAGGAGACCCAAGGAATTCCTCCAGGAAAACAAGGAAAAGTTTCCCTGAATAACAATATCCTTTTGCCTCTCCTCTCTCAGCTAATTAATTAATATCTAGGGTGTGTTTAATTAAACAACTTAACAACGACAAGAAAAAAAAACACTCAAGAGAGGAAATGACCTCCTTTTCATAATTTAATAATCATAAATTGGGTTATTGATCATTAAATTCATAAAACAACAATCAAATTCAAAAAATGTTTATATATATATATATATATATATATATATATATATATATATATATATATATATATATATATATATATATATATATATATATTAGATTTATAAACTGCATATATTGGAAATAACAAGCTGCCATAATGATTGATAATGAAGTGGGACAACAATATCAGCCTATTAAGAGAGGTATTAGGCAGGGATGTGTAAACGTCTCCAGATCTTTTTTCCCTATACAGTGAAAATATTTTCAGAAATGTAGAAGATATAAATGGAATCAGCATTACAGGACGAAACATCAATAACATTAGATATGCAGATGATACAGTATTGATTGCAGACAATGCACAGGATCTGCAACAATTAGTAGATGCGGTTGTTGTACACAGTGAGCAACTGGGCTTAGAATTAAATTAGAATTAAAATTAAATTAGAATTTTTTTTTTAAAGACACAGGTCATGGTCGTCACTAGGAAGAACGAAGTACCACAATGTAATATACAAGTAAATGGGAATATTCTTTAACAAGTGAATAGGTACAATTATCTCGGAAAAGTCATATCATCTGATGGGAGATGCCTTGAAGAGATTAGAACAAGAATCGCCATGGCGAAAGTAGCCTTTGGCAAGATGAAAAACATTTTGACAATAAAAAGATGTCAATTGGAAAAGAGTGTTGATGGGATACCTAGAGCCTGTTCTTTTGTATGGATGTGAAACTTGGACAATGAGCAGTCAAGCTGAAAAACATCTGATGGTTGCAGAAATGAGGTTTCTGAGAAATATGCAAAGAATACCATGGACAGACAGAAAAACCGATGACCAAGTACTACAGGAGACAAATGAAAATCGTAAATTGATTAGAGAAATTAGACGTAGATAGTCAAAAAATTTTGACATGTTATGAGAAGAAATGTATTGGAGAATTTAGTGACAACTGGCAAGATCGAAGGGATCTGACCAAGAGGAAGACCGAGAGGAAAATACCTGGATGGCTTGACCACATGGCATGGACGAGACAGATACACTGAGCTGATTTACGACTCTGGTGATCGAGTGAAATGGCGAGTGATGACCACCCACGCTTTTCGGCATTTCACATTATATATATATAATATATATATATATATATATATATATATATATATATATATATATATATATATATATATATATATATAATATTATACTAAGGCATTTGATAAAGTAAAACATGATGAACTGATTAAAATGTTCAAAGATATCAACATTGATGGGAAAGATTTAAGAGTAATAACGAATATTTACTGGAACCAAGTAGCAGCAATTAAAATTGGAAATAAAGAGGGTAGCTACGAACACATAAAGCTAGGAGTACGACAGGGATGTGTCTTGTCACCAGATCTCTTCTCCCTATATAGCGAAGTAATAATAAGAGAGATCAAAGAGATGCCAGGAATACTAGTTGGAGGTTATAATATAAATAATATACGCTATGCAGATGACACAGTATTGGTGGCAGATAAATCAACAGACCTACAACAATTGTTGGACACTTTAGTAACAGAGAGTGCAAGGAAAGGACTCTCCTTGAATATCAAGAAAACAGTAACAATGGTAATATCAAAGAAAATGGTGACACCAAAATGTGACATAGTAGTAGAAGGAAAGATTCTTAACCAAGTGGATAATTTTAGATACCTAGGGACATTTATAACATCAGATGGAAGATGTACAACAGAGATTAGGAGCAGAATAGGGCAAGCAAAGGCCGCATTTCAGAAAATAAAGAGTATCTTGTGCAATAGGTCACTGTCACTGAGTGTACGAAAGAGAGTGCTGAAATGCTATGTAGAACCAGTTTTGCTGTATGGCAGTGATTCTTGGAATGTAAATGAACAAATTAAGAAGAAATTAGAAGCAACAGAGATGTGGTTCCTGAAACGAATGTTGCGAATTCCTTGGACTGCCAGAGTAACTAATAACGACTGCCTAAAACAGGCTAATGAAACTAGAACACTATATACAACAATAAGAAAGAGACAAACAGCTTTCTTTGGTCATGTAATGAGAAGAGAGGCATTGGAGAACATCGTGACAACTGGAAAGATCGAGGGGAAGAGAGGCAGAGGCAGACCAAGAGAAATGATGCTAGATGGATTGAGACGGTGGCACGGAGGAATATCAGCAGCAGAGTTGATCCAGAAAACCAAAGACCGAGATCTGTGGAGAGCCATAAACGCCTACGCCAGCTGGCAGGGCACTTTATATATATATATATATATATATATATATATATATATATATATATATATATATATATATATATATATATATATATATATATATATATATATATATATATATATATATATATACACACACATAATCAACCTTCGTAAGCCGTCCTTGTGTAAGCAGAAAGACATGTTAGTCAGTTTAAAATTACCGTGGTAGACAATCGACATTACTGTGCGAACATGTGTATATTTCAGTTTGAAGGATTTATCTAATTAATTAACGTAAGTTGTGTGATTTCTGCAGTATGTACCTGACGAGATGCAGCGAAATATGCCAGGCAATAAATCGTGCAATCTATTGTTTGTGTCTTCGTTATTCAAATTCATCACGGGAAAACATTGTTTTGAATATATATATATATATATATATATATATATATATATATATATATATATATATATATATATATATATATATATATATATATATATCCCCCGATGGTGTTTCCACCTTGTCGTGGTGGGGGAGCTTGAGTTTCTCAATGACCCTGAGAGCTATGCCGGCGGTAGCGTAGCTACCAGCAGGTCCTCCCAAGCCGGACAGGTCAAAGGGTAGAGAACAGACAAAGAGAAACACCCTGGTCCTCCAGGTTGGGGGTTGAAGCGTGGGGTTAACATCCCCACCTTTGTAAAAACCTTTCTTTGTTACGAAACAAATACATGAGCCTCGATATCGGACTGACTTATCTGGACAACGACCTTGGAACGTTAAAGGACTTTTGAGATTTGGAACATGGAATGTACGGACACTATATCGAGCTGGAGCGGCTGAAGAACTAACCCGGGAGCTGATTGAATATCAAATGAATATAACAGCAATTCAAGAAATAAGGTGGCCAGGAGAGGGTACTTTAGAACAAAATGGAATGATTATAATATATGGAGGAAACACCCAAAATAAACATGAATTAGGAACAGGATTTGTCATCAAAAAAGAGTTATGGGGGAACGTTTTAAACTTTAAAGCTTTTAATGACAGGATTAGTAAATTACGAATAAAAGGTAAATGGAAAAATATAACGATGATTAATGTACATGCACCTACTGAAGAGAAAGAAGATGATATTAAAGAAGACTTTTATAATGATCTGGAAGATATCATAGAAGAAACCCCCAAACAGGACATCCTGATTGTGCTGGGAGACTTCAATGCAAAAATAGGTAGAGAGCAAACTAATAAAAAAGTGGCCGGTATGGAAAGCCTACATACAACTTCAAATGATAATGGATGGAGAGTCATCAACCTGGCAGAAGCCAAAGGACTGCAGGTTAGCAGTACCAGACTACAAAGAAAGGATATACACAAACAAACTTGGAAATCATGTGACAAGAGAACCTATAATCAAATAGATCACATTTTAATTAACAACAGAAATGCATTAATACATAGAAATACAGCAAGTCAGAAGTTATAGAGGAGCTGAGTGCCACAGTGACCACTTCCTCGTTGGAGCAAAATTTAAAATAAAACTTAAGAGAGCTTTCTATACTAAATTACAAAGATTACACCCAACATATAACAGAGAAAAACTGCAAGACATTACAGTCAAAGAGAAATTTACAGATGAAATAAAATGTAAACTTGAAACTCTGCAAAACCCTTTGGAGGAAAGCATTGACCAAACTTGGTTGAACATCAAGAATACAATTCAGTCTACCGCAGAAGAATGTCTCGGTGTGTTAACCACGCATAGAAAGAACAGATGGTTCAATCAAAAATGTGAAGAAGTGTAACAGTAATAGAGTACTGGGGTATTATTAGGATCTAGTGGGAAACAGATACAGCACGATTGAGCATTGAGAGTGAAAGGATGGGGGATGCTCAATCGTGACGTATTGGGTTGGCAAGGGCAGTTAACATCAAGCCTTTGACTAGAGAGGAGCCATGTTGTCACCATCAAGGTTCCTGCTCTGTTACAGGACTCGAAATGGTGCCCAGACCAGGATTAACAACAACTTCAATTTGTCGCGGCACATAGCGGAGGTACTGGGCCACTATATTCGATACCGCCAATACTTCATACTGCGCTTGTTGGGAAAATGCGGTGCCCTTGACACTGGCACGTTATCAAACCTCTGCTGAACAGATTTCAAGAAGTTTCTACAAGAATCTGTATGCGGTTGTGAAGCCCGCTTTGCAAGTTCAGTTCCACTGTCTTTATGCGGTTGTGAAGCCCGCTTCGCTGAGTCAGCTCTAGATCGTTTTCGAGCTTTACTGGTGTGTGAAGGCCGCTATCACTGTCAAGTCCTCGCCGGGCACTGTGGCATTGTTGTTCGAGCGGTTTGCTGACGAGATTGATTTTGGCGGACGACATGGGGATACCTACTTCTGATCGTACCTCCCACTGTTGCAGGGACTTCAAAGTTGAATCATTGTCACACAGCCTGCTCGTTACCACGGCTGTTGTCTGAACTTTATCATTTTAAAGGGGCCTACCCTGGCCGTTGCATGAACCTTGCCATTTTCAAGGGACTTGCCTCCAATTTAAGTTCAAGGTTTCATCTGAAGTCAGAACTCGTTCAAGGTCAGATCATCACTGGCCGTTGGCTGATATTAATCCATTTTTGGGCCTCGTCATTCCTATGACCCAAACACACCTAATCCATTTTTGGGCCTCGTCATTCCTATGACCCAAACACACCTAATCCATTTTTGGGCCTCGTCATTCCTATGACCCAAACACACCTAATCCATTTTTGGGCCTCGTAATTCCTACGACCCATTTAACGGTGAATTACCCACTCGAGAATCAAGGAAGGGACCCAACCAGGGGTTGAAGATTTGTCTGGCAGCCCATGAGATGTGACCCGACCAGGGGTTGAAGATTGTCTGGCAGCCCACGAGAAGGACGAAATTACCTGAGGGAAGAGAAGGGATATCTGAACTCCGCCACCTGAATTCCGAGACTAAATTTCAGTTGATGCGGGCTCTTGTTGGTTGAACTGGATCCGTCAGCGAGTAAAAGAAGGTAACTGCTTAATTAAGGAGATAGAGTCAGAGTAAAATTGTGTATTTCGAGGTCTCCCATGATGTTCCGAATTTCTTAATTAGAGCGGAGTACAGGATATTATTGTGGTTTAAGAAGCAAATGTCTACAAGGAGTGCATTATTTAAATTTAGAAGTAAATTTGTGTGATACTTAGACCCAGAAAATAACTGCGCATTGCTACATAATAAGTGAGTGCATTATTTAAATTTAGAAGTAAATTTGTGTGATACTTAGACCCAGAAAATAACTGCGCATTGCTATAATAAGTGAGTGCATTGCTTAAATTGAGAAGGTAAAATTGTGTCTATAATAAGTAAGTGTATTCTTTAAATTTAGAGGTTGAAATTGTGTGTTCCTTTGCTTGCCTTGTTTCAGTATTATTTCAGCATGGCGGAACAGGACACCTTAGCACAAGTTTAGCTCTGTTTAGGAATATTTTAGCAGAGCAGATTCATCACGACACAAGTGAGAATTATTTCGGCTGAGATAGCATAAAGAGTAAAAATGTACTTGAACAGAGACTTAGGACACGTGACTGCATGGTTAGGAGAATTAAAGGTAGCAGTCAGCGAGGTAGAATGTTTTGTACACTGGTTACAGAGCAATGTAAGAGGTAATGAGATAAAAGGGAACAACAGAGTAAGAGAGAATAACAAGAGACAGCCAGTGCTTAATGAAGACAGAAGACGATATGGGTCTATGTGTGCGGCTGGTTATGACGAACCAAGTCCAAATGCTTATAGGGTAAGAGACAGTAAGAAGAACAGACATAATAGTGAAAGGTCAGACTGGTATAGTACTGGGCGTGAGAGAAACTTTGCAAGGAAATCGTGGAACTGGCCCTCTCATAGTGAAACCGCCAGAAAAAGACGTAACGACTGGTTTGAAAAGAGACAGAGACAGTATTTGAAGTCAGGGTCAAAGAACAAAGTAGAAAACGTAAATGAAAATTCAACTATTCCCAAGGTGATTGCAAATATGACTGTTAAACAGGAAAAGAAGACGACGGTGTTAGTAAGGAAAATAAACCGAGAGACACAGACGCAGACAAATAATACAGTAGAAAGTAGTACGCAGACTCAGGTACAACCAGTCAGCAAGATAACAAAGGGAACTCAAACTGACTTCATAGAGAATCAGTCAAAACCAACTCAATTGACTAAGAGAGACAAGGTTGAAGTTGGGAAAGATGGACAGACGAGGACCAAGAACGAAAGAAAGATAAAGAGGAGAAGTATTGAAGAAAGAAATAGTATGGTTGTAAATAGAGGTAGTGCCATGTCTAGTTCTTCAGCTATAGACAGGAAACTAATTCCCAAATGGTGTAGGAATATTAGCTGCCAGAGTTCAAGTTATGGAGAAGATATTCCTACAGCCAAATATTATAGTGATGCTGAAACGGATATTATTACTGAGGATTCGGAGAATGAGAGTGCTGCACTAAGAGCAGATCCTGAATCGAGGCGTGATGTTCCCTCATACGGAGTAGTTGCTGGTGGACAGACGGACAGAGTTGTAGTTAGTGACTATATTGGGAAGGCTAAGGGACGAAGACCGAGAAAGAGAAAGAAAGCCAGACGTTTTAAAGATGACTATGGAAATAGGGCCGACGTGTTTGCAGTAAACTATAATGAGTCTGATGAAGGAACTATTATTAGTGTGTCATCTGAGGACGAGATGGGGAAGTGTAAACGTTACGTAAGGTTGACAGGAAACAGTGAGCAGACCGACGACAGAAATAAAGGAAATAGAAATAACTCATTTAAGAAGAAGAAAAATGGTAGACAGATAGCGGGAATTTACGCAACGACGGAAAGCGACTTAAGAAAAATAGAAGACCTTATGACCTTAAGACCTGAATACTTTAACAGGTTGACAACAGATAGTGATGAAGACATAATAAGCGAAAGACGGGTGAATGTATTGAAAGACAGTGAAGTGTTTAATTTGGACACACTATATAACGGTTAAAGTTCCTTGGGTGAAGAAGAAAAATGAAATAGTTTTGGGCTTATGAGAAGAACTCCGGTTTGAGAGTATAGGTATATGAACTGTCCAAAATAGATAGATGAATTTTTGGGGTAGCATGGTACAGGGTAGGTGGTAGTGATGTTGAGGTTAAGGAAGTACGGCAAATGATATTCCACGTGGATTACGTAATACAGGATATCTACTATTGGGTCACGATGTAGAGAGAGTATATTAAGTAAAATAGGGCAGATTCAGGACAAAATTAGTAGAAGGTGAGTGATAAATGGTTTGACTCAGAGCTAGGACGTGATGTCTGAGATAGATTTGCTTGTTGGTTTGAGAAGAAAGAATAGTATTGTATGACAGCTGAACCGAGAATGTCTGATGAGGAGAAATAGATTGAGAAGGAATTAAGTATCCTGTGAGTAAAATAGTCAGTTGAACGCGAAGAGTATTAAGAGTAAAAGACTGTGGAGAAAGAAGAGTTATTGTGTGGAGAAATATAGAAAGCAGAATGTAGTTTGTTTTGAAAAGATAGTAGGTAGTGCTGTGAAAGCGATATAACTTGCGAGAGGCAGCGTCTGACTTTCATATGGGAGTGAATGATTAAGTAAAATAGAAATAAGGAAGAAGTGAATTGTGAAAGTCCTGTGGAAAAATTCGTCTGGGTATGCGTTGTTCATACATGAGTATAACTGTAGTCAAACAGGTGTTCGTCGTGATGAGTAAGGCAGGATAGAGCTGTGATAACGTCACTTAAGTGTAATATATAGATAAAATGTAATGGTTGCGTTAATATGTCTTGTGTCAATGTGTGTAGAAGAGGTCAATACGTGTAGATATGTGGTAAATGATTGCTGGAATGTTGAGGTGGCGTCTAAAGTATTTTGTTGTAGTAATAGTATGGAGACGTTAGGTTGTCGCGATGCGAGAGTAGGCGTGAGATGAGAGCGAGGTTGTGTGTCATTGTCCGTGTGAATATGAGAAGAGCGGTTGATAAGTGACGTTGATAAATCGTGGTGGAACATAGAGCATGCGAAAATCGAGAGATAGAAAGAAAATTGTAATGTCTTTTCGTAGAATATCTGAACTTGGAAGGAAATTATGGAAGTTATATGCTGAGTTAACATTATGAATGTTTAGTATTCTTGACAGGAAAATGGCGAAGCAAGAGTGCCTAAGACTGAGAAGCGAGGAAAAAGAGGTCTGCTGTTGGTTATAAGTGGCGTAGGTTGCAGTTCTGAAAGAGTTCCGAGAAATAACAAGAAGAATGAAAGATGCGGAGGTAAACATGGTTAGTTAAATGAGTGTTGGAGAACGTGTTCCGAGGAGGGTGACCGGTTTGATTGTCGTCACAATGTAAGAGTGCTAAGAGAGACTTGAGGATAGCTATAGTAGTGTTGGTGAGACGTGAAAGTATTGAAGCAGGAGGACGAAATATTAATTGCGTCGGGTAGACGAGAAAGTTGGTAGTGGAATTGGTGGTTTTGGTGAGAGGTCTATAATAAATAGACAAGTTCTTTTGATGGGAGTAGCATGGTGAAGATACTGTAGTTAACAGTAATGATTAAGAAGTGGTAGTGATGTTTTGTATAAAGCCAAGGGAAACAATAGCTGTGCCGAGCCACAGGTTATTAATAAGTGGATGATGGCTGGTACATTGGGTTGACATTGGAATAGTCGCCACATTAGGAATGGATGAAAGGAGTTGACCTGTAGTTTACAGTGATTGAATTCCAAATAATGTGATGTGTAAGGAGTTAGTTTTGTAAAATATTGTGAGGGGAGATAATCAATGGTTGACTTCCAGAAAATGGAACGGTCAGTTGTGGACTGGTGATTGTGGTTGAGGAGAACAAATATTGTTCTAAATTAAAGAAGTTAGTCTGTAGTTAACAGATATACGTAGCAGTGAGGTGTTTTGTTTTCTCGGTTATGAGAGGCCAAGATTGATGGGCCACTGTGTGTAGTAATTTGAAGGGAGTTGTTTTGTTATACATGACTTGGCTAAATAGATAGGTGTTACATTGGTTAGAAAAGGAGGCTAATGTTGCTGGGTCACTTTAAGTGGTTAATTCTAAGTGAATTATATATTTTTTTTTAAAAACCTTCAGTTGTGTTTATTGAAATTGAGCTTTCAATGCCTCATATGTAAAATTTTTTTGCTTGATTTGGTCCTGTTATTATTTTAGAATAGGATTATTGTGTTCGTAGACCTTTATGTGTGAACTACTGGTCCGTAAAAGAGACCAGTAGTATTAGGTAAAAATAGAATAGGATGTATGTTGTATCATCATCACCATCATCATCACCATCATCATCATACCTTTAGTTGAGTTGCGGGGAAACATAAATGATTGTTACAAAAATTTGGGGGGGTATGATGTTCTGTTGTGATTTTATTTCGCTGTTTTGTATGTTAAATGGTAGTTAGTTAAGTTATGTTTAAGTACAGGGTTTTGTCTAGAATAAAGACAATACATGGGCTTTATTTTAGTCCTTCGTTCAGAAAATAGTAATAAACTACTGGGGACTAGAAGAGAGACATTTATTTGGGATCCTTCGTTCAGAAAATAGTAATAAACTACTGGGGACTAGAAGAGAGACATTTATTTGGGATCCTTCGTTTAGAAAATAGTAATAAACTACTGGGGACTAGAAGAGAGACATTTATTTGGGATCCTTCGTTCAGAAAAGAGTTAATAAAACTACTGAGAGCTAATAAAGAGACACATTCTCTTTGTGAAGAATAAGTTCATGGGAATTTTGTTGCTGTGATAATCAGCGTAGAGAGGTTAAAATGGTTATGAAGTAGTGGAAATATATGGATGGTTATGGGGAAGTTTAGAGTTACACTAAAGTCAGCATTGATTGGAAATATATGGATTAGAAGCCATATGGGGGAAGAAAAGATTAATGAGGAGAAAGTTTTAAACATGGGTTACATGGGGTCAGAAGAACCATGATGTACACAGGATTGCGCGGTTATAGAAGAAGAAGAGGGTAACGAATTACCCCAGAGAGTAAACATGAATTGGATCCATGTTTAACTAGACACTGTGGATAACACTACAATAGTAAGGGAGTGTAAGTTGATGAACATAGTGGAGACATAATGACAGGGGGTTCTTGAGAGTCCGTTAAAGACGGGAGGTAAATGGTTATCCCTTTGGGTGTATTAAGTTTCAGAGATAGAAGTGGGTTGCTAGAGTAGTCTATATAGTGGTCAGATTACGATGTTGTGAAGTTACGGGTGTCTGTAATAAATAGACATTTAAGGTTGCTGTAGATTACGGCATGAATTATGAGTTGAGAGGTGGAAGATTTTAGAGAGACATTGGGTTACATGGCCTGGGCAGGATGTAAATGTTTATAAGTGGGTCAGATTACAATGTTGTGTTTGATGGTTAATATTTAAGGGGAGATTTCAAGGTTACTAGGTTGCTGTTGATGACGGCATAAGTAGAGCATTTTAGTAGATATGCCCATAAGAAATGGACATTAAGAGAGAACCTGAGGTATTGGAGAAGATTAGTTATACGAGGATGAGGTTATGTGAGGTGTTCTTAGGGGATAATAGATTTTTTAATTGTGTCTTCGGGATGTGTTTTGTAGTTTACATTACTATGTGAGGTTGAGGTAAGGTAGTGTCTGTTATATAGACACTTAGAAGTGAAGAATATTATTGGATGTGAATAATGTTTTTGATGCTGTAGATAGCAGCGTAAACGTTTACCATAATGAGTGGTAAAGGTGTGTGATTTAGGTGAGTGTGGTTTTAGACTTTATTACATAAAGTCTCAAATGACATAGGAGGGTAAAGGAGTATGGTTATGGTTTGGTAAAAGGGGTGTGTGATTTAGATGAGTGTGATCTTAGGGTGAAAGAGTATACTTCTTCTTTAAAATTCCGGTGGCCACCGATTCTTTGTCTTCCTATCGTGTGAAAGTAATTTCAGGTTAGTTGAAAGTGGGGGATTAGTAGCGTTGGTGATAAAAATAAGGAGTTGGTGTTAGAGTTTGAAATTTACTTATGAAGAGGAAATGGAGTATTTAAGAAGACGTGTTATGATGTTATGATGTATTGTATATAGTTGAATTTGAAATGTTATTAAAGATATGTAAATATGTTATGTTTGGTTAAAGGACCAAGAACGAAGAAGAAGTGGGTTGATTATATAGCTGGGTAAAGAGTTAAAGAAATAGAATGTTTAATTAAATTGGAGTTGGTTTGGGGAGGATTAGAAGAACTATGGAAGATTAGAGGAAAAAGAGGGAATAGAGTAAGGGGATTAGGAGTAAAGATTTTTCCTTTATAAGGAAAATTCTTTAATAAACATGGGGAGGTGTAACAGTAATAGAGTACTGGGGTATTATTAGGATCTAGTGGGAAACAGATACAGCACGATTGAGCATTGAGAGTGAAAGGATGGGGGATGCTCAATCGTGACGTATTGGGTTGGCAAGGGCAGTTAACATCAAGCCTTTGACTAGAGAGGAGCCATGTTGTCACCATCAAGTGAATAAACAGTATTTGCATAAAACTAACACGTCTTGTGAGTTCCTGCTCTGTTACAGAAGCAGTCATTAGGAAGAAGAATGCCAGACATGTATGGTTAAATGACATCAATAACATCCAAAAGGAAGAGCATTATAGAAATGAATGTAAAGAGGCTACAAAAATAGTCAGACAGCAGAAGCGAGAATATATGAGTAATATAATCAAAGATATGGAAACTAATCACCAGAAAAATGAATCCAGAAAATTTTTTAAAGAACTGAAGTCAATGAAACGAGGGCACCAACAAAACACATATGGTTTAAAAGACAAAAATGATGGGAATATGATAAAATACCAATGAGGAAATGTGCAACACATGGAAAGAATATTTTATTGAATTACTAAATTGTGAAGCTCCAAGTAACATTTTCTCACAAGAAGAGGTTCTAACATGCGAACCACAAATTGAAGAACCTACATTTGAAGAAATCCTATATGTAATCACACGACTTAAAAACAATAAGGCAACTGGGACTGATGGAATTGCTGCTGAATTTATAAAGGCAGGTGGCCATGCATTACATCTAAAGCTATACGAACTAATAATAAAAATCTGGAGGACAGAAGAATTACCCCATGACTGGAAAGAGTCATTATTGATAACTATCTTTAAGAAAGGAGACAAGTTCCAATGTGGAAATTATAGAGGAATATCACTACTGTCCACAAGCTATAAGATACTATCCGCAGTATTACTAAATAGACTAAAACCATATTCAGAAGACATATTAGGTGACTACCAGGCGGGTTTTAGACAAAACAGATCAACAATAGATCAGATATTTATCTTACGACAAATAGCCGAGAAACATTGAGAATATAAAAGAGATCTCCATAACATTTTTGTGGATTTTAAAAAGGCTTATGATAGTGTCCATAGGAATAGTCTATGGAATGCTATGCAGGAATTTGGAATACCAAGGAAGTTAATCAACATGACCAGACTATGCATGGAAGATATTTATAATATAGTAACATATAAAGGCAGGAAATCAGACCCCTTCCAAATAACATCTGGCTTGAAACAGGGTGATGCACTATCGCCGCTACTCTTCAATCTGGTTCTAGAGAAAGTTGTAAGGAAGGTAAAGGAGGAATGTGATATTGGAGGAACATCCAAGCTGCTTGGTTATGCAGATGATATAGATATTATAGGGCAAAGTGAACAAAAGACATTGGAAATATTGACTCACTTAAAGTAAAAAGCCCAACAGATGGGGCTGGTTATCAACCAAGATAAGACAGAATATATGGTAATTTCAAGAGACGGAATGGCTAGAAACTCTGGCCACATACAAATAGATAATATGACCATTAAAAGAACGGAAACATACAAATACCTGGGTACGATCTTCAACTGCTCCAACATCATAAGGGAAGAAATACAAACTAGAATCAACTCTGGAAATAAGATATACTATGCACTACAACATCTACTAAAATCAAAGGCGCTATCTCGTAACACCAAAATCACAATATACAAAACACTGATCAGACCAGTTGTGCTGTATGGCTCTGAAACCTGGAGTACAACGAAAGGAGACGAAGCCTTGTTACAAACCTTTGAGAACAAAATTTTAAGACGCATCTTTGGACCCGTTAGGGATACACAAAGTGGAGAGTGGAAAAGAAGAAGTAACAAAGACATTTATGATCTGTTTAAGTCCCCGCTAATCACTGGTATCATGAAGGCTAATAGACTACAATGGCTGGGGCATATAGAAAGAATGGAAGATAATAGGGAAACAAAACTCGCTTACACTCAGGAAATAAATGACCGTAGACCCCGAGGTAGACCAAGAAGGCGGTGGAGAGATAATACATGTACAGACCTACAAGCACTTGGAATCAACGACTGGCAAGAGAAGGTCCACCAGAGAGACGAATGGAGACGGATATATATATATATATATGTGTGTGTGTGTGTGTGTGTTGTGTTGTTAGTCCATCAAAAATGATGATGACCATTCATTTCATCCAGTGGGGTTGAAAGTATGGAGCCGTGAGTTCTAAAATGGCTGATAAGGCCTATTTTGGCTCGAAATGTTCTTTGACAATGTGGACAAAGAATGCTTTACGTTTCTGGAGGAGGATTTTCTGCAGTGGTTTGTCTGTTCTGTCTTTTCTTCACAGCTCTTGCAGTCCTGGTTGCCTCACAAGTGACTGCACCCTTGCGTAATGATGCACGCCACGAATTTCGTTCTCTGGCCGCAGCCTCCCAGGTGTCATGATGAATTCCAAAAGCATTCAGTGAGATTTTCAGTGTCTTTAAAGTGTTTCCTCTGGCCGCCTTGGGAGCGTTTACCACAACGCAACTCGCCGTAAAAAAATTCGTTTACGGAGCCTGTGATCTGGCATGCGAGTCAAGTGACCAGCCCAGCTAATCTGATTCTTCATTAGTATAATGTGGATACTGGGCATGGACGCTCTTTCTAGGACTTCAGTGTCTGGGATCTTGTCTTGCCATTTAATCTTCAGTAACTTCCTAAGGCAGACTGTGTGGAAGTGGTTTAATTTCCTAGCGTGCCGCTGATAAACAGTCCAGGTTTCACAAGCATATAGCAGTGTGGATAATACAATTGCTTTGTAGACTTTCAGCTTTGTTTGCAGGCTTATTCCATTTCTGTCCCATACATTCTTGTACAGTCTGCCAAAGGCTGGCCTTGGAGATTCTTGCATTCACTTCATCATCAATTGTGGCAGTTGTGACACAGTGCTACCAAAATAGGTGAATTTGTCCACAACACTTAGACTATGACCATTCACTTTGATATTCGGCACAGTGTGATTATTCCCTGGAGCTGGCTCCAAAGTTGGCACAGGCATGTGAGAAATCTGAAACATTATGTTGCATGTCCGCCTCTGAGTTGGCGTATAGAGCGCAATCATCAGCAAACAGGAGCTCTCTGACGGTGTCGCTGTCAATTTTGGGTTTAGCTTTCAGCCTTCCATCCATGCGGTAGTTGATGTCTATTCCAATGTCGTTGTTCTCAAAGGCATTCGTCAACATAGCTGAAAACATGAGGCTGAACAGTGTTGGTGCCAGGACACATCCTTGTTTCACTCCATTGGTGACAGGAAAGGGCTCAGACAGTTCACCATTTTCCTGTACTCTTGTCATCATGAAATAGCCGCACTATTTGGACAAACTTTCTTGGACAGCCATATTTTGCCATAATCTTCCACAGTCCTTCTCTGCTGACTGTATCAAAAGCCTTGGTAAGGTCAATGAAAGTGCAGAACATCTCGCAGTTCTGTTCCTGACATTTCTCTTGCAGCTGCCTTGCAGCGAAAATCATGTCAACAGTTCCACGTTCTTTTCAGAAGCCACACTGGCTCTCGGGAAGAAGACCTTGATCGAGATGGGCTGTGAGGCGACTGAGAACAATTATGGCGAGTATCTTCCCTGCAATTGAAAGCAAGGAGATGCCTCGGTGGTTGTCACAGGATTGGCGGTTTCCTTTACGTTTGTAAAGGTGGACCATTGACGCGTCCTTGAAATCTTGTGGCATGGTCTCGTTCACCCATATGTTTGTAAAGACTTGGTGAAGCTGCTCTGTTAGGACCGGCCCACCTGCCTTGTATATCTCTGCCGGTATGGAGTCCGGACCACGTGCCTTGCCGCTGGAGATGTGCTGGATGGCGTTGTTTACTTCCACTATGGTTGGCAGGTCATCAAGTGTATCATTGATGGGAACTTGAGGAAGGCAGTTGATGGTTTCATCATCGAAGAAGGAAGTTGCATTTAAGATGTTGCTGAAATGTTCTGCCCAGCGCTGAAGGATGTCTTTCTTATCGGTGACCACTGTTCCCCCATCTGCACTGAGGAGGGGAGCTGTGCCTGGTGATGTAGGACCATAGACCGCTTTCAGTGAGTCGTAGACGTTTTTCATATCATGTCTGTCAGCAACGCCCTGAATTTCATCAGCTTTGCTGCTCAGCCAGGAGTCCCGCATGTGGCGAAGTTTCTGCTACACTACTCTCTGAATGTTCTTGAAGGCATCTTTTCTTATGTTGACTTCGGGTCATTCAAATGTGCCTTAAGGAGAAGATGTTTCTCGGCCAGCAATTGGTTGATGTCTTCGGAGTTGTCATCAAACCAGTCTTTATGCTTTCGGGGGGTTGGACCAGGATTTCCATAGCAGTGTTGTAAATTATGTCCTTTAGGGCTCTCCACTATGTTTCTGTATCCTGTTTAGCTGCATCATTGGACTTGAGGCGGTCTTCCAGCATATTTTCAAACGACAGCTGCATTTTGTTGTTGTTTAGGCGGGTGACATTTAGTTTTTTTTTTTTTTTTTTTTTTTTTTTTTTCATTTTCACCCCTTGAGGACGCCGTGGTGGCCTGATGTGAATTATTTTCGAGACAATGAGACGATGGTCTGTCCAAAATTCGGCACCACACATGGATTTTGTCACCCAAACGTCTTGTCTGTCATTTCTCCTGACGATGACATAGTCAAAGAGGTGCCAGTGTTTCGATCGAGGGTGCATCCACGATGTCCTGTTTCTCATAGGGAGACGAAAAATTGTGTTGGTAATCAGGAGATCGTGTTCGCCATATGTCTGAAGGAGGAGGAGTCCATTGCTGTTACAATTTCCGACTTCGTGCTTTCCAATAATGCCACTCCAAGAGGTGGTATCCGTGCCTACTCTGGCATTGAAATCCCCAGAGAGTATAAGTTTGTCTGCTTTGGGAACAGATGTTAATACATTGTGCAGGTCCTCATAGAACTTGTTCTTGAAATCATCTTCATTGATCATAGATGGTGCGTAGACACTCACAATGGTTGCATGCTTCCTTCCATTCAGCAGGGGCAATTTAATGGTCATGAGCCTGTCGTTTATAGCTTTTGGAAATCCAGCTAGTTTGCAGACCAGGGCCGACTTAATGGCAAATCCCACACAAGATTGGCGTCTTTCCTCGCTTTTCCTTCCACTCCAGGAAAATGTGTAGCCGGCACCTATTTCTCAGACTTGGCCTTCTTCTGCAAGTCGTGTCTAGCTCAAGGCTGCAATGTGAATGTTGTACCTGCCCAGTTCTCTCCCATTAAGTGCTGTTCGTCTCTCTGGACCCGACGTGAGGGTACCCACCACCCACGGCTAGCTGGTTAGGTAGTGATGGAGCAGACAATGTTTAGGGCACCTTTTCTAGCCCCTTCCTCATGCTATGGAGGTGAGCAGTGTGTTCCTATAGAGGGCTGCTCAGTCGCTCAGGGGGCTGCCGAATCCCACTGCTGCTCTGGTCAGTAGAAGACGACCATATTGCCTGAGCCGCCTGCGTGCAGGTCTGCGACTACGGCTGACAGCGTACCCACGCCTGCCGCTTCGCCGCTCGCCCATCGCCACAGGGCTTGAAGGTGATATATGACGTTGGATGAAGAATGACTTGCGCGATGAATTGGATTAAAGTGAGGAAGAGTTGCGCAATTCGTCGACCTCACTCTCTCGCCTGAGTCCATCTGAATCCAGTGGCAAGACAAGTCAAGACGACCGGAGACGAATACAGGTGCAGTGGATGACCAGGGCGCTCTACGTGCCTTGCCGTGCTCATTACGTTTCACAACGCTTTGCAGGTAAACGCCGTCTTGCCCGTTGAATCAGGAATGATTTCTTCCGCGCAGTCTACCGGATCCTGTCTTCACATGCTGGGTAGGCATACCCTAGTTCACAGCTTGGTTTGACACCAAATCGATTACTCATGCCTGATTTAGCCAGCCTCTCACAGCTGTTGCCCGGGGGGTAGCCGCTGTCACATGCTGACAGCTACTAGGAGCCACAGGCACGAGCTTGGTGTCAGGCTTGGAAAAGGAAAACAAGGAAATGGACATGAGTCCTTATTACCAAAGGTGCATATATATATATTTTTTTTTCCCGCGTTTCCATCCTGTTTCAGGATATTGCGGTCAACACCAGCATCTTTCAGCTGTATGTTGATTCCTAGGCTAGATTACGCTCATCAGCACGCCACGACTTTCTGAGCGACCGGCTCCATACTCTCATAAGTCACTTTTGCGATTCGAACCACTGCTAATTCTCGTCGCGTCACGTGACGAGAGTATTCGGGCTTAGCGGAGAAATCTGCTAACCCCTCGGCCATGGAGCCGGCATATATATATATATATATATATATATATATATATATATATATATATATATATATATATATATATATATATTGGAGAACTTAGTGACAACTGGCAAGATCGAGGGGAACAGACCAAGAGGAAGACCGAGAGGAAAATACCTGGATGGCTTGGCCACATGGCATGGACGAGACAGGAACACTGAGCTGATCCACGACACTGGTGATCGAGTGAAATGGCGAGTCATGACCGCCCACGCTTTCCGGCATGGCACATGATATATATATATATATATATATATATATATATATATATATATATATATATATATATATATATATATATATATATATATATATATATATTATATCCAAGTTGCTGTTGAAACTAAAAGCACTTTTCAGGATCATGAGTGTTAATAATATTAATCCTGGGGCTAGATTTGTGTTTAGCTGTGTAGATTCTCTGTGGTCTCAGTCTAACCCTTGCAACAACCAAAGAATGATCCGTATCACAGTCAGCTATGTGGTAACTTCGAGTTAATGATGTATGGTTCAGATGTTGTCTCCGTGTGATGATGAAGTCCAGCTGGTGCCAATGGCCGGATCTTGGATGTTTCCTTGTGACCTTATGCAGCTCTTTTGTTTTAAAGAAGGAGTTTGTAATACAATGTCATTTCTGGTGCAATACTCCAGCAGCCTTTGCCCATTTTCATTCATGCGACCGATGTTGTATTTTCCAAGGCACACTGGCCATGAACTCGAGTCCTTGCCCACTCGAGCATTGAAATCACCGAGCATATGATTGTAGCCAGATTTTGGAACTGCCTTGATCACAGAGTCTAACTTCTCATAGAACGAATCCTTCACATCATCAGAGGAAGTGAGTGTCGGTGCATATGCAATATTAATGGTGGCAAAACCACAAGAGGTTGCCAAGCGCAGGGATAATAGTCTTTTATTTCATCCTGCTGGATTTTCAATCATTCCCAGTAGCGAATTCTTCACTGCAAAGCCCACACCGTGTTGCCTTTTTTCTGCCTGCCTTCTACACTTCCAAAAAAATGTGTAATTGTTTTCCCTGAGTGACCCTTCCTTGGCGAGGCGAGTCTCCTGCAGGCCAGCAATATCAATGTTAAGACGATTGAGTTCGGCATCAATCACAGCTGTTTTTCTCACATCGCCAATATTGGTCAAGTCATTTGAAAATTCTGGACACATGGTTCTCACGTTCCAGGTTGCAAGCCGTAGCTTGAGGTTTCTATTTTTCTTTTTATTTGTACCTGGTGCATTGGCTTTACAGCCTGCGATTCAGATTTTGTCTTAGCCCCAAGCACCCATTGAAGCAGGCAGGCTGTGGCGGATCAGCACCCAATTGGCCGGGGGCTGCCCAGCTTGAGGCGGGCGGTAGCTGATCAGTGACACCTGTAGGTGTCTCCCACCGTCAGGATCAATGCGTGGCTCCCTATGTCTACGCCAATTGATAGGGACTTATAGCCCGTAACAGTTGCCTCTCGCTTTGGTTTCGAGACCGGTTAAGACCAGGGATGGAGTTATTGCCTCTCCATAGCACAAAGCCTGGGCTAAAATATAGAGATCATGTGTTGCCCATGCAGCATGATCCCTCTCTCTCTCTCTCTCTCTCTCTCTCTCTCTCTCTCTCTCTCTCTCTCTCTCTCTCTCTGCCTGCCTAGTTAACTCCAGAGGAAAGGTAACACCACTACATCTGGAACAAGACAAGCTGCAGAAGCTGCCGGATCAGCAAAGCAATGCTCTAACTGTCCGCCTGTCGGAGCTTCGATCCTAGACCAGCCGCCAACCAAGGCTTAGGGCCTGGTCTGCCCTGCCATGACATTTTGTCTTTAGGTTGCATTTCCTCGCACCAGGGTAAGGCGTGTACCCTCCCAATTGCGCTCTTCTGCCCGAAGCCGTTGGCACAATGTGGGGTGTCGGGTTTGGTAAGCACCGCCCAACGGTCGGCGCTAACAGAAAGCAGGTAGTACAGATTACTGTTATACGGTAGCTCAGTCATATCTGACTAAGACCTGACAACAACTCTGGAGTAGAACAGCAAGAAAGGGCAAGACACGGTGTGGGAATAGTCTTCGAACCATGGCTAGCAAGAGGAATACTAGAAATAAAACATATATCAGAAAGAATCATATCATTGAGAATAAAAGTACAATTACAACATATGTGCAAATATTCGCACGATGTAATGCAAACAATAATGAGCAAGAATGCGAGGACTTTTACGAAGACATACATGATGTGCTAAATAAAATAGATAAACGGGACAACATCATAGTTATGGGAGACTTCAATGCAAGACTAGGGCATAACAGAGTGGGCATCGAAAAACATCTGGGAGCATTTGGAGATCAGCATAATGAAAGGAATGATAACGGAAGTAGACTGATAGAGCTTTGCAGCCAACATGACCTCTATATACCAAACACATTCTATAAACATAAAGACTCACAAGTATACACTTGGTATAAATGGAACGATCTAAATACTAAAAAACAAATTAATTTTATATTATCAAGAAATAACAGAAAGAGAAATATATTACATGCAAGGGCAGTGCCCAATTTCAGTATAAACACAGATCATAAAGCAGTCGTTGCCATAATAAGAACCATCAGCAGAAGAAAACAAAAAGCAAGAAAAACATGTCATGCGAATCAGTAAACTTAAAAAAACAACTTAAAGACGAGGCAGTAAGGGAAAATTATGAGAAAGAACTAACTGAACTCTTTGTAAAATTACCTATAGAAAGAAAAACAGTGGAAGAAGAATGGGAGATGTTCGAATCAAGCATTTTAAATACTGAAAAAATAACATGTGGAACTACGAAAAAACGCAAAACACGGATAAAGAAAATATCAAGTTGGTGGAATGCAGAAGTAAAGAAAGCGGTAAAAGACAAAAAGGAAAACTATAAAAAGTGGTTGAAGAGCAAACAGGAATGTGATTACATAGAATATAGAATAGGGAGAAGACATGTGAGTAGAACAGTAAAGAGGGAAAAACAAAAAGACTGGGAAGAGTATGGAGAAACCCTAAATAAAAACTACAAGGAGGCAACTAGAAACTTCTACAAAAAGATAAGTGCAATGCGAACCAGGGAAGAACCCTTTTACCCAAATGAAATAATTAACAGCGAATATGGACAACCAATAAGTGAACAAAATCAAATCCTAATAAGATGGAAGCAGTATTTCGATCAACTTCTCAACATCCCATCAGATATCACAGGAATTCAAGAGACCTACACAGATTCACCAAAGAACTAGAACCAGACATAATAAAAGAAGAAATTTTAGAAGCCATCAGATTAGCCCCATTGAACAAATCACCGGGACAGGATGAAATACCAAATGAGCTAATTAAAGCAGCAAGAGAAGTAGGAACAGCTTGGCTACATAGACTGTTCAACCATGTTTGGGTAGAACAACAACGAACGAAAGAAAATCTTTATTTTAAAAGGGTTAAGAATTGGGCACGCAGGCCCGTCTGACATTCTGCCCTTCTTCTCTATTTCCTCTCATACATTCTTTCATTCAGCATCACTTATAAAGCAAATTTTTGACAACAAAAGAACAATAAGCATTAAAACGCATGAAAACTAATCAATAACAAATGACTCACTGAAGCAATGTTTAAAATGGGCAGTATAAATAGCTAAGGAAGGTGTAACGTGCCATACATATTGGAATTGTTTTTTTTTTTTTTTTTTTTTTTTTGCTAATTGTCGTTTGAGATAATTTACCATTATTATTATTTTTTTTTTTTTTTTTTTTTTTTTTTTTTTTTTGGGGGGGGGGGGGGGGGGGGGGTTGTTTATGGGGGATATAGTCTTTACTGAGGTAGTGTTCAAACAGGTTGCGAATGTACGTGTAATGATTGGTGGTGTCTTTGATTTCTTGTGGAAGATTGTACCACAACTGAGCGGCAGAGTGTGCTAAGCTTGTTTTATATAAGTCTTTCCTAGTTTTAGGGACATGAATTATATTTAATCGTTCACTATGTCTTGCGTTATATTTAAACAATGGCCAAAGGTAGCTTGGGGGATTTTGAAATAGGATTTTCTGAATCAATTTAGCTTTATTAAAAAGTAGGCGTTTGTGGAGTGGCATTAGCCGAAGACGTTTATGTAGGTTAGAATTGTCGGTAAGCTTTCCACCATTAATTAAACGTACTGCCCTTTTCTGGAGTGAATAAAGGCGTTTTGTTATTAATTTGGAGCATCCATCACAGATTCTGGACCAATAATCAATATGTGTTTGCATATGGGAAGTCTAGAATATCTTTCTTGTGTTTTCGTCAAGGAAATTTTTAATTTTGGCACGTTGGTATACTTTTTTGGCTATTTTTTTAAAGAGAGCATGAACATGGGAGTTAAAGGTTAGATTTTGATCTATGATAAGACCCAATGCCTCATGCTCGATTATACTTTCTAAAGGCATGCTACCAATGTGCAGCTGTAGAGTTCTCTGCGAGTCTAGCATGTGAAGTCTTTGCCTGGTTCCTATTAAAATAGATTTTGATTTAGAAATGTTAATTTCATGCGGTTTGCATGACTCCAGTTAACTTCACTATTTATTTCCTGTTGCAAGGATAATTCTAGCACACTACGTTTAATAGCGTTTGTATATACTGTGAAGAAGTCTGCAAATAGATCGCAGGACGACGACAGATATAAGAGGAGATCATTTATATAAATGGCAAATAACAAAGGGCCAAGAATAGACCCCTGAGGTACTCCAATATTAATGGTAATGGCTTGAGATTAAGATTTATTGTGTGATACTACTTGTTTTCAGTCTAATAAAAATGATTTTATTAATGTCACTATATTAAAGCTTACTTTCATTGTTTCTAGTTTTTTAATTAGAATAGTATGATCTATCATATCGAATGCTTTTCTAAAGTCTATAAACACCGCTCCATCTAGAGTATTGTTGTTAATATTTCGATGGCAGTTTTCTATCATTTTTGTTAGGGCCGTATGACAAGAGTTTTTTGGCCGAAATCCTGACTGACTGTCAACTATTAGTTTGTGGCGAACTAAGTTCTCCATTGATGTTTTGTGGAAGTGCTTTTCTAGCGGTTTGGATAGTGAGGATAATATGGAAATTGGCTTATAATTACTCATGAGACGATCGTCTAGAGAACCAGCATTTAAATGAGGATTAACTTTAGCGATTTTAAATGCTGATGGGAAGTGACATTTGGTGAGACATTGATTATATATAAAAGTTAGTGACGCGCATATCGCCGGTGCAGCATGGCGAAGGATCCGATTACTGATTCTATCTAGTCCTGATGAGTTACTGTTTTTTAGGTTACTGAGATGAGTAAATACTTCAGTGGTCGTCATTTGCGGTATGTTGGAGGGAATGTCTCCATAGCATTTGTTCTCACAGAATGACGATAATAAAGATATGTCATGAGGCGCATCTGGTATTGCAGCCTTCAGTTGGTTTATGTCGGACTGAAAAACACCACGAGTCTGGGGAAACGATAGAATTATCCCAGTTTGGAAAAACAAAGGCAGCAAAAGAGACTGCGTAGAATACCTAGGAAGTATAATATCATCAAATTGCAGATCAGAAGACGAGATGGAAAATAGGTGCAATAAGGCAAACCAACTCACTGGACAAATGGCACTAATACTAAAGAACAATAACTACTAAGTGTCACCAACTGGCTGGGGTTAGATCCCAGATGGGCAACCACTCAGCCAAAAACATTTTCTTCTACTGGTGTTTAGTTCTGGATGCAGTTTAAGATCCCCTAACTCTGTCAGAAGGGACTAATTAACACCCCAGATCCCAGAGAGAAAACGTGGAACAAATGTCTGTTATGCCGATTTAAGACACTGTCCCTGATACTCAAGAAAACAGCGAAGAAGTGGCTCGTTGAAGATAGAATATATCTATATAGTTTTGGCTGTACTTGGTATCACCAGAAGTGAGAAAGGAGGAGTTAAGACATGCAACGTAATCTGGTTACTTATGACTGCATAGACAAAGTACCTCCCGGACATAGATTCCCACTTCTGGACAATATGTGTGAACCCCCACTAAATGATACAAAATGTGTGTACTTGATTACGCTACACGAACATTTATAAACATTTAGAATTATACGGACAAATTGAGTTTTAAAATACAATAACTGTGTTTATTATTGCTATTGATGATCATATGATGATGATGATTATATTATGGTATACGTAACTCATCTGGCTGAAAAGCTCAGAAGCACATAGGTCATGCTTCCCCCAGTGAGACGCAGTTCACTGTCAGATTGAAGGAGTCCAAATTGGTCCCTCACAAGGCTAAGTCACTTCCTGATATGGGTTGTTGACTGTCCATTGCTCCTAAGAGATCTGGAATGAAACGAACGGAGATGGGTAGTATCTACGTCTACACATCTCAAACACATATGTCTATACATTCATATAAACATACATTCAAGTCATAATATATGATGGTATGATGATAGATGATGGCATGTTACATAAACATATATCAGTTCTAACTAAATAAATATATATGTAAATATTCATAAAACCATTTAGAACATTTATAGCTCAAAACCTACATCATCACATACATTTATGTAATGGGGTGTTTCCCATATAAGTTCACCTCACTTACTCTTTCCCTTTCTGATTCATTCATACTGTCTTGTCGGAAGGGCTGGTCGCACAGTCCTGTCGAACATTAAATGCCTTCCCTGAATCTGTCTGGGATATTGAATGTCCTAAGTCATGTCTGTCCTCATGCAGACATCATGCAGACAAGGTGAACTGGTGCCATTCCTCAAACCAAGTGGTTTCACCACAATCTTGGTAGGCACTCAAAGTGTTGGTCCAAATAATCAACGTTAATTTGGACGCTATCAAGAGACTGGTAGCTCTCAGGAATTTCTCCTAAGTAGTCAGTCTCCCCAATGTTTAACATCATACAGGATGAATCTAAATGTATCTCCTGTACATGCATAAGCCACACGCTCATGTAGCTTGGATAATGGATTTCTCCAAATTATCACATACAACAAATCAGACAACCAAGTGGTGAATGAAAGAAGAAAATAGTTCTCAGTGAAATCGTAAAGCTAGAACTGGAACATTAAGTACAAAGAAAATCCACCAGTGTAAAGTTTTGGAGAATATGCAGAACAAGAAACTACACAAGCCTTCAGACTAGCAGACAAACTAATCAGAGTAATGGTATTACCTGGGTTTAGCTAGGAAATCCTGTCATACGACATTGTATCGAAGTAACAAAACGAGAGGGTAATCTCTCACCAGAAATTAAAATTCCGGCTTCCCTGGTACGCTATTGTGAATGCGTCTGAGGATTGTTGTCCCTGCTCATAGTTTTATTCTCTTCATCCCAGGCTAGTTTCCACGTTAGCTAATTACTATGTCCACGTTCCTGTTAGCTCCACCTATTTTTCATGTAGGACGATTTACCCCGATGGATTAAGTGCCAAATTCTTTTCACCCCTCCTCCTTTCCTGTGAAGGGTAGTTTCATGTGTCAATCAAATTGACCGATGCCCCCCACGCCTGAAACAATGAAACCTGCTTTGGCGGCAATGCAGTTGCGTCATTACATTCCAATAGGCTGGTAACACCAGCCTTCCCGGTTGCTGGCAGGAATGTGTCAGCCATGTGTTCCTACTTTGCCCCGTAGTATTGCGGAGAGGTGTTAAGCATCTGGTCCTAATTGCTCCTTTGTGGTGGCAACTACAGACGTTGTCCCGTCTCCCCAATGTCTGGACTTTTACCGCATGTGTTATTTCAGACGGGTCTGGCTGACCCTCTTATCTCCCATTCTGCCGTGGCTGGTTCACACGTTAGGTCCTGTTGAACTAAGGTGTTAGGTGTCTGCCCCTATTCCAACCCCAGAATTGTAAACTAACACGTCAATCTCAACTGACTGGCTCCGCGATGTATCAACTGAAAACAGTGAGTTTTCAACCTTTGATAGCGCCCGCCGACTGGTGCCGACTGGTGCCGTGGTGTCTGGGTTTTACGTTTGATCTGTACATCAAAGCTTTCTCAGACCTAGCATTACAGAAATGATGGGGCGTGCGTGGTCAAAAAGTATTTTCCTCTTGTTTTCAATCTTATTGCATTTCTATCATTTTCTGGTGGACGTTTATGCTTTTAGAGAATGATAGAAAATTATTGTGGGCTCTTTAATTCCTTTTTAACTTGTGTCATTCGGATGCTGCTGGGGCTGTCCCGTCACACTAAGAAAGCACTTTACAACACAATCTTCTTACCAACTCTATGCTACCAATGCCAAACCTGGACAATGACAGAAAAAGAGAAAAGAAAAATAACAACAACAGAAATGAGATTCCTGAAAAGAATACTCAATGTATCAAGAAGAGATAAGATCAGAAATGAAGAAATCAGGACTAAAGTGGGGGTTAAAGTGGCACTAGATTTTATTAGAAAGCAGCAAGTCAAATGGTTTGGCCATGCAAGTAGGTTACCAGTCAACAGCATACCACACAACAAGCAATGATGTATATACCAGAAGGAAACAGAGGAAGAGACAGACCACGTAAACGTTGGACGGAGGGAATAGCAGAGTCCATGGGAATATCGACATATGAAGCCCATAATCGGGCACTCTCACGATGTTTATACTTCACCTCGACACCGCAAGGTACAAGAGGAACTTGATGAGATGAGATGAGATGAGTCCCAAACGTCATCTTCATCTTCTCTGCTCTTCTTTTCACTTTTAAGGGTTACCAGTATTCTTTACCTCCTCTTCCCTTTCACTTTGAATTATAAATTGTACCTGAAAATCATCTTTCCACTGGCCTACACCATGCGTCTAAAACATGCTTTGGTCGCTGCTCGAAGATACGTTTAACTTTACATAATTCATTCCATTATGCTGTTTACACACTCGCCTTCCATGTTTGCCGGCATTTAAACCTCTCATCTGCATTTATCAAATATGTGTCAGGGCAGGAGGTATCAATAACCAGCCGTTGATAAGTTCACACATTGGTCAGACTAAAAGTCTTCCCTCAGTCTAGAATTCAGTTGTTGCGACGTGTTAACTGGTGGGTACGTTTCGGAATTGTATGATGACGGTCTTCTTATAAGTCGCCTGCAGCTGATTTTGAAGATCACCCTCACATCATTGACTCGACGCGCTATCAAGAGCAAGTCGCCTTATCGGAATCCGGCCGCGTGTTAGAAAATGGCACGTTGCAAGAAAAACTCCACTAGACATCCGACGTTCAAAATGAGCAGCGTGGAAGCCGCCAAGACTATCAAGATGATGCAAGAAGACAACATGTCTGCTAGTCGCAGCACAACGTCAGAACCCGAGGGAACATTAAATGAAGCTACAAGTTCTACACCAGATGAAGCCGCACCCGCCGCTCAACCGACGTCAGAAACTACAACTTTAATTGAAGCCAGCAGCAGCCGTGAAGTTTTCAACAGCACTAGGACGAAACAGCCCATTTTACCAAAGATCTCAACATCGGAGGAAACTACAACTGAGGAATTCACCGGCAAATTACTGCTAAAACAGACAAGCGTGGGAGAAGCCAAACTGTCGGCGCTACCAACAGACAAAATAATCAAGCTGCTGGAAGACGAGCTTGGAAGAAACAACATCTACCAGCTACGCAAGACACCTGATGAAGTAGTGATCTCCATCAACAAAAACCCAAAGACCACAGCACTTATGCAGAAAATCGCTCAAGGAGAGAAGGCCGAGCTTCACCACGGCATCACAATACAAGCAACCCGACACAGCATGATGAAACGATGGGTCATTAAACGAGTCAAGACCCATCTCACCAACGACCAGATCAGGGAGATGCTGACAAGGGTGAACAAGAAACTCAAGATCACCAGTGCCGAGAGGATCATCGGAAAGAACAACATACCCTCCACATTCGTCATAGTAACATCGGAGGACCGAGTGATCCCTCAATAAATCAGATGGGACAAGTGATACCAAATTCCAGAGCAATACATACCGGGAGTGCTGCAGTGCTCTAAGTGCCAGAAGTTTTGGCACATCCATGCCACCTGCGTGTGTGAGGATGAGGCTTGCATATACTGCTCTGGACCTCATCCATACAGTCAGTGCCAGCATGCAAAGATCGACAAGGACTTCAGGAGGCCTAACACTAACAGAAAATGCGCCAACTGCCTCGGCAACCACAGCGCCAGGTACCTCGGCTGCCCCTGCCATCAAGACAACAAGGAAGCTATGAAGATCGCCATCAAAACTAACCTGCCCTATAAAGAGGCTAGGAGGCAGTACGAGGCCACCAATGGACTCACAAAAAGCGACAAAGCGCAACTTGAAGGTCAACTGAAGGACCTGCGATCAATGTTCAACAGCATGGAAGAAGAAAAAGACAAGACGCAAGAAACACAGATAACAGCCATTCAGTGCATCCTGGACGAATTGAAGCAAGTTCAGCAGAAGATTGAGCAGGATGTCGCTCGAATGGTTGCTATAAAGACTGAAACAGACGAAACTCTATCAAAAATCCAATAAGAAAGAGAAAAGACAGAAGAAACTCTCAAAAAGACACAAGAAGAAAGAGCACAGATAGAACTACTCAAGTCCAAGACCGAAACACCAGAAGCAGAAGACGCAAAGTCCCAGACAGAAGAAGGACTAAGAGACGAGGAGAGAGAATTCCACAGCGATAGCGGTGAAGAAGTGGGGCCTTGAATGAGGGCATATGAGCGCAATGGACGATTGACCCACGTAGCAGACCATCTGAGAAGACACGTACGATGCGAAGATAGACCAAGAACACCCGAACCAGAAAATGCAAAGACCCAGACAAAAGAAGAAGCAACATATGAAGAAGGAGAACTGGAGGAAAACGGGAGCCTAAACCAAGTACAATGGCCAGAGAACCGGTATCACTCCACGCCAAGCTCGAACTGGCGAACACCGAGAAAATTCGAAGGCAAGCCAAGACGGGGAAACAGGAGGAACACCAGAAGAGACGACAACTGATAAAGCTCCCTGAAGGAAACAGCACCATAAGACGGGGTGGTGTGACGAAACGCGTTTATCTGTCTTGGGTCGTCCAGATCCCGCACTATTTTGGCGCGTCATCGGGGACTTTCCCAGCTAAAAATAGACGGAGGGAAGCCGATGGAGGACTTATTATCTAGAATCTTCTCGAAACACCGGAATTCGAGTAACCCGTGATGTTGGGTATCGCTCTAAATTCCCGTGCAGAGAGATCTAGAAACTCTAGGCGGGGAATGACGTTTTCCCGAGAAAGTATCTTTTCTCAAGAAGCACTCGCTTCTAGTGCGCATTGAGTTGGCACGAAGCGGGAAACTGGCTAAACCAGTCATTCACTTACTTTTGTTCGAAGAGAACCGACGCAGGCCTGATGTGAGCCATTTTTGTGTCGCGTCTCACCTCAACCATGATTCGGCTGACTGTTATGGAAAGGAAGCTGAGAAGCCCTTGAACAGTTCGGAAGCTGACTGGAGAGCTGGTTTCACCATTCAGGTAGATATTTGTTTAAATCATTTAACTTTGTACGTGTGTTCCACACGCCATTGTTCTAACCTCATTACCTATGCGGATGTCCTTGCATACTAATTAGCAAATCGATCGATAACGCCGGTGACAATTAAGTGTGGGTTTGTTTACCGTGTGCTCGCGAATCAGCTGTTAGGAACGCCGTAATGTGATGTGGGCGATGTGGGTTCTAAATATATGTACTATATATTGCCAATCGTTGCATCTATTAGGTTGCTGTGTTAGAATAAAACATAGTTACTTGTGCCGGATGGAAACTTAGATTATGTCAGTCAGTTGCTGAAGCCAGAAGAACGGTTAGAAAACCAGGTAAGTTGGTAGGTGGAGATTCAGACAAAATTGTGCTTAGTTACTAAGTAAAGGAAGAACTTAGTTCTGTGCCACCAGGAATGATGTAACTATTGTGTAGTAACTTAATAGTGAATTCATTGTGTGGAACAGCGGATTTCTGTGGAAAGGTAAGTGGCTTTGGGGCTATATCTATATATATATGATGTGACATTGTGTATATATATTAGGTCATGGCATGGGATACTTCCTGGGGTAATTCCGAACGCCGAATAGCTCGACGCGAGATAACACTGCGTGCCGTCGCGAAATAAATATGCGTTCTGAAATCTTGTCTAAGCTATCCTGTTTCTTTCATACTGGCGCTAGTGCGAGTGAATGCTAAGGTGCTGGAAGTATGGAAGGATGCAGGAGGCTGTATGAGACTGGGGAAATATAGAATATGGGGATGTGAAAGCAAGTTATGAAAGTATGTGTTGGTAGACCAAACCAACGATGAAGTTCAGTCCAGGCCAAGGCTAAACCACTTGGGAGGACAGAACTGGAACAGTACCCTTGGAACATGTGGGGGAACATGTATTCTCAAGAAGGCTTCTTGACTCTAAGGCAGAGTCTGATAAGAAGAGTTTGCTGTGGCGTGGGCAGGTGGTCCCACCAGCAAACAGGCTTGTGTACATATTGGATGTGATCATGTACTATTCCTATATCCCGAGGGATGGTATATTGATCAAGATTATGTTTCTTAATGTACCTTGATGATGTTAGGAACGAGTCTAGGGACTCTTTACCTAGTTGTTTAGTTCGATTAAATTAGAACAATAACAGCCTTGTATCATTACTGACGTTAGCGACGACTGGTAGATGATTAGGGATAGGTGAGACCAATGATCAGACTCGTCATTCTGATTTCTTGCTCTGTTTGACGGGCTGTTCTGTGAGGCCAGCTGACATTGGTGAACCCATGCTTTACTACTCTCCATATAGAGATAATGCTTTGGTTATATGAATAACTAACTAGCATGACTGAGAGTTGAGTAGTTATTGGTAGGATGCATGTGGTCTAATGTTTGGGCCAGTATACTCTCACCGGTCGCTCTTCCTTTTCAGGAGTTTGCCTGTTGAGGAACCAGTCAACTATAATTGCTGTTGGCAGGAAACCACTTCGTGTGACAGAGCGAAGGGTTCAGTTCTTTACTTATCACGCCAGACTCCATCACACCAGGTACCCAATGTGATTCACCATGCGTGAAGTTTGCTTCAAGACATACAACTGCCCTGAAGGTGCACGTGTGGGAAGTGATGGTTTGTGATCGTTTAAAATAGAAGATACTCTGTTTTTGCCAGGAACATTTCAGCATGTTGAGTAATCATGCTCGACAGGGAACACCGGTCCGTCTGGTTTGACGGGGGTTCTGCCTAAACGCAGAAGTAACTAATCTTCAGACACTTGAATGGTTCTTTGGACAGCTCTAGTGGCAGGTCTTGAGAAGAACTACACCAATATTGACGTGTGTCAAGTGTAACACGGTGGAAGGGACTATGGGATTATAGTCCAACCTGAATTGTTTCCGTAAAATAGATGTCTGATTCTATTAATGTACTGTTTCCGTATCCAGATTATCAACTGTGTTCTAGAAGGACTCAGTAACTTTTCAGTAGCCATATCTGATCCTACAAAGTGTGACTGTAAGAGACCATTGAATTGGTCAATGCCATATCGGTTCTGCAGTGGGACTGTGCTATGAGTGACAGACCATTCGGTTGGTCAGTGACTATTTAGTTCATCGAAGTAACCAATACTTGGAGCCAAGTCCAGGAAGATTGTCTCCAACTCGGTTGTGTTCGAGAACTGTATTACCAGTGACTCCGTGGGAGTGTTATAGATGCAGTTGGTCCAGTGAAGTGTGGTCCAGCAGTGACTCTATTGTTGTGGTTCCACGTTCGGGAGACGGAGTGGTCTCCAAGGTTCTAGTCATCTCACTGGAAGGAAGCCGGGTGAGTGGCGGACCGACTGGACGGGACATCTGCATCCACTCTACTTCTCAACTCGATGAAGACACCTACATCTCTAAGTCTTTCTCTACTCTATCTTCTATTTGTGTAAATAGATTCTTCTATCAGGAGGTTCATTTCAGTTCTATATTCTCAAGGGTAGAATAAACTTTATGTAAGTTGACTTGCTCTTTGTATAATGATTGAGTGTGGTCTCGGACGATGCCTAAGTGTTCATTGTTCAACAGGTGTAGGTAGTTAGTGGGGGTCTAGAATCTGGAGGGGTGTGTAGACGTAACTAAATAACCTGAGATCAACCACAGAAAAAAAAAGTGTATCTGCTCGTCCAACCCCTGGGGCTAGAATACACAGGAGTGCTAGAGACACCTCGGGTGTGGTTCACTCTCACTACCCAAGGTGAACCCGAAACACTCCGTTACAGAGTGGGGGCCCGTCCGGGATTATTCCAAGATCTTTGTGTGTTGTAGACCTCTCACATAGGGATAGGGACTTTGTCTTTATCCTCTACTTCAGTCTACATAAGATTCTACTACTTCTACCTATCTCCTAACTGTCTGACGGACATTTGTGTTGTGGTGATTAGTTAGTACTATTGATTATTGATTCATTGTATTGCTTCACCCACACATACTTGAGTACCCACCTATCATAGTCAACATGTCTACCCAAGAGTTAGACTTAGACAAAGTTCAGGAAACTGGACGTAAGTCTGGTCTTGAAGGAGATGCTTTGCATTCCTATGTCCAAGAGGTGGAAAGAAATTTTCGCCAAGAGGAAAGAGAGAGGAGGAGAGCAGAAAGAGAACTGGAAGCCAGTAAAGTGGCTCTTGAGGAAAAGAGGATAGCGGCTGATACTGAAATGAAACGGCTTGAGTTGGAAGCCGAGAAAGAAAAACGTGACCATGAGTATCGAATGAAGCTACTTGAGGCACAAGTGCCTGCTACAGGTGTAACTGATGGAGCTATGGGAGGAGGTGTACCTCCTGGCTCAGAGTCAACCAGTAGACGTGACTACCAGGCTATGAAATGGCCTTTACAGCCGTTCGAACCCGAGAAGGAACGGATAGACCAATACTTAGAGAAGTATGAAGCCATGTCTATTGCAATGGGTCTAGACAAACAGAAATGGTGTTTGAAACTCTCCCAGGGACTCCGTGCCGAAGGTTATGAGGTGTATGCACGCTTACCACCGGGTTTACAGAATGATTACCCGGCATTGAAAGCGGCTCTCTTGAAGAGATTCGAGATCACAGCGCACTCATACCGAAGGAAGTTTCGAACGGCGAAGCGAGAACCTGGTGAACTGTTTTCAGCATACAGTGTGAGATTGAACTCATACCTTCTTAAATGGATGGCCTTGGCCGGATTTAATGAGGAGTATGAAAGTTTGCGTGAGTTGATGGTTGTAGATCAGATGCGAATGCAAATGTCTAAACCCTTGCGAAACTTCTTAGGTGAGAATGGGGCTGAGAGATTGGATATAGTCACCAAGTTAGCCGAAAGATACGTTGAAGTCTATGGCGAGACTGGGGACACCAGTCCAACAGATCCGAGATCGAAAGATAAGGATCCAGGTAAGTCAAAGAAGAAGTCAAAGAAGACCCAAGGTTCTGATGAACCAAAGAAACAGGTAGGCTCTTTAGAGAAGATCTCTAACGTCAACCAAGGTAAGAATAGCCCACCTAGTTCTCCAAAGAGGAAGTGGAGTGAACGTTGGTGCAAATTCTGCAAGTCCAGCACTCACAATACGAGTGAGTGTAAGAGTAAGCCCAAGGACTTTCACTTTGCTTGTCTTGCTGAGGTTAGGGATAGATCGTGCAGGAAAGTGAAGTCGGTTGATGGGAATGGAGAAACTAGACGACCTCCAGTGGTTGAGAGAGTAGAAGTGAATGGGCGACAGGTGTTGTGCCTCTACGACACGGGATTGCAATTTTCAGCTGTAATTGCATCCCACCTGACAGGCCCAGAGCAACTCACCGGGGAGATGACGGAGATACAGCCAGCCAGTAGGAGTGCTGTAGCGCTACGTTGCCCGATTGCCAATGTGGAGATTCGGAGCAAGTACGTTACTGGACGCATTCAGGCGGCAGTCGTACCGGATCCTCTCTATCCCCTAATTCTTGGCCGGAAGTACGTGTTTCTGGGCGAACCAGAACACCCTAGCATCCATAAGTCTAGGCAGGTCAGAGGTACAGAGGTAGAGGGTCTCGAAAAGGTAAGTCTCCGAAATACTCACCCGGATAGAAGGAGTAATGCTCGGAGCAAGGATGCGAGGGAGTGTCCTTGTTCGGAATGGTTGCCCAACAATGAAAACCCGTTAACTCAGGGTAAGTTCAACTCGGATAACCAGTCACCGTTAATTCAGACTGGAACAGAGAAAAGGCAGAGGGAACGTAAGTTGGTTCCTGAGAGCTTCAGAGCTAATCTGCTGCGAACGGTACATGTCAGGTCCTCAACCGGACATCTGACTGTAGGGACAACCAGTAAATGTCTATCCCGGTACTATTGGTGGCCGGGAATGACAGGCGACGTGCGCAGGTATATTAGGTCTTGTCCGGAGTGCCGTAAATGCACACCTGAGAAACGGACGAAGACGAAGATATCCTTAGAGGTTGGAGACCGAGTTCTAGTACTCCTCCCAATCGAGGGGAACGAATTCGAAATCGGGTGGCAGGGCCCATTCCTAGTGGATAAAGTGGGGCTCCACAAGCACTATGGAGTGGTGATCCTGGGAAAGTCTACTACTTTCCATTCCAGTCTCCTCATGCGCTATGAGGGGAAGCCCGATGATAAGTCCACCAGCCCAAGGGCGCAGAGATTCGCTGAAAGAACGGTTCGGGGTTAAGGTCAGGTAGCGGAAAGCCTGTCACACCATAGGAAGTCCTATATGTATGTGCAGGTACCTTCTTCGGTTCAGCCCGGTGCTCGGGGGAACATGACCGGCCAAAGGAACACCCGTAGTGCTAGCTACACTGAGAACCGTGGTAGGAAGAGGTGGGTTGTGTCGGAACGGACACCGACCCTTGGTCCCTCAATCCGACCGACTGCAGTCCAGCTGGGTCCTCGAAAGGGGAAGCTGGAGTTGCAGAAGTCCAGTAAACTCTGGCAGGAACGATCGTTAAATCAGGTCGAGACGGGAGCTCTGGTCCGCAAGATACTGCGAGATGCCCGATCGCAGTAGCGGAGTAGGCGTTGATCACCCGTGATACTGAATAGCTTGTCACCCCACCGAATGTGGTAAAAGTATTCTATACAATATTGACGGGTTAGACTTCCTCACCCGCCATCCGGTCTCTTAGAAAGAAGAACGAACGACATAGACAGCTTCTGCGTAGAAGTGGAACGACGGGGTCGATCCTCTTAAAGTGGGGGCCTATGTGACGAAACGCGTTTATCTGTCTTGGGTCGTCCAGATCCCGCACTATTTTGGCGCGTCATCGGGGACTTTCCCAGCTAAAAATAGACGGAGGGAAGCCGATGGAGGACTTATTATCTAGAATCTTCTCGAAACACCGGAATTCGAGTAACCCGTGATGTTGGGTATCGCTCTAAATTCCCGTGCAGAGAGATCTAGAAACTCTAGGCGGGGAATGACGTTTTCCCGAGAAAGTATCTTTTCTCAAGAAGCACTCGCTTCTAGTGCGCATTGAGTTGGCACGAAGCGGGAAACTGGCTAAACCAGTCATTCACTTACTTTTGTTCGAAGAGAACCGACGCAGGCCTGATGTGAGCCATTTTTGTGTCGCGTCTCACCTCAACCATGATTCGGCTGACTGTTATGGAAAGGAAGCTGAGAAGCCCTCGAACAGTTCGGAAGCTGACTGGAGAGCTGGTTTCACCATTCAGGTAGATATTTGTTTAAATCATTTAACTTTGTACGTGTGTTCCACACGCCATTGTTCTAACCTCATTACCTATGCGGATGTCCTTGCATACTAATTAGCAAATCGATCGATAACGCCGGTGACAATTAAGTGTGGGTTTGTTTACCGTGTGCTCGCGAATCAGCTGTTAGGAACGCCGTAATGTGATGTGGGCGATGTGGGTTCTAAATATATGTACTATATATTGCCAATCGTTGCATCTATTAGGTTGCTGTGTTAGAATAAAACATAGTTACTTGTGCCGGATGGAAACTTAGATTATGTCAGTCAGTTGCTGAAGCCAGAAGAACGGTTAGAAAACCAGGTAAGTTGGTAGGTGGAGATTCAGACAAAATTGTGCTTAGTTACTAAGTAAAGGAAGAACTTAGTTCTGTGCCACCAGGAATGATGTAACTATTGTGTAGTAACTTAATAGTGAATTCATTGTGTGGAACAGCGGATTTCTGTGGAAAGGTAAGTGGCTTTGGGGCTATATCTATATATATATGATGTGACATTGTGTATATATATTAGGTCATGGCATGGGATACTTCCTGGGGTAATTCCGAACGCCGAATAGCTCGACGCGAGATAACACTGCGTGCCGTCGCGAAATAAATATGCGTTCTGAAATCTTGTCTAAGCTATCCTGTTTCTTTCATACTGGCGCTAGTGCGAGTGAATGCTAAGGTGCTGGAAGTATGGAAGGATGCAGGAGGCTGTATGAGACTGGGGAAATATAGAATATGGGGATGTGAAAGCAAGTTATGAAAGTATGTGTTGGTAGACCAAACCAACGATGAAGTTCAGTCCAGGCCAAGGGAGGACAGAACTGGAACAGTACCCTTGGAACATGTGGGGGAACATGTATTCTCAAGAAGGCTTCTTGACTCTAAGGCAGAGTCTGATAAGAAGAGTTTGCTGTGGCGTGGGCAGGTGGTCCCACCAGCAAACAGGCTTGTGTACATATTGGATGTGATCATGTACTATTCCTATATCCCGAGGGATGGTATATTGATCAAGATTATGTTTCTTAATGTACTTTGATGATGTTAGGAACGAGTCTAGGGACTCTTTACCTAGTTGTTTAGTTCGATTAAATTAGAACAATAACAGCCTTGTATCATTACTGACGTTAGCGACGACTGGTAGATGATTAGGGATAGGTGAGACCAATGATCAGACTCGTCATTCTGATTTCTTGCTCTGTTTGACGGGCTGTTCTGTGAGGCCAGCTGACATTGGTGAACCCATGCTTTACTACTCTCCATATAGAGATAATGCTTTGGTTATATGAATAACTAACTAGCATGACTGAGAGTTGAGTAGTTATTGGTAGGATGCATGTGGTCTAATGTTTGGGCCAGTATACTCTCACCGGTCGCTCTTCCTTTTCAGGAGTTTGCCTGTTGAGGAACCAGTCAACTATAATTGCTGTTGGCAGGAAACCACTTCGTGTGACAGAGCGAAGGGTTCAGTTCTTTACTTATCACGCCAGACTCCATCACACCAGGTACCCAATGTGATTCACCATGCGTGAAGTTTGCTTCAAGACATACAACTGCCCTGAAGGTGCACGTGTGGGAAGTGATGGTTTGTGATCGTTTAAAATAGAAGATACTCTGTTTTTGCCAGGAACATTTCAGCATGTTGAGTAATCATGCTCGACAGGGAACACCGGTCCGTCTGGTTTGACGGGGGTTCTGCCTAAACGCAGAAGTAACTAATCTTCAGACACTTGAATGGTTCTTTGGACAGCTCTAGTGGCAGGTCTTGAGAAGAACTACACCAATATTGACGTGTGTCAAGTGTAACACGGTGGAAGGGACTATGGGATTATAGTCCAACCTGAATTGTTTCCGTAAAATAGATGTCTGATTCTATTAATGTACTGTTTCCGTATCCAGATTATCAACTGTGTTCTAGAAGGACTCAGTAACTTTTCAGTAGCCATATCTGATCCTACAAAGTGTGACTGTAAGAGACCATTGAATTGGTCAATGCCATATCGGTTCTGCAGTGGGACTGTGCTATGAGTGACAGACCATTCGGTTGGTCAGTGACTATTTAGTTCATCGAAGTAACCAATACTTGGAGCCAAGTCCAGGAAGATTGTCTCCAACTCGGTTGTGTTCGAGAACTGTATTACCAGTGACTCCGTGGGAGTGTTATAGATGCAGTTGGTCCAGTGAAGTGTGGTCCAGCAGTGACTCTATTGTTGTGGTTCCACGTTCGGGAGACGGAGTGGTCTCCAAGGTTCTAGTCATCTCACTGGAAGGAAGCCGGGTGAGTGGCGGACCGACTGGACGGGACATCTGCATCCACTCTACTTCTCAACTCGATGAAGACACCTACATCTCTAAGTCTTTCTCTACTCTATCTTCTATTTGTGTAAATAGATTCTTCTATCAGGAGGTTCATTTCAGTTCTATATTCTCAAGGGTAGAATAAACTTTATGTAAGTTGACTTGCTCTTTGTATAATGATTGAGTGTGGTCTCGGACGATGCCTAAGTGTTCATTGTTCAACAGGTGTAGGTAGTTAGTGGGGGTCTAGAATCTGGAGGGGTGTGTAGACGTAACTAAATAACCTGAGATCAACCACAGAAAAAAAAAGTGTATCTGCTCGTCCAACCCCTGGGGCTAGAATACACAGGAGTGCTAGAGACACCTCGGGTGTGGTTCACTCTCACTACCCAAGGTGAACCCGAAACACTCCGTTACAGGTGGGACCACAATTACGCCGGACCTCAACAAGTACGCGAATGTGCCCAGGCATGAAAAACCTCCTCTAGAAAGTAACGAACGCAATCAACCCATCAGAATCCGGGAAGCTGACAACAAGCAGCCCAAAGTACGAAAGACAAACCACAAGCTACACCATAGACACCCTACATAGCCAAGTCGAAAACTCGAAGGCTGAAAGGGGGTACTCGTATCAAAAACAGATTGGAATTGGAATTGATTTCGAATCCCCATATGCGGGGTTGTAAAATGTATTCTCTACCCCTTAAACACAGACGCCGGTTTCTCCTCGCGTAGTGAACTAATAGTATACACTCGTACATTGCAAACACAAACAGAGAGATCGATTGTCACATAGAAGGGCGTATGCTTGTGTTTTACAGATTATATCAAAGCATGTAATAAACATGAAGCAGATGAATTGACCAAACTGTTTGAGGATAGTATAATTAATGCGAAAGATCTCATAATAATAAAAATATTGACTCGAAACAAGTAGCAATGATTGAAGTGGAAAGTAAAGTAGGCAATTTGGACAAATAAAGTAAGGAGCCAGACAATAGTGTGTTGTATCACATGATCTCCTCTCTGTAGCGAAATAATAATAAGAGAGGTCAAAAATAGACCAGGAATATGATTTAGAGGTATAATATAACCAATCAAGTGTTTACAGATGACACAATATTGATGGCGAAAAACGCAAATGATCTGCAACAGCTATTGAACATTGTCATAGAGAGTGCAATAAAATGAGCTTCCTTGAATATCAAGAGAACAGAAACAATGGTTATATCAAAGAAAACGACGATACGAAAATGTGATTTTACAATAGGTGGGAAAATGCTCAGCTAAAATAATAAATCAAAATGTTTATAAGCAATCATAACTTCAAATTGAAGGGGTATGACAGAAGTTAAGAACAGAATAAGTCAAGTAAACGCTGCATTTCAGAAAACGAAACATATCTTATGTAATAAAATAAATACATTTAATGTCACAAACAGATTGCTGAAATGTCATATCTTACCTGTTCTGAGATAGTAGTGAATCTTGCGACACCGTCGAAAAGAAAGAAAGAGCTTGGAGACAGTGGGATGTAGTTTTTGAAACTAATGTTGTGATTACCTTGGACTACTAGTAGATGAGAAGAGAGGCATTGGAGAACATCGTAACAACTGGAAAGATCGAGGGGAAGAGAGGCAGAAGCAGACCAAGAGAAATGATACTGGGTGGATTGAGACGGTGGCATGGAGGAATATCAGCAGCAGAGTTGATCCAGAAAACCAAAGACCGAGATCTATGGAGAGTCATGAACGCCTACGCCAGCCGGCACGGCACTTGATGATGACTAGATTAACTAACAATACCCTGGAAGAGGTTAAAATAAATAGAACATTATATGCAACAATAAGAAACAGACAAACTGTGTTCTTAAGTTATATAATGGGAAGTCAGGCTTCATATAACATCGTGACGACTATGAAGGACAGCCGTAGAAGAGACAGATAGAGAAAAGATGCTGGATGGTCTAAGATGGTGGCTTGAAGGAGCATCGTAGATATAACTGATCCTGTACATCGAGGACCAAGATCTGCGGAGAGATATGAATGCCTTCGCCATCTGTGTCACAAAATAAAACCGTGTGTTTAACAGGTTGATTGTTAGGGAGGATTTTTTGATTAACCGGACTATCTGCTAAGCAACCAGTGTTTCAACTAGTACAGAGAAAACATTCATAGTTGTGGCTGCACGTGTTTCCAAAACAGGTCGGGCAGAAATAACAGTTGTACGTGTACATATGGTTGACGGATTGGCCACACTCGGAAGTGCGGGAGACGAATCCCGACAATCGCCGTGACAGTTTGTCAACATTTGAATGCAGATGGAGCCCGGGGGATCATAGGGGCAATCGGATGGTAGCCGTCACCTGTCGGACAAAATTAACAAGTGGAAGATGTATAGAGGAAGTGAGTGCGCTGAATCATACATCTCGTTGACAAGTCAAAAACATATCAGAGGGGAAAAGGAAGTACTTAGCACGGAAGTAACAGTACATAGGTCAATTCGTAGTTTCCGGAACATCGAGAAGATTGACAGCTGGTTATTTGCCACTATTGTTGGGATCATAGAGGAACTCGCTGGCTTGTTTTGGGAATCTAAACAATTGATGACAACTTTGACAATGACTCAAGCCAGGAAAAATCGATTCCTGACAATGGATGATATGCGCAAATAACACCTGCAGGACGTCACCCATATCACGTGACCAATTTTAGGGGTTTGCCAGAAAACCATGATTGGAGATGGGGAGTTGACCAAGAACCGTGGATTATGATGGACGTGTTTGTGGGAGAGCTCTACAGTGTTAGATTAATTTAAGATTAACTAGCATGTGCCGTTATGGCAAAGTGTAGTAGCCATCCCGGGAATGAGGCGGTTTTTACATAAGGTAGTCAATATAGTCTATTAGTTCTAATTAATATAGACTGTAGCCTTGTTAAACTATAGTGTGATGATTAGCACTGTTAGTGGAAACTAGTTAGAGTAAGAATAGTGATATTAACTCTGCTAGTTAAGAATAGATTAGTGAAGTGTTGATAAGCTTTACTAGTTGAGAATTGAGTAATGAGGGATAATTGGGATCTTCCCGTAGGTGTCCCTGGTGGGCGGGGTTCCGCATTCTGTTTGCTGATTTTTTCGTTGTCATAGCCTGATTCGGCTCTAGGTGGGTAGCTAATCTGCTCTATGACTAAGTCTAGTTAGCTAAAGATCATTAAGCAAGGTGATAGGCTTACACTCAGCCGAAAGGATCAGTGACTAGTACTATCACCAGATGTGTTGTTTCTATCCTAGGTTCCCTACCAGATCCAAGGAAACTCAACAAGTTTTTGGGAAAAAAAATCAAATCCAAAAGGGAAGAACACCAGTTCAAGAGTCACTAGAGTTGCATACAGAACGTAACTTACGCTAGAAGGAAATTGATTCATCAAAGAGAGTGATGCATACTGATGCACCACACAGCATTAGACAGTAGTAACGAACCGAGAACCGGCTAAGAGTACCTAGTGTTAGTACAGCAACAATTAACATTAGAAATTAGCACTTATGGACTGAATGGTTCGATGTGCAACGAGGATGATCTGTCGACTAACTAACTAACTAACTAACTGCGTACACACTACAAAAGACTTGTGCAGTTTGTTAAGGAACGTTAGGAACGGACATTGTGTAGAGTGCAACCGGTCCATGATTAACTGTTAATACCACCGGTGTCTATTTCGGATGTTCATGAAATTGGATTACCAGAGGTCTACAGAGGCAAAGCAGTATCCGGCAAGATGGTTTCGGCAACGGGTGAGAAGTACATGTTCTGACGTAACGTGCTGTGGTCTATCTTTGCTGGAATCAGCTGACTGGGTTGCTGTCTGAGAGTCAGAGTCTACACACTTTATAGAACACGTCACACATTTTCTTCACATACACGTCTCATATACGTTACACTTTTATTTTAATAAATTACTCTTTATTAATTTCTAGAAGCAAGAGTTGTTGAGTATGTTGCGTTGGGGAAGTATGAGAAGGGGGCATAGTACGACAGTGTGAGAGTGATAGGAAGAGGTGTCCATAGGCTGATGGAGTGTGTTGGACGGAAGCTGGTGGATTCTCCAGAATATTGAGAAGGAAAAAAAAAATATTATAATGTGGGTGTCGGATCTCCTCACTCCAGGGACGACACTTTAAAGGAGGACACGACATTATTGGGGGCTCGTAAACGTGATCGTTGGACAGCGGGATCTCTCGTAAACGTGATCTTTGGACAGCGGGATCTCTCGTAAACGTGATCTTTGGACAGCGGGATCTCTCGTAAACGGGATCTTTGGACAGCGGGATCTCCCGTAAACGGAATCCTTGGACAGCGAGATCTCCTGCAAGCAGGAACGTTTGACAGGGGGATCTTCTGACAACGGGGTCTTTTGACACGGGATCCTTAGTTATAAGAGGGAGATATCATTTTGGAGAATCCAGCTAGAGTGAATGTGGATAGGGGTTAGGACTAACATCTTACCTGTTCACACTTCACACGTCTGCATAGGTCTGTGGTCCTGATTCTACTCTTGTCACTGAGTGAATGTGCTGTGTGTAGTAATATCTAGATTTATAGTACTTGTTCATATATCTGTATAGTAATTTGCAGTTATATTGTACTAGACCTGCTAGCTTACCTCTCTGTATAATGGCCACCCCTAAACTTAGCACAGCAGAATTAAAGGCAAGGGGGGAAGAAATGGGATTGGCGGGGTCTGCTCTAACGGATTACATACAGGAAGTGGAGAGAGAGTATCGTCAAGCAGAAAGGGATGATCGAAAGGCCGAGCTGGAATTGAGAAGGATGGAGTTGGAACAAGCAGCTAAGAAATTGGAAGCTGAGCAAGCAGCTAAGAAATTGGAAGCTGAGCAAGCAGCTAAGAAATTGGAAGCTGAGCAAGCAGCTAAGAAATTGGAAGCTGAGCAAGCAGCTAGGAAATTGGAAGCTGAGCAAGCAGCTAGGAAATTTGAAGCTGAACAAGCAGCTAGGAAATTAGAAGCTGAACAAGAAGCACAGAAGAGGGAGCACGAGTACCGGATGCGGGAACTCGAGCTCAAGAGTCAATCTAATGGAGAAACTGAGGGAGCAGTTGGAGGTTTCTCCATCCCAGGATCAACACCAGTAGGTGGACATGGGTACCATGCTATGAAGTTTCCTTTAGCGGTCTACGAGGAGGACAAAGAGAAGATTGACCAATACCTTCAACGCTTCGAGGCTATGTCAGTTGCTATGGGTCTGGAGCGTAACAAATGGAATCTTAAGCTATCCCAGGGATTACGCGGGACCGGTTACGAGGTTTATACTCGCCTGCCACCAGGACATGAGAACAATTATGATGAGTTAAAGACGGCTCTGCTGAAACGATTCGAGGTTACGTCACATACCTACCGGAAAAAATTTCGAGCAGCGAAACGAGAACCGGGAGAGTTGTTTGCCGCCTACAGTTTGCGTCTTAAATCTTATCTCCATAAGTGGATGGATTTGGCTGGGTTCGCACATGACTATGAGAGTCTGGAAGAGCTCATGGTGGTCGACCAGCTGAAGAAGCAAATGTCTAAACCTCTCAGGACGTTCCTGGGAGAACAAGGAGCGGAACGTATTGACCTCGTGACTAAATTAGCAGAACGGTTCGTCGAGGTACATGCGGAGACAGGGGAAAACCTTTCAACCAACACCAAAAGTCAAGAGAAACATGACAAGAAGAAAGGCAAAAACTCAGGAACAAAAAAGTGGGAACCTTATGTGCAAAAATCAGAGGATAGTTCAGAGAAGAAGAAGGAGGGAAGCAAGAGCACTTCAAGCTCTACACCAAAACGACCGTGGTCGGAGAAGTGGTGTTCAATTTGTAAGTCACCCTCTCACAATACGAGGGACTGCAAATCGAAGGCTAAGAACCCTCACTTCGCAGCATGTCAAGTGACTTCCAAGGAGGTTGTCACAGAAAATGCCAAGGTCAACAAGGAAGCTCGCCACCAGGAGAGCTCACTCAAGTCCGACAATAGAAAATCTAGGACAGGGAAATGGTGCAACCAATGCAAGTCAAACACGCACAATGCTATTGACTGCAGGGGAAAGTCAGGAGACACTCAATTCGTCGTGTGCCCCGGGAAACCTAAGGTGGAGCCCACCGAACAGGTCGAGGCCGAGGAAGAGACTCCAGACCAGGAAAAACCACCTGTAGTGGAATTGGTAGATGTTAACGGTCGTCAAGTGGAGTGTTTATACGACACAGGACTGGACGGGGAGGCCGTGATTTCTGCGGATCTGGTACATCCAGAACAATTCACAGGTGAAACCTTGGATATACAGCCTGCACAGAAGAGTGCTGTAACCATGAAGTTGCCCATTGCTAATGTGGAGATTCGGTCAAGGTACGTCACCGGCACCATCAAGGCCGCTGTATTGACCGATCCCATTTTTCCAGTCATCCTAGGTTGCCGGTATGTCTTTCTGGGAATGCCCAGGGAGCCAATCCATATGGGAGCAATGCAGACTCGCTCTCAGACGAAAACGGAAGAGGCAGATGCAATTGTGACTAACCCAATGCCGGGGGAGCTACGATCTGCCCAGAGTGAGGATGATACTTTACGTCCTTGCTACAAAAAGCTGCAGAAAAGTGCTGATCCACCAGGACGGGGGGCAGTACTACATGAAGAATAGGATACTCTACAGGAGAGCAGGAAGGGGAGACAACCTATACGGTCAGTTGGTCGTCCCGAAAGCTCACAGGTCCCAGATTCTTCATATGGGGCATACCATCTCCTTTAGTGGACACATGGGTATTGCCGCCACCATGCAGCGGATTTCCTGCCACTACTATTGGCCGGGAATGACAGATGATGTGCGTCGGTATGTGAAGTCATGCCCTGAGTGCCAGAGGGTGGCACCAAAACACTGGACAGCACCGGTGGTGTTGGGTGAGATGCCCATCATGAACTCTCCTTTCGAGAGGGTAGCCATCGATATCGTGGGACCACTTCCCAGGACTAGGAAGAGGAACATGTATATACTCACAATGGTGGATTGCTGTACAATGTGGGGTGAGGCTATACCGTTGACCACGATTGACTTGAAAAGAGTGGCGGACGCACTGATGGAGGCCTTTATCAGATTAGGCTTTCCGGATCAAATTCTGACGGACAATGGATCTCAGTTTTGTGGAAAACTCATGGAGGAGGTATTTAGAGTGTTTCACTCTAACCACATACATACCAGCCCTTACCACCCTCAAGCCAATGGACAAGTAGAGCGTTTCAACGGCACGTTGATGACAATGCTCAGGAAACTAGCGCAGGAAAAACCTGATAGGTGGGATGAATATATCCCAGCAGCACTCTTTGCCTATCGGGAAGTTCCTCATGGCTCAACAGGACTACCACCCGCTACGTTGCTGTTTGGTCGTCCAATCAAAGGACCGTTGGAAGCCATGTTGAGGAGTTGGACTGAAGAGGGGACGTCAGAAGAAGTGATCTCATCCTACAAATACGTGGAGGAACTGAAAGAAAAACTCCACAAGGGATGGACTCTGGCAAATCAAAACTTGAAAAAGGCCAGGAAAAGACATGCGGCTTACTACAACCGTAGGTCTAAAGAAAGATCTCTAGAGGTGGGAGATAAAGTCTTGTTGCTACTCCCAACGGGAAACAACAAACTGGAGATAGGTTGGCAAGGACCATTTCCCGTGGAAAGGGTGATATCCAGAACCAACTATCAGATCCGGATCCGGGGAAAGTCGAAGATTTTCCATATCAATCTCTTGCGGAAATACGAAAAGAGACCCGGAGACAAGGCAGCTCACCTCATGGCAATGGCAGTTGCAGTGGAGACAGAAGTGGGAACCAGCGAGGGCAGGGAATATCCCTTGGAACACCAGGAAACCTATAGGGATGTGCAAGTGAACCCTGATCTGACCTCCCAGGAGAGGGAAAGGATAACCCAGGTTCTCAAGTCTCATAAGGAGATACTGACTGATAAACCAGGACAAACGAGGTTGGTGGAGTTCGAGATGACTTTGACCACACAGGAGCCTGTTCGCCAAAAGGTTTACCCAGTGCCATTCTCTAAAGAAAAGGCCCTGGAGGAGGAAATACAAAAACTGCTGGAGGATGACGTGATTGCACCATCCACATCCCCATACAATGCGGGGGTAGTTTTGTTACGCAAACCAAGTGGAGAACACAGGTTGTGTATAGATTACCGACTGCTGAACAGTCATACCCAGTTTCAGGTGGAACCTTTGCCGAATCCAACTCAGTTATTCGCTAGGCTCCATAAGGCTCGGTACTTTTCAAAGGTGGATCTGAGTCGGGGGTATTATCAGATACCAGTCAAACCGGAGATTCGACCACTGTTAGCTTTCAGTACACCCAGTGGACACTACGAATTCAAAGTCATGCCCTTTGGACTCAGCAATGCACCTAGTGTGTTTACACGCATGATGAGGACTTTACTAGATCCGTTACAGGATCCATCCATCATCTCATTCATGGATGATATTCTGATTTCCAGTGACAGCTTGGATGACCACTTACAATCCTTGGAGAGAGTGTTTAATAGACTCAAGGAAGCAGGGCTTACCGCTCGTCCAACCAAGTGCATGATTGGTTACCAGACTCTGGAATTTCTAGGCCACACCATCACTCCAGGACACATAGTCCCGGAAGAAAAGAACCTGGAGAAAATCAGAAATGCACCAAGACCTAAAACGAAGAAGGATGTGCGATCTTTTCTCTCGTTGTGTGGGTTCTATCACAAATTTATCCCACATTTCACTGAACTGGGAGCTCCGTTGACGGAAACCTTGAAAAAGGGATTCCCGGACCAAATCATTTGGACACCAGAATGTGAGAATGCCTATAGTCAGTTAAAGGAGGCCTTGGTCAGCAAACCTGTATTACAGCTCCCTGACCTTTCCAAACAATTTGTGTTGAGAACAGATGCGAGTGCGATTGGAATTGGAGCCGCTTTGTTACAGGAAGGAAAAGACGATGCTTCGGTTTTGAAACCTGTAGCATACGCAAGTAAGAAACTTCTACAGGCGGAGAGGAATTATTCAACCGTCGAGAGAGAGTGCTTGTCTCTCGTATGGGCAGTGCAAAAATTCCAGCCCTATTTGTATGGAGTTAAGTTTCGGGTCCAGTCGGATCATCAGCCCCTGATGTTCCTGGCTACTTCTCAGAAGCTCAACGCACGTTTGATGCGGTGGTCGTTGTTACTTCAACCGTATAATTTCACAGTAGAGTACATTCCTGGGAAGGAAAATGTTGGAGCGGACTTCTTGTCAAGACATCCAGCTCCTGAAGAAGAAGAATGAATCATCTGGATTAAACTCACGGTGGAGAAGAGTGAGATGGACTACTCTCTTAAGAGGGGGCCTATGTCACAAAATAAAACCGTGTGTTTAACAGGTTGATTGTTAGGGAGGATTTTTTGATTAACCGGACTATCTGCTAAGCAACCAGTGTTTCAACTAGTACAGAGAAAACATTCATAGTTGTGGCTGCACGTGTTTCCAAAACAGGTCGGGCAGAAATAACAGTTGTACGTGTACATATGGTTGACGGACTGGCCACACTCGGAAGTGCGGGAGACGAATCCCGACAATTGCCGTGACAGTTTGTCAACATTTGAATGCAGATGGAGCCCGGGGGATCATAGGGGCAATCGGATGGTAGCCGTCACCTGTCGGACAAAATTAACAAGTGGAAGATGTATAGAGGAAGTGAGTGCGCTGAATCATACATCTCGTTGACAAGTCAAAAACATATCAGAGGGAAAACGGAAGTACTTAGCACGGAAGTAACAGTACATAGGTCAATTCGTAGTTTCCGGAACATCGAGAAGATTGACAGCTGGTTATTTGCCACTATTGTTGGGATCATAGAGGAACTCGCTGGCTTGTTTTGGGAATCTAAACAATTGATGACAACTTTGACAATGACTCAAGCCAGGAAAAATCGATTCCTGACAATGGATGATATGCGCAAATAACACCTGCAGGACGTCACCCATATCACGTGACCAATTTTAGGGGTTTGCCAGAAAACCATGATTGGAGATGGGGAGTTGACCAAGAACCGTGGATTATGATGGACGTGTTTGTGGGAGAGCTCTACAGTGTTAGATTAATTTAAGATTAACTAGCATGTGCCGTTATGGCAAAGTGTAGTAGCCATCCCGGGAATGAGGCGGTTTTTACATAAGGTAGTCAATATAGTCTATTAGTTCTAATTAATATAGACTGTAGCCTTGTTAAACTATAGTGTGATGATTAGCACTGTTAGTGGAAACTAGTTAGAGTAAGAATAGTGATATTAACTCTGCTAGTTAAGAATAGATTAGTGAAGTGTTGATAAGCTTTACTAGTTGAGAATTGAGTAATGAGGGATAATTGGGATCTTCCCGTAGGTGTCCCTGGTGGGCGGGGTTCCGCATTCTGTTTGCTGATTTTTTCGTTGTCATAGCCTGATTCGGCTCTAGGTGGGTAGCTAATCTGCTCTATGACTAAGTCTAGTTAGCTAAAGATCATTAAGCAAGGTGATAGGCTTACACTCAGCCGAAAGGATCAGTGACTAGTACTATCACCAGATGTGTTGTTTCTATCCTAGGTTCCCTACCAGATCCAAGGAAACTCAACAAGTTTTTGGGAAAAAAAATCAAATCCAAAAGGGAAGAACACCAGTTCAAGAGTCACTAGAGTTGCATACAGAACGTAACTTACGCTAGAAGGAAATTGATTCATCAAAGAGAGTGATGCATACTGATGCACCACACAGCATTAGACAGTAGTAACGAACCGAGAACCGGCTAAGAGTACCTAGTGTTAGTACAGCAACAATTAACATTAGAAATTAGCACTTATGGACTGAATGGTTCGATGTGCAACGAGGATGATCTGTCGACTAACTAACTAACTAACTAACTGCGTACACACTACAAAAGACTTGTGCAGTTTGTTAAGGAACGTTAGGAACGGACATTGTGTAGAGTGCAACCGGTCCATGATTAACTGTTAATACCACCGGTGTCTATTTCGGATGTTCATGAAATTGGATTACCAGAGGTCTACAGAGGCAAAGCAGTATCCGGCAAGATGGTTTCGGCAACGGGTGAGAAGTACATGTTCTGACGTAACGTGCTGTGGTCTATCTTTGCTGGAATCAGCTGACTGGGTTGCTGTCTGAGAGTCAGAGTCTACACACTTTATAGAACACGTCACACATTTTCTTCACATACACGTCTCATATACGTTACACTTTTATTTTAATAAATTACTCTTTATTAATTTCTAGAAGCAAGAGTTGTTGAGTATGTTGCGTTGGGGAAGTATGAGAAGGGGGCATAGTACGACAGTGTGAGAGTGATAGGAAGAGGTGTCCATAGGCTGATGGAGTGTGTTGGACGGAAGCTGGTGGATTCTCCAGAATATTGAGAAGGAAAAAAAAAATATTATAATGTGGGTGTCGGATCTCCTCACTCCAGGGACGACACTTTAAAGGAGGACACGACAATCTGGTAAAACACATGATGAAGGGTGCACTGACATGACTGGATACGTGACACTACAGACATGAATGTCTACACCATCTGGTAAATCACATGATGACGAGTGCACTGACATGACTGGATACGTGACACTACAGACATGAATGTCTAAACCATCTGGTAAAACACATGATGACGAGTGCACCTGAACAATGGTGGACCTAGGACACCGCAGACATCTCGGGAATGAAAATAACCGAGTCGAGAGAATTGGTTAGGGATCGAGAATCTTTCCGGCGGATTGCGGGAAAAGTGACTTTCTGCAGAGAACTTGCTACATGATGATGAATCCTTTACTTTTTTGTTAACAGCTATTATATTAACGTCTATTACATCTATTAACATTTATTGGCATCTCTTACCATCTATATAATTCTAAGCATTCTATCAAGAGAACGGTGAGACTGTTTTAGATCCTGATGTACTAGAGAAAGGCTAGTGTATTATCTTTCCCTTGAATTCCACATCTATTTTGTCTTATTCCTCTAGCAATGTTTTATCTTAACTGGGTAGATAAGAAGAACTCTGGGTAACATTTAAGGGTATCCCAGAGGTTTCTGCATACTCAGATGGATACACGGTTGTCATAGCTGCGTTTATCACACCGCGTTGTGCTGCACACAGCGAGGCTCATTTGGGATCTTCCTTTCTGTGAGTTCCTGTGTCTTTTCGTGTTATGGCAAACAAAACCGATGGTCTTGTCGTTATGTGAATAAAAAACTCTGTTTGTGAAGATGCACCAGTTGTTTATACTCATTTGTCGTCTTTTTCGACATAGATCAGCATACTCGGAGACAAATGAGTTTTCACATATTTTTTATGATAATTGTGGGTAAATGCAACATCTTCCCCTCCCATCAAGTTCCACAATTGAGTCACGATATTTGCTGCAGTAGTTGCTCTCTATAACCAGCACATCTGCCCATGGTATTAAAAGCACGAATAAATATGGTTCTGTAATTATTATTCAGCACCAAATAGACGAAGATTGTAATGGAGCACCCAAATGTTGTGAAAATGTAAGCCACTGCCCACATAGTGCTAATGTATCGTGCCATTGGAGTAACGAGATCATTAGACATGGAACTTTGCACAATGACACAAACTACTCGAGGCAGACTGCAAGCTGTCAATGTTATTGTCACAGCTAAGGCCACTTTCACAAGTCTTCTCTCCTTGTTTGATAGCTGTGACTGTTGGTTGTCGCCTTCTGATGGCTTTGAGGGCGGCACTTGTCTTACTGTTGCCGTGGCGTGTAACTTGTGCGTCATCCAGACAGTACAGCCGATCACGATGATAAACGACACATCTGACAAAGTCATGCTTACGATGAGGTTAAATATCTCTTCTATGTTGGCCGTTTCCTCAAACACCACTGTTGTGAAAAGTCTTACGGGTGGTTGTGTTATGTTACTGCCTGCCGGTGACTCCACAAACTTGTCCACCCATTCCATTTTGTGTACAACATATACAAGCACGTGAAGCCCAATGTGTACAATATAGATTGCCAACAAAGCCACGACGCTCCGGGTTCTTGTAAAGATCTGCTTTACTTTGAAAGGAAACACGACACAGAAGCACCTTTCTATGCTTATTACAGCGGTGATCCAGCAGGAGATCAGATATACGGCGTTCTCCATCCACTGAATAGCAAAGTTACCTAGCGCCCACGTATCAATTTGACTGTCTGGATAAAACCTGCTTGACATATAGCACAGACAGACCACCGTCTGCAAGAATGTCGTCATGAAGTCTGTTAGCGACAAGGCGAAAATATTCACGCTCATGCTGTCTTTGAAACCTAGTTTCCAAAAGATGGAGATATTAACCAGATTACTAACTGCACCAAATAAAGACAAGAGTAGCGGGGTATATATAAATAAGGCGTCTTGAATGTTTTGGTAAAGAGAGTCATCAGCAGAGTTCTGAGATGTGCTCTCATTGTGAATATTAGTGACTATATTAGACTGTTGAATGCTCGTCATTTTTCTATCTTTTATCAACAGATAGCAGTCATGTATTTTCACTGTTTAGTAGTGCGCGCTTACAAATCTCACCAGCCTGCCTGTTTGATAACCCACGTCACCTTCTCCTTATTTGCTTTCCTGCTCCTATTTAAACATATATGTCCGTGCTCTATGTTAAACAATACCTGCCCGTGACTATTATTGCATACATACATCAGAATAAAGCATGTGTTTGTACATAAATATTGATTCATGTGCAAGCCACACCGTTAATTTGATATATCGACGTCCTTGAGGAAACTAACCGGTGCATGACGCGCCTGGTATATTTACTGTCACACGTAACTTCCCTCTGTTAATTATTTTGAAGTCAACTTTTACTTTGTAGCGGACGTCGTGGTCCCAATTAGTGATAGATTGCTCGTCAACCTCAATAACATGCGTTGTTTTAATGAAGCATTTTGAAAGAGTCATTGTTTGTTATCTGGACCATTCTATTTGTCATCCAAGTGTCAATTCAACAATGAAGACGCGTGAACATATCACACGGTGTGAATACCCTGGCTCTGTAATCAAGAACACTGGGGTCTATTCAAACCTTGTCATGCCTAGAAAATAATGACCGTGGAATCGAAAACTGGGAAATCTTGATGACTTGATGATACCTAAACACGCCTTTGTATTACCTAAAGAGTGTTTAGAAATAATTCAACCCACTGTTAACAGTTTATCACAATAATTATTATATTATGATAATATCAAGGTTACTGGCTAATTAATAACTTCTTAAATATTATAATTGAATGCTTCATATTTTGTCAAGTAACAGACTTCACTCTTACTATTACTGAAACATTATACACGTATGGTATAATTTAAAACACACTTTCATTTTTCTCAGTGAACATTATATGCATTTACTGGTATGCTTTCATGTGAGTTTGTTTTTTTTTCTTGTTTCTTTGTTTGTTTGTTTGTTTTCATTGATGCAATTGTTTACAGAAAAATGTGAATTTGATAAATACAAGTCTTTACTTAGTACTCCACTTTACATTGAAAGGAAAAGAAACATCAGTGTCCTTTATTTAACATTTTAGGGATAAAAGTTTGGGGGGGGGGGGGCTGAGTGGTCTCGAGGTATGGTGTCCGCCTCGAGTGCTGAAGGTCCCAGGTTCAAGCTTCGGTGAGGGCCGGGTTTTTTCACGTGGACTTTTAGTAACAAGATTTCCCCTGGTCTCTGGGTAGTGAGATCGGACGCCCGTGTGTATTTTTGTCTCTGGGTAGTGAGATCGGACGCCCGTGTGTATTGTTGTCTCTGGGTAGTGAGATCGGACGCCCGTGTGTATTGTTGCATACGTAAAAAATCCGTTGGCTGTTGGAAATCGAAAAACAGTAGCCTAACGGCGCTGCCCGGGCAAAATTTCGAGGTAACAATCTACCCAATGTATTTCAGGATCCTCGCCGGTGCTACGGAGTTCGTGCACTGAGCTGAGATTCTCTAGACTCAGGCTTGACTTAAGAGTAGAACATAACACGTATGGGTCACACCCATGTGCCGTGATGTTGATCCGTCGACTAAACTAAACTAAACTAAAAGCCAAAAAGCCAAAGTCAGGACATTTTCAGAATATTGTAAATATCTCCCGGTCAGTCTGATGCAGGTAAAGAATGAGGACATGTTGTTTGTAGTTTGTTGGCAGTTCTATATATGGCACAACACCAGCAAATCAGATTGCAGTATCAGTTATGACAACATACATCTTTTCTGTGGCAACACACGGATGTGAGACTGGACAACTTAGAAATCACTACAGAAGACTATCCGGACTTTGAGCTTCAATGTTACAGAAAACGTCTGAGTCTGAGAAATATCGTGGACCAAGCTGAAGGAACATACTGATATTCTGCAAGATCTGAACATAAAAGAAAATTGGCTCCTAGATCTCATATTAACTGATTCAGTGCCAGACAAAAAATGGATGTGGACCAAACAAAAATGGATGGCGGAGAAGGGGATGTAGAGGTGTGTCACAGTTATGACCCTAAGCTGTTAATATGGTAGCAGACATGTTGTATTATATATCAAATTAATGGGGGTTGCATAGGGGGAAATATCGTATATAAGTCCTTGGCAGATAAGGGAAGTTGCTTAAGACGGTTAATCATTCCGTGGCGTTTAATCAACTAAACGTCACAGTGGATCTGAAGAAACATTATAGAATCATGGTTTCAATGGAAGAAGAGGCCAGGGTTAAGCAGCCCGAAGATTGGTATAGGACACTGAAGACAGATTGAACATGAACATGCACGGGACAGGGAGCTGGCAGTTGATCGAGAATCTTTAGAACAAGCCGTGAGGAGCTCGGTGTTCTGTAGAAGACCTGCTACGTGATAACCACCATTTTGTTTGGTTTTAGAATCTCGGACGATGGGAGCCACGGCGGCAGAGTGCTAGCATGGTTTCCTACCCATGTTTCATTGGTGTTTCATCTAGTCCAAGTTATTGTAACTAGTCTCATAATTCCGTGCTTCATCTAGTCCAAGCACCTGACTACCGGTCTCATAATTCCGTGTTTCATCTAGTCCAAGTTATTGTAACTAGTCTCATAATTCCGTGCTTCATCTAGTCCAAGCACCTGACTACCGGTCTCATAATTCCGTGTTTCATCTAGTTCATGTTACTTTAACTAGCCTCATAATTCCGTGTTTCAGTTAGTCTAAGTACGTAACTACCGGTCTCATAATTCCGTGTTTCATCTAGTCTAAGTACGTAACTACCGGTCTCATAATTCCGTGTTTCATCTAGTCTAAGTACGTAACTACCGGTCTCATAATTCCGTGTTTCATCTAGTCTACGTTACTGTAACTAGTCTCATAATTCCGAGTTTAATCTAGTCTACGTTACTGTAACTAGTTTCATAATTCCGTGTTTCATCCAGTCCATGTTAATGTAACTAGTCTCATGATTCCGCGTTTAATCTGATCTAAGTTACTGTAACGAGTCTCATAATTCCGTGTTTCATCTAGTCCAAGTTACTGTAACTAGTCTCATAATTCCTTGTTTCGTCTAGTCCGAGTTACTGTAATCAGTCTCATAATTCCGTGTTTCATCTGGTCCAAGTACCTAAGTACCGGTCTCATAATTCCGTGTTTAATCTATTCCAAGTTACTGTAACTAATCTTATAAATCCGTGTTTCATCGAGTCCAAGTTAATGTAAATAGTCTCATAATTTCGCATTTCATCTAGTCCAAATTAATGTAATAGTCTCATAATTCCGTGTTCCATCTAGTCCAAGTTATCGTAACTAGTCTTACAATTCCGTGTTTAATCTAGTCCAAGTTACTTTAACTAGTCTCACAATTAAGTGTTTAATCTAGTCCAAGTTACTGTAACTAGTCTCACAATTAAGTGTTTAATCTAGTCCAAGTTACTGTAACTAGTCTCACAATTAAGTGTTTAATCTAGTCCAAGTTACTGTAACTAGTCTCACAATTAAGTGTTTAATCTAGTCCAAGTTATTGTAACTAGTCTCACAATTAAGTGTTTAATCTAGTCCAAGTTACTGTAACTAGTCTCACAATTAAGTGTTTAATCTAGTCCAAGTTACTGTAACTAGTCTCACAATTAAGTGTTTAATCTAGTCCAAGTTACTGTAACTAGTCTCACAATTAAGTGTTTAATCTAGTCCAAGTTACTGTAACTAGTCTTACAATTCAGTGTTTCATCTAGTCCAAGTTATTGTAACTAGTCTTACAATTCAGTGTTTCATCTAGTCCAAGTTACTGTAACTAGTCTCATAATTCCGTGTTCAATCTATTGGAAGTTACTATAACTAGTCTCATAATGCCGTGTTTGATGTGGTCCAATTTATTGTAACTAGTCTCATAATTCCGTGTTTTATCTAGTCCAAGTTACTGTAACTAGACTTACTATTCCGTGTTTAATCTAGTCCAAGTTACTGTAACCAGTTTCATAATTCCGTGTTTAATCTAGTCGATGTTGCTGTAACTAGTCTCATAATTTCGTGTTTCATCTAGTCTAAGTTATTGTAACTAGTCCTATATTTCCGTGTTTCAACTAATTCAAGTTAATGTAACTAGCCTCATAATTCCGTCTATCATCTAGTCAATGTTATTGTAACTAGTCTGTCCGAGTCCTAGCGACCTGATACGGAGGACATATCATAGAGACAGGACATGGGAATAGAAGACAGGACATTATGCCCTTGAACAGACAGAACAGTATACCCTTGGACTGGACTACGTGAGACAGCAGTCGTCAACAGAAGGACTGACCCTTAGTTCACGGACAGGACACTGCCCAATACTGCGACGCAGTACTGATCACGAGTGGCCTCAGACGACACGGGATTAAATACCACGTGATAGGGAACTCCAGACCGTCAACAGGCTACTAGGTGCAACAGATTAATATCATTGAAAGTAGGAACTTGGAACGTTAGAACAATGAATGCAGATGGAAAGTTAGAAAACATCAAAAAAGAAATGAAGAGATAGAAGATTAACATATTAGGAATATCGGAAACGAGATGGAAAGGAGCAGGGATAAGGACAGGAGAGGATTGTAAGATTATTTACTCTGGGGGAGAAGAACAGCAAAGAGGTGTAGCCATTATATTAGATAAGCAAACATCAAATTCTGTCAAAGAATATCAGGCTGTGTCAGACAGAGTCCTATTAGTAAAATTAAATGGAAGACCTTTTAAAATAAATGTCATTCAAGTATCCATCCATCCATCCATCATGTGCCATGCTGGTAAGCGTGGGCGGTCATGTTCTGCCATCTCACTCGATCAACAGAGTAGTGGATCAGTTCCGTGTTTCTGTCTCGACCATGCCACAAGGCCAAGCCATCCAGATACTTGTTTCTAGGTCTTCCCCTTGGTCTAGAAACAAGTATCTGGATGGCTTGGCAAAGTATATGCCCCAACAAGTGAATGCAGTGAAGAAAGCTTAGAGGAATTTTATAATGACATGGAGTCTGCTTTGAAGAACTGCAAAAAATCAGAAATAAATATCATAATGGGTGATTTCAACGCAAAAATAGGACAGCAAGGCGATGGATGCAGTGTAGGCAACCATGGTTTGGGAGAGAGAAATGAAAGAGGATACAGACTTGTAGAATGGGCAAAAGAACAAGAAATGGTTGTAGGAAACACCTGGTTTAAACAGCACCCTAGAAGATTATGGACATGGAGGAGTCCAGACAGCAGGATTAAAAACCAGATAGATTACATCCTGATTAGCAAAAGGTTTCGAAATGCGTTAACAGTCGTAAAAACAGTTCCAAATGCAGACTGTTACAGTGATCACAAATTAATTACAGGCACATTGAGGGTAAAGTTAAAGAAAGTCAAGTATACAGCAGGAAACCCTAAATATGACTTGTGCAAATTGAAAACTGACAAAGAAATACAAGATAATTTTAACATAGAAGTAAAGAACAAATTTGATATATTGTCTGATCTAGAGATCATATTTCAACATGTAGATGATCAATGGGAAATGATGAAGAATTCAATCAGTTGTGCAGCAGAAAAAACTATTCCAAAAGTAAAGAAAGTGGGCCGTAAGACATGGATGACTGAAGAAATTTTACAACTAATGGAAACAAGAAGACAGAACAAAAATAATCCTGCCAAATATGAAGAAATTCACAGAAAAGTCAGAACCTTATGTAAGGAGGCAAAAGAAACATGGCTTGAGAAAAATTGCAGAGAAATTGAAAAACAACACAACAGTAACAATGCGAAACTAATGCACAAAAGAATTCAGGAGCTTACTAATCAAAGAACACGTACATCAGCAGGCTGCCTAAAGACAAAAGATGGAAGAGTCATAATAGAAAAGATCAGATCTTACATGAATGGTCAGATTACGTGAAAAATCTTTATGACGATAACAGAGACGAACAGTATAATGTTCAAAATAATAATGAAGGACCCGCAATTTTGAAGATTGAGGTTCAGAATGCTCTTAACCACATAAAATCTGGCAAGACCCCCGGTTCAGACAGCGTCACAACAGAAATGATTAACGCTTTAGAAGAATATGGAATAGATCAAGTTACCAGTCTGCTTAATACAACATATGATACTGGAAATATACCTCAGGAGTTATGTAACTCTGTATTTATTGCAAACCCAAAGAAATCGGGAGCCTTGGAATGTGATCAACATCGAACAATTAGTATAATGAGTCACATCACAAAGATTTTGCTAAGATTTATCATGCAAAGAGTTAGGAGGAAAATACAACCTGAAATAGGAGAAGAACAATGTGGGTTTGTGGAAGGCAAGGGTACAGTAAATGCTGTGTATATACTGAGAACCATAATCGAACGTTCTATAGAAGTAAACAAAGATCTACACCTTTGCTTTATTGACTACACAAAGGCTTTTGATAAAGTGAGACATCTCAACATGATAAGGATGCTTGAAGATCTACAAATTGATGGAAAAGATCTTAGACTTGTAAAAAACATATATTGGAAACAACAATCTGCCATAAGAGTTGATAATGAAGTAAGCCAATATCAGCCTATTAAAAGGGGTGTGAGACAGGGATGTGTAATGTCTCCAGATCTGTTTTCCCTGTACAGTGAAAGTATTTTCAGAAATATTGAAGATATGGAAGGAATCAACATTGGGGGGCGATGCATCAATAACATTAGATATGCAGATGATACAGTCTTGATTGCAGACAATGAACAGGACCTGCAAAATTTAGTAGATGCGATTGTTACACACAGTGAACAACTAGGGTTAGAATTAAATTGTAAAAAGACACAGATTATGGTCGTCACTAGGAAGGACGTAATACCACAATGTAATATACAAGTAGATGGGAATATTCTTCAACAAGTGAGTAGGTACAATTATCTCGGAACAGTAATAACATCTGATGGGAGATGCCTTGAGGAGATTAGAACAAGAATCGCCATGGCAAAAGTAGCCTTTAGCAAGATGAAAAACATATTGACCAATAAAAAGATGTCAATTGAAACGAGAAAGAGAGTGTTGAGATGCTACATAGAACCTGTACTTTTATATGGATGTGAAGCGTGGACAATGAGCAGTCAGGCTGAAAAACATCTGATGGCTGTAGAGATGTGGTTTCTGAGGAAAATGCAAAGAATACCATGGACAGCCAGAAAGACCAATGAACAAGTCCTTCAAGAAACAAATGAAGATCGTAAATTGATTAGAGAAATTAGACGTAGACAGTCAAAATTCTTTGGGCATGTTATGACAAGAAATGGATTGGAGAATTTGGTGACAACTGGTAAGATCGAGGGGAACAGACCAAGGGGAAGACCTAGAAGCAAGTACCTGGATGGATTGGCCTTGTGGCATGGTCGAGACAGAAACACGGAGCTGATCCATGACTCTGGTGATCGAGTGAGATGGCAGAACATGACCGCCTACGCTTACCGGCATGGCACATGATGGATGGATGGATAGGGAACCCAGTGCGAAAGCTTTGGGGAGACGAGACTGGGCCTTTGATGAGGAAGGACGGGTCTGGCTGTTTGCGAGAGAGTGACTTTATAACCGATCTGAGTGTTTGCTGGCGCTGTGATATATTTGAGATCCAACTGTGTGTGCGCTCGTTGTGTGAGCGAAGATATTGTTATTTGAGCGGTCGAGTGCAGTGCTGAGCGCTAAATATTATGATATTGTATATTTCGGTTTACCACGATTAAATATATCTTGATCATGTTTGTTAAAGTTGACTAACTTTTGTATGCATGCCATTCACCTGTCGAGTCATAGACAAACGAGCGACGTGAGACTTTGACATAGTCTCATAATTCCGTGTTTAATCTAATCCATGTTTCTAACTACTGGTCTCATAATTCCGTGTTTCCTCTAGTCCATGTTTTTGTAAATATTCTCATAATTCCGTGTATCATCTGGTCTAGGTTATTGTAACTAGTCTCATTGTTCCGTGTTTCGACTCGTCCAAGTTACTGTAAATAGTCTCATAATTCCTTGTTTCATCTAGTCCAAGTTACTGTAACTAGTCTCATTGTTCCGTGTTTCATCTAGTCCAGGTTATTGTAACTAGTCTCATTGTTCCGTGTTTCATCTCGTCCAAGTTACGGTAACTAGTCTCATTGTTCCGTGTTTCATTTCGTCCAAGTTACTATAAATAGTCTCAAAATTCCGTGCTTCATCTAGTCCAAGTTGTTGACACATAGTCTCATAATCAGTATTTGTAACTAGCCAAAGTTATGTCAACTAGAATCATAATTATGAATGCTATCTAGCTCAAATTATGTCTGTAAGCATCATAATTATGTATGTATCTACCCAAGTTACGTCTACATGTACCATAATTATGTATTTTTCCCAGGACAAGTTATGTGAGCTGTGTATAGAGTTTTTTGTAAGGTATGTACATCGTGTCTGTCTTTAGTATGTCTGTCCGTTTCGCAGGAACTAAATATACTTAATTGTTTGCTATTCATATGTCTATAAGTACCATAATTATGTAAGGCATCCTTTTCAAGTTATGTCTGAAAGTGAAATGAAATGTTTTGCGTATCCTTTTACAGGACTTAGCTGTCAACAGCAGCATCTTTCAGCTGTCTGTTGATCTCTTGGCAAGATTACGCTCAGTAGTTTGCCATTGCTTTCTGAGCGGCCGGCTCAGTATCCGCAAGTCACGAGCGGGGGTCGAACCACCTCAGTTCTCGCTCCGCTGCGAGACTCTGCGTGATAAACGGGATTACAGAGAGAAAGTGTTGTAACCCCACAGCCAGAGAGACCGGCATGTCTGAAAGTATCATTATATATATATATATATATCCCAAATTAGGTATGTTATGTCTGTAAGTATAATAATTATGTATTTGTACAAGCACAAGTTACGTCTATAAGTATCATAATTATGTATATTTTCTTGCCAAGTTATATTTACCAGTATCATAATTATGTATGTTATCTAGTTCAGGTTATTTATTTAAGTATTATAATTATTTATGTAATCTAGCTCAATTTATGTATTTAAGTATTATAATTACTTATGTTATCTAGCTCATGTTGTCAGGTCTTAGTCAGATATGACTGAGCTACCGTATAACAGTAGACGGTACTACCTGCTTTCTGTTAGCGCCGAACGTTGGGCGGCGCTTACCAAACCCGACACCCCACATTGTGCCAAAGTTTAGGCGGAAGAGCGCAATTGGGAGGGTACAAGCCTTACCCTGGTGCGAGGAAATGCAACCTAAAGACAAAATGTCATGGCAGGGCAGCCTTGGTTGGCGGCTGGTCTAGGATAGAAGCTCCGACAGGAGGACAGTTAGAACATTGCTTTGCTGATCAGGCAGCTTCTGCAGCTTGTCTTATTCCAGACGTAGAGGTTACCTTTCCTCTGGAGTGAACTAGGCAGGCTGAGAGAGGGATCATGCTGCATGGGCAACACATGATCTCTATATTTTAGCCCAGGCTTTGTGCTATGGAGCGGCAATAACTCCATCCCTGGTCTTAACCGGTCTCGGAATCAAAGCGAGAGGTAACTGTTACGGGTTTATATTATAAGTCCCTGTCAACTGGCGTAGACATGGGGCGCCACGCGTTGCCTCTGACGGTGGGAGACACCTACAGGTGTCACTGATCAGCTAATGCCTGCCTCAAGCTGGCAGCCCCCGGCCAGTTGGGTGCTGATCCGCCACAGCCTGCCTGCTTCAATGGGTGCTTGGGGCTAGGACAAAATCTGATTCGCAGGCTGTAAAACCAATGCACCAGGTACAAACAAAAAGAAATATAGAAACCTCAAGCAACGACTTGCAACCTGGAAAGTGAGAATCATGTGTACAGGATTTTTCACTGACTTGACCAATGTTGACGATGTGAGGAAAACGACTGTTATTGATGCCGAACTCAATCGTCTTAACATTGATATTGCTGGCCTGCAGGAGACTCGCCTTGCTGAGGCAGGATCACTGAGGGAAAACAATAACACCTTTTTTGGAAGGGTAGAGGGCAGGTAGAAAAATAGGCAATATGGTGTGGGTTTTGCAGTGAAGAATTCGCTACTGGGAATGATTGAAAATCCAGCAGGGGGAAATGAAAGACTATTATCCCTGCGCTTGGCAACCTCTTGTGGTTTTGCCACCATTATTACTGCACATGCACCAACACTCGATTCCTCTGATGATGTGAAGGATTCGTTCTATGAGGAGTTAGACTCCGTGATCAAGGCAGTTCCAAAATCTGACTACATTTATATGCTCGGTGATTTCAATGCTCGAGTGGGCAAGGATTCGAGTTCATTGCCAGTGTGCCTTGGAAAATACAGCATCGGTAGCATGAATAAAAATGGGCAAAGGCTGCTGGAGCATTGCACCAGAAATGACCTATGTATTACAAACTCCTTTTTTAAAACAAAAGAGCTGCATAAGGTCACATGGAAACATCCAAGATCCGGACATTGGCACCAGCTGGACTTCATCATCACACGGAGACAACATCTGAACCATATATAATTGACTCGAAGTTACCACAGTGCTGACTGTGATACGGATCATTCTTTGCTTGTTGCAAGGGTTAGACTGGGACCAAAGAGAATCTACACAGTTAAACACAAATCTAGTCCCAGGATTAATATTATTAACACTCATGATCCTGAAAAGTGCTTTCAGTTTCAACAGCAACTTGAAGACGCTTTCACTGATACACCAGAAAATTGTACAGTAAATGAAAAGTGGGGTCAACTTAAGGAAACTCTTTATAAAACTGCTGTAGGGGTTTACGGCACTGTGGATCATCAGAGGCAGGACTGATTTGCGGCAAACAGCGAGACTCTGCAGCCCTTGATTGATAAGAAGAAGAAATATCTCTTAAGAAGCAATGAAAGACCAACGCGTAACACTCTGAGTGAGCTAAAACAAGCTAGGCAGCATGCAAATGATTATTGGATCAAGTTATGTGAGTCCATTCAAATCGCAAGTGATAAGGGAAACATCAGAAGCATTTATGAAGGAATAAAGAAAGCCTGTGGTCCAATGATCAAAAGAAGTGCACCATTAAAAACCATGACTGGAGAAATCATAACTGATAAGAAACAACAGATGGACAGATGGGTAGAGCACTATTTGGAGCTTTACTCAAGTGAGACCAAACTAGCGGATGATGCCTTCAACACCATAGAGGCTCTACCAACTCTTGACCACCTGGACACACTTCTCATCATAACAGAAGTTAAGTGCGCTATAAATGAACGTGCATCTGGCAAGGCTCCAGGTAAGGATGGGATTCCAACAGAGGTTATCAGGAGTGGGCAAGACATACTCACTCTACAGATCCACCAGCTAATAGAGCTATGCTGGCGAGAAGGAAAAGTCCCACAAGTTTTCAAAGATTCAAGCATCATAACACTGTACAAGAACAATGGCGATCGGAGCGACTGCAACAACTATAAGGGTATTTCACTTCTGTGTATTGTTGGAAAAGTATTTGCCAGAATTGTTCTGCGCAGACTTCAAGTCCTAGGAGATCAGGTCTATTCCGAATCACATTGTGGCTTTCGGCAGAACCGGTCTACCGTTGATATGATATTCTCATTGCGACAAATGCAAGAAAAATGCCGCGAAAAGAATCAACCACTGTTTATTGCCTTCTTCGACCTCACAAAGGCATTTGATTTGGTCAGTCGTGAGGGTCTGTTCAAGACACTAACGATTGGCTGCCCACCAATTCTTCTGTCCATTGTGGAATCGTTCCACACAGGCATGAAGGGTGAAATCAGGTTTGATAGTGCAACTTCTGAAGAGTTTGAAATCAAGAGTGCAGTTAAGCAAGGTTGTGTACTAGCTCCCACCCTCTTTTGAATATACTTTTCACTTCTTCTTTCATATGCCTTTCGTGATCAGGATGGTGGTATATACATTCACTCACGCTCAGATGGCGGCTTTTACAATGCTCAGAGATTGAAGGCCAAGACCAAAATTAGGAGGGTACTGATCAGAGAGTTGCTTTTTGCAGACGATGCTGCAGTTACCACTCACTCTGAGGAAGAATTACAATGTCTACTATCTGCATTGTCAAATGCTTGTTCTGATTTTGGTTTAACAATTAGCAAAACGAAGACACAGATTATGTTACAAAGTGCACATGGGGTACCATCAATCTTTATTGACGACGCCGAACTAGAGATGGTAGACCATTTTACATATCTAGGATCAGTACTAAATAACAACTTATCCCTAGATCAGGAAATCAACATCCGGATTGGTAAGGCAGCAACAACAATGAACAGGTTAAGAAAACGAGTCTGGGAGAACAGGAAGCTTACTGCCAAAACAAAAGTCCTTGTCTATCAAGCCTGTGTCCTTAGTACTCTTCTTTATGGCAGTGAAACCTGGACAACTTACTCACACCAAGAGAAACGTTTACACAGCTTTCATATGCGGTGTCTGCGAAGAATTCTTGGCATTAAGTGGTAAGACAAAATCACAAATAATGAAGTATTGGAAAGATCAGGTTGTGTGACCGTTTATTCCATGCTCAGTCTTCGTAAACTTAGATGGATAGGACATGTTAGGAGGATCGATGATGGTAGAATACCAAAGGACATCTTTTTTGGTGAATTACAGATGGGTAAGAGATCTCAGGGTCGGCCTCTACTACGATACAAAGATGTGTGTAAGCGGGACATGAAAGATACAGGCATTGATAATGCACATTGGGAGCAAGTCGTCGCTGAACGTGTTGCATGGAGGGCAAACATCAGAAATGGAATAAAGACAAAGGAGAAAATTATTGCAGATAAGTCACACACCGAGCTTGTGAGACGTAAGATGGTGCATGATGGTGGGAATGACCACGTGTTCACATGCACCCACTGTGAACGGACATTTACAGAGCGAATTGGCCTTATCAGTCACATTCACTACCGCCATAGGTAAAAGTTATTATGCCTTTTTGAAGCACAAACTATCGTCTGTCAAGACGGCAAGGTGCCAATGTGTATGTAACTAGCTCAAGTTATGTATTTAAGTATTATAATTATATATGTTATCTAGCTGAAGTTATGTCTATAAGTATCACTAATATGTGTGTTATCCAGCCCAAGTTATGTCTCCGGGTATCATCATTATGTATGTTTTCTAGCCCAAGTTATGACTATAGGTATCATAATTTGTATTTTCTGTAGCCCAAGTTATATCTGTATCATAATTATATATGTTATCTAGCTCAAATTTTGTCTACTAGTATCATATTTAGATATGTTTAAGTCTACCCTAATTATTGACTATAAGTATCATAATTATGTATGTTATCTAGCTCAAGTTATGTGTATTTTTTTTTGGTCGCATATCTCTTCTACAGGACATCGCTGTCAACATCAGCATTTTACAGCTGTTGTTGATGTCTTGGCATGTATTTTCTCTAGTTCAGTTTATGTCTATAAATATCATCATAATGCATTTTCTGCAGTCCAAGTTATTTCTACAAGTATCATAACTGTGTATAATATAGCCCAAATTATGCCTATTCATTCATTCATTCAGTAGCATGTCCTTTGCAGAACCTCGCTCCCATATCAACCTTCCGGAAAACCTCTCGATCATAAGCAAGATTTCCCGCGTCTTATACTCCCATCTGGAGATCATCCGCCACATCCTGCACCCATCTTCTCTTTGGCCTTCCTCTTCCTCTCTTTCCAGGCATATACCCTTCCATTATTGTTCTTTCCAAACTTTCTTGTCGTTTCAAGTGACCAAAATACTTCAATTTTATTTGTTTTATCGTCTTTAATAGCCAACCCTCCTCAATAATCAACTCTTGAAGTATGGATGCATTTGTTCTTTTTTTTACCCAAGATATTCTTAGAACTCATCTATAACATTTATATTCAAAGGCGTTTATGCGCTGTTCAGCTTGTTTAGTAAGTGTCCATGTCTCACAGGCGTATGTTGCAATGGGAAAGATGCATGCTCTTAAAAATCTAATTTTTGTAGTTCTGTCTGTTCCACTCCATAATTTATTCATCTGTTTTAGTCTTTGAAGAGCATTGGATAGTCGCCATTTAATGTCTTTCATTGTGTCACCGTTATTGGTAATCAATGACCCAAGATATTCAAAATTTTCCACCACCTCCAATTTTCAACCCATTAATGTATATTTCTTTCTCCATAGTAGTTTTATCTGTATGCAGTATCTTTGTTTTTGCTATGTTAAGATAAAAGTTGTGATTTTCACTATTCAATTGGGTTGAGGCTATTAGGTTTTCTATGCCATTCTGTGTTGTGGATAGTAATGCTGTATCATCAGCATATCGAATCTCTGGTGTGTCATGACCGCCGATATTTAGGGCATCATATAGCTCCCTGTTTATATCATCTCTTACATTTCTCATTATATTTTCGTCGTACAGGTTAAACGAATAGGGTGACAGCACGCAGCCCTGACGGACTCTTTGCTTGATTTCAAACCAATCTGATGTCTCGCCATCTATTCTAACTGCTGCTTGTTGGTCTAGATAGAGCATTTTTATGAGTTGTACTACATGTGATGGAAAGCCCATATTCCTCATGATTTCCCGAAGTTTCTGATGTTGTACACAGTCAAATGCCTTTGAATAATCCACAAAACATGAGAATAGGTTTACATTAAATTCTCTGCACTTCTCTATTATTAAATTCATGTTGAATATGTGATCTCTTGTTCCTCTTCCTTGTCTAAATCCAGCTTGAACCACGTTAATCTCTACTTCCATTTTCTTACGAAGTCTTCGCATTATGACTTTTAGTAGAATTTTACTTGCATGACTGATCAGGGCAACAGTTCTATAGTTGGTGCATAATTTCAGGTCGCCTTTTTTTGGTATTGGAATGAAGATAGTTCTCTTCCAATCTTTTGGCCATACACCATATTACCCAATCTTTGTACATAATGCATGACATATGTGTATGCTTTCTTCTCCTCTTGCTTTAATTAGTTCAGCTGGTATCTCATCACATCCAGGTGATTTACCATTCTTTGCCACATGGCGTTTAGACATAATGACGTCATCGGAATGGACGGTGGAAAATCATATACGGAGTTTCCCATTCAGACACTAAAGTGGATGTCAACGGAGGAATCCAAGGAGAATGGAGAGAACGTCAGAAGACGGCAACGGGGACGCTTCGAGAGAGGACATCAGGACAGCGGTGTTTTCTATGGGCTCCGTGTTGGAGAGGATAGGATCTGGTTTGGTGCAATCTTCTTAGTGAGCGAGGAAATCGTCTGTTGTCTCACATTCATACGGTGATGGGACCGGGACAGGAATAACCCTTAGACGAGTTTAGAAAAACCTACTACACGGATTTGAACGAATGACATCGCTGACGCAATGGTGGAATTGAGAGCTGATTCGTAGATAGTTAAATAACCACCCGTCCCTGTCTTAAGGGCAGGTTATATTCTAGAACAGTCTCTTGTGTGTAATTCTGCAGTGCATTAATAAATGCCTTTTAATTGCCGTCGGCTAGTTCATGTCGGTTCATCAAGGTGAGTTGGTTTACAGTTGATTTATTTAACGAGCTTCATTAAAGCCTTTGATTCCCGTTTGGAGTTCATTTGGGAGTTATGCTTTAAGACATTCTTCAGGTTCTTTATAGCCCAAGCAATTTCATCTAATGAGGGTTCAGGTTCTGTCTCTGCTGTCATTGGCTCATGTATCTCATTCATATCCTCACTGTCACTCATATCATACATTCCACTGCAGTACTCCTGCCATCTTTCTAGAATTTGTCTAAATTCTGTTAAGGTATTTCCCATCTTGTCACAGATAACATTCAATTGAGGTTGAACATTTCTTGTCAATAACTTCATTTCATTGAACATTTCATAATCTCTTCCAGCCTTATGATATTGCTCTATTCTGGTACAGCGATCTTGTATATATTGATTTTTGTCCTTTCTTGAGTTCTTTCTTATTTCTCGAGTTAAAGATTTATACTTCATCCTGCTGTTATCGGATTCATCTCCTTTCTGTTTCAGCTCCCTTCGTTGTTTTATTAATTCTAACGTGTCTGATGTAATCCATGGCTTAAGTTGCTTTTTTTTGGTCGAAATGAAATCTTTGGCTGCAGTTATCAAGATATCTCTAGCTTGTACTGCCAGTTCATCATGTGTCATTTCTTCTTGTACAGACATCAAGACCGCAAAGCGATTGCTAACTTCTATGTTGTATGCATCTGGTATTTTTGTGAGATCAAAACGAAGTGGCCTTGGTCCTCGGGTAAGCTTTTTGAGTTTTAATTTCAGATCTGCTTCTAATAACTGATGATCTGTATCACAGTCTGCACTTCGTAGGGTTTTGCAGATGTTATGCTTGATCTCCATCTCTTTTGTATTAAAATATAATCTATTTGATTTTTGGTAAAACTGTCTGGAGACTTCCATGTGAAGAGTCTTCTTGGATGTTGAATTATGCCTATAAGTATTATAATTACGTATGTTATCTAGCCTAAGCTATGTCTGTCTTCTTCTTCTTCTTCTTCTTCTTCTTCTTCTTCAGCATTCCGAGCCATTGAGGTTCTTTGCTGCAGATACAAGCCGTTTCCGTTTGTCTTTCTGGTTGACCTTCTTTTGCCAGTCGCTGATTCCAAGTGCTTGTGGGTCTGTATGTATATTATCTCTCCGCCGTCTTCTTGGTCTACCTCGGGGTCTACGGTTATTTATTTCCTGAGTGTAAGCGAGTTTTTTCCCCCTATTATCTGCCATTCTTTCTATATGCCCCAGCTATTGCAGTCTATTAGCCTTCATGATACCAGTGATTAGCGGGGACTTAAAAAGATCATAAATCTCTTTGTTGCTTCTTCTTTTCCACTCTCCACTATGTGTATCCCTAATGGGCCCAAAGATGCGTATTAAGACATTGTTCTCAAAGGTTTATAACAAGACTTCGTCTCCTTTAGTTGTACTCCAGTTTTCAGAGCCATACAGCACAACTGGTCTAATCAGTGTTTTGTATATTGCGATTTTGGTGTTACGAGATAGCGCATTTGATTTTAGCAGATGTTGTACTGCATAGTATATCTTATTTCCAGAGTTGATTCTAGCTTGTATTTCTTCTCTTATTATGTTGGAGCAGTTGAAGATTGTACCCAGGTATTTGTATGTTTCCGTTCTTTTAATGGTCATTGTGACATATATGTCATCATCTCGCAGTCTTTTCCAGCAGACGTTGCTAGGATGCGCTACCTGCAGGCACGAGGCTATTAAAAATTCGACGGGAAAATTAACAAAACGAAATTTCGTTTCGTTTTAAGTTAAATGATTGGCCGCGCCCCGGAAACACAGGCTTAATCTAGACAAAGGCTTGGTAGACAAAGCGGTCTGGTCAACCGCCATGTTTCTCCAATGGTAGCGGGTGACCCATTGTTAATGGGTTAATTATTAGCTACGTATTCTCTGCGTTTTAGGTGAGCATTATATTATATACAACATATCATGTTAGGTATTAGGATACATGCTTTGAGGCAACTAATATCATGATTGAAGTTGTATGTGTGAAAATTAGGGGAATCGCTTTCATTGAAATGTTGGTTTACGTCACGCAGCCTGGACATAGCCATGTTGTCCAGTCAGCCTTCATAAAGCTTACAAGATAATCTTGCTATGAGTCATTCTTCTTAGATGATTTTGTGAACTTACTTTATTCCTAAATGCTTATTTTTCACAACTGGTCTCTGTGTTTTAAAGTGTTTTTCCTGAGTGCTCATTTTGTATTTCTGCTCTTATGATGGAGAAATATTACTATCTCACATTTGTGTACAACTTTAATATAGGTTGTTAGATAGAGAGAGAGAGAGATATATTCTCGCTTGACTTTTTCATGCACTTAGGAGTTAATCTTTTGTTTACCTGGTTGTAAATACACAGAGATTGTCTTGTAGTCCTTTTTCATAAATGATGTTATGGGATTTTCATGTGGTATGATATACATAATCTCAAGTGTATGGGAAAAGATTCCCATGATTTCTCTTTTATGAGTATTTTACCTTTTATGCTCATGATTGTTACTGCTTGATGCTGTAATAAATGATGTTATAAGATTGTCATTTGGTATGATATATCTATATATCATCTCAAGGGAGTGGGAAATGACACCTGCTCTTGTGTTTTTACTTTGAGATGTTGTAATACCCACTAGAGAGTTCATACCATGTTTAGTAAAAGTCTAACAAGTTTTTCTGTTATTCATCATATATATCATATGTATATTCTATTCATGATGTTACTGCTGAAGTAGATCTTTTAACTTCAACCCCATTGGGGACAAACACATGATGATGATGATGATGATGATGATGATGATGATGATGATGATGATGAGGCAAAAGGAGATGACTGAACTGGTAGCTAAACTTCTGCCATTTATCAGTGGTAGTCACATAATGCTGTTTGTAACTATGGAAAGGAGATTTATGAATTGTTTACATGAGGACATTGTCTCAGGAACTTTTCCATGATGTGACAGCGGTACTATCAAAAGATGTTTGCATATTTAGGAGGTGAAGAAAACCTCCCAGGAAGCTCCAGTATCAGTCCAGAAGAGATGCACCTATTGAGTAGATATCTTACTCACTTTTGGAGTGGGTCAAAACTCTACAGTAGGCGACAAGTGCTAGGGAACTAGCTACACTTTTTTTCCCTTCTTCCCTTTTGTTCCCTCTAATTTTAATTATGATACATTGGTATCAGAATGTATGGTTTATTATGATCCATTGTTATAAGAATGTATATTTTATTATGATACATTGTTATCCAAGTTTGGATGTATAACTAATCTATATCAACCCTGTTCTTCTTCACTACATAGGCGCTAGAGATGGCGGTGGAGTATTGGCACTAGTCACCATGCTTCGCACTGGATGTATAGTCAACTTGTTTGGATTTAGAGGCAGGAAACTGGGATATCAGCCTCCTCTAATATTCTACAAAGAGTGCTGGTTACTGCTACTCACCCTGAACCTGAATGTCAATGCCTGGATACTTAATGGATTTTGAATATGCTGAAGTGACTTGAGAGAAATCTTTTCAATGTCTGCAAAGACATGAGGCATGCCTGGCCTAGATGGTTTTCAGCGTATATCCTCTTCTAAAAGTCGCCGGCTGATTTCACGTTCAACTGTCATATTCCAGAGGCTCATGGAGAGTCTGGAATTCACCATCATTTACCAGTATGGATTTACCAACTGATTGTGTGAACTCCCAGCTTCCTTTGAATCTTCTCATCCACCATATCCAAGACAGGGACAATCAAGCATTACCAACTCCCGTCAATCAAGTCGTATATTCAGCTGAAGAAAGAATAACCTACATCTTAACCCAGAGAAAGGGGCTGGAATATTTATGCCCAATTCAAGTTAGTTCTGTCAGGAAATTCTAATGGATTATGTGATGTCACTCCTCATCCAAAGAGATACTGAAAGTGTTTGTGCCTGATCCTGATCAACTCAATCACATGGACTCCTGTGTGTCACGCCACGCCAGAATGCTTCAGACTTATTTATACATGTCTGTTATATCACCCTGGAACGCTCCTAGCCCAGTGACTTAGCAACTGTGACTTGAGAGATTACAGTATATCCACATTGGATTCATATGGATTACTCCTACATGTTTTTCGCGATGGATATATGATCCAGAAGTGAAAGTTCTGTGTGTGTGTGTGTGCAATCCCCAATTTTCTAAATAGGTGGATATATGCAAAGCAGCTGTTTTCCTGGATTATAGAGAGGGTGATTATGGCCAGACTTTTTCTAGTGGATAATGAAGGAGAGGAAGTCATCATCAGACCCATAGGATATTTCTAGAGACAGATTAGATAGATTTTCTTTATCTATTTCTTTGTATGGATTATTTACTTTGTTTTGTGTTTGACACATGTATTTGATGTGAACCTTTTTTGGGGAAATAATGTTGGGGACTTCTGTTTGGTTGTATACTTTGTGTGCATTGCCTGAAATATGATAATTTTTCATTTCCATGTCACCATATTGTAGCCAACAGGGTTTTCCAGAACCCAAATGTTTCCACAATACAATTGTTTGTTTGTTTGGTTTAACAAAGCCTTGCAGTTACTTCATTGTTAACCTGTTGTTCCAAAAGTGATGTTTATAGTCCAGTTATTGTTACTGTTATGTGATACAGTGAGTTATAGTTACTGTTATGTGATACAGTGAGTCATTGTACTGTTTTTGTCTAACAGTGGCTGTTGTTCCTCTGTCATGTAATCCAGTTGTTGCGTCTAACATTGGTTGTTGTCCCTCTGTTGTATAATACTGTGGATGTGCATGACAGTGGATACTTGTCATTGTATATATATATGTGGGAGATTAAATGTGGGGCGGGGCACTTACACATAGACACACCCTCTGGGTAGAGTGATTAGTACTCGGGTGTCTGTGGTAGAACTTCCCGGATCTCCCAGCCTTCTATGGGAAACATTTCTTTTATGTTAGTGTTGAACTTGCACCCTTTTCTGCCTTGTTCAATACTTGGGGGTTACGAGCCAATATATTAATTCCTATAGAGGGCGTGTTTGGGTTTTAGACCCCATTCATACTGAATACCCCTAGCAAAACTTGTCCTTATTCTACTTTATTATATTTACCACCTCACAGTCATATTATCTATTTGTATGTGGTCGGAGTTTTTAGCCGTTCCTTCTCTTGAAATTACTATATATTCTGTCTTATCTTGGTTGATAACCAGCCCCATTTGTTGAGCTTTTTCCTTTAAGTTAGTCAATATTTCCGATGTCTTTTGTTCCTTTTTCCCTATAATATTTATATCATCTGCATAACCAAGCAGTCTGGATGTTTCTCCAATAGCACATTCCTCCTTTACCTTCCTTACAACTTTCTCTAGAGCCAGATTGAAAAGGAGCGGCGATAGTGCATCACCCTGTTTCAAGCCAGATGTTATTTGGAAAGGGTCTGATTTCCTGCCTTTATATGTTACTATATTATAAGTATCTTCTATGCATAGTCTAGTCATGTTGATTAACTTCCTTGGTATTCCAAATTCCTGCATAGCATTCCATAGACTATTCCTATGGACACTATCATAAGCCTTTTTAAAATCCACAAAAATGTTATGGAGATCTCTTTTATATTCTCAATTTTTCTCGGCTATTTGTCGTAAGATAAATATATGATCTATTGTTGGTCTGTTTTGTCTAAAACCCGCCTGGTAGTCACCTAATATGTCTTCTGAATATGGTTTTAGTCTATTTAGTAATACCACGGATAGTATCTTATAGCTTGTGGACAGTAGTGATATTGCTCTATAATTTTCACATTGGAATTTGTCTCCTTTCTTAAAGATAGGTATCAATAATGATTCTTTCCAGTCATGGGGTAATTCTTCAGTCCTCCAGATTGTTATTATTAGTTCGTATAACTTTAGATGTAATGCATGGCCACCCGCCTTTATACATTCAGCAGCACCAGTTACCTTATTGTTTTTAAGTCGTGTTATTACATATATAGATACCCGACAAGATGGCGGCCTTAAGGGCAGTGTTGAAGAGGGGCTCTCTCGCTGCAAGTTTATTAGACCGGGTAGTTCATTTTAATGCTGCATCTTGCACGGCTGTCCGACACGTAAGTGATGTCTGGATGCCAGATGCAGACTACCAGAAACAGTTTAAAGGGGCATACATGGTACCTGGGGATAAAGAGGTACCTTAAAACTTGCAGATACCTGTGCAGGAAAGGCTTGTGGAAAATCTTGTTTTGAAATTTCGACCCCAGCACCTAGCCGCCCACGGAGTGCTTCGTCTGATCCTGACGCTGTCTGGGGAATCTGTAGTCCGGGCAGATCCACACATCGGACTTCTCCATCGAGGCACAGAGAAGCTGATTGAGTACAAGACATACACGCAGGCCTTGCCATATTTTGATTGGTTGGATTACGTATCCATGATGTGCAACGAGCAAGCCTACTGCCTAGCTATTGAGAGGCTTCTTAACATTGAGGTGCCTCCAAGAGCCAAATGGATTAGAAGTAAATATGTCCTTATATAGACAGTTGTCTTATAAGTAGGTATGTCCATATATAAACATCTTAGAAGTAGGTATGTCCTTATATAGACAGTTGTCTTATAAGTAAGTATGTCCATATATAGACATCTTAGAAGTAGGTATGTCCTTATAGATATTTGTCTTAGAAGTAAGTATGTCCCTATATATACATCTTAGAAGTAGGTATGTCCTTATATAGATAGATGTCTTAGAAGTAGGTATATCCTTGTATAATTTATCTTAGAAGTAGGTATGTCCGTATATAGATAGATGTCTTAGAAGTAGGTATGTCCTTATATAGATAGATGTCTTAGAAGTAGGTATGTCCTTATATAGATAGATGTCTTAGAAGTAGGTATGTCCTTATATAGATAGATGTCTTAGAAGTAGGTATGTCCCTAAATATACATCTTAGAAGTAGGTATGTCCTTAAATAGATAGATGTCTTAGAAGTATGTATGTCCGTATATAGATAGATCTCTTAGAAGTAGGTATATCCTTGTATAATTTATCTTAGAAGTAGGTATGTCCGTATATAGATAGATGTCTTAGAAGTAGGTATGTCCTTATATAGATAGATGTCTTAGAAGTAGGTATGTCCGTATATAGATAGATGTCTTAGAATTAGGTATGTCATTATAGATATTTATCTTAGAAGTAGGTATGTCCTTATAGATATTTATTTTAGAAGTAGGTATGCCCTTATAGATATTTATCTTAGAAGTAGGTATGTCCGTATATAGATAGATGTCTTAGAAGTAGGTATGTCCTTATAGATATTTATCTTAGAAGTAGGTATGTCCTTATATAGATAGATGTCTTAGAAGTAGGTATGTCCTTGTATAATTTATCTTAGAAGTAGGTATGTCCTTATATAGATAGATGTCTTAGAAGTAGGTATGTCCTTATATAGATTGATGTCTTAGAAGTTGGTATATCCTTGTATAATTTATCTTAGAAGTAGGTATGTCCTTATATAGATAGATGTCTTAGAGGTAGGTATGTCCGTATATAGATAGTTGTCTTAGAAGTAGGTATGTCCTTATATAGATGTCTCTCTGCTTTCTGTTAGCGCCGAACGTTGGGTGATGCTTACCAAACCCGACACCCCACATTGTGCCAACGGCTTCGGGCGGAAGAGCGCAATTGGGAGAGTACAAACCTTACCCTGGTGCGAGAAAATGCAAGCTAAAGACAAAATGTCATGGCAGGGCAGACCAGGCCCTAAGCCTTGGTTGGCGGCTGGTCTAGGATCGAAGCTCTGACAGGTGGACAGTTAGAGCATTGCTTTGCTCATCCGGCAGCTTCTGAAGCTTGTCTTGTTCCAGATGTAGAGATGTTACCTTTCCTCTGGAGTGAACTAGGCAGGCCGAGAGAGGGATCATGCTGCATGGGTAACACATAATCTCTATATTTTAGCCTAGGCTTTGTGCTATGGAGAGGCAATAACTCCATCCCTGGTCTTAACTGGTCTCGGAATCAAAGCGAGAGGCAACTGTTACGGTTTATAAGTCCCTGTCAATTGGCGTAGACATGGGGCACCACGCGTTACCTCTGACGGTGGGAGACACCTACAGGTGTCACTGATCAGCTACCGCTCGCCTCAAGCTGGGCAGCCCCCGGCCAATTGGGTGCTGATCCGCCACAGCCTGACTGCTTCAATAGGTGCTTGGGCTAGGACAAAATCTGAATCGCAGGCTGTAAAACCAATGCACCAGGTACAAATAAACAGAAAAATAGAAACCTCAAGCTACGGCTTGCAACCTGGAACGTGAGAACCATGTGTCCAGGATTTTCCATTGACTTGATCAATATTGACGATGTGAGAAAAACGGCTGTGATTGATGCCGAACTCAATCGTCTTAACATTGATATTGCTGGCCTGCAGGAGACTCGCCTCGCTGAGGAAGGGTCACTCAGGGAAAACAATTACACCTTTCTTTTGGAAGGGTAAAGGGCAGGCAGAAAAAAGGAAACACGGTGTGGGCTTTGCAGTGAAGAATTCGCTACTGGGAATGATTGAAATTCCAGCAGGAGAAAATGAAAGACTATTTTCCCTGCGCTTGGCAACCTCTTGTGGTTTTGCCACCATTATTACTGCATATGCACCGACACTCGATTCCTCTGATGTTGTGAAGGATTCGTTCTACGAGAAGTTAGACTCCGTGATCAAGGCAGTTCCAAAATCTGACTACATTTATATGCTCGGTGATTTCAATGCTCGTGTGGGCAAGGACTCGATTTCATGGCCAGTGTGCCTTGGAAAATACAACATCGGTCGCATAAATGAAAATGGGAAAAGGCTGCTGGAGCATTGCACCAGTAATGATCTATTTATTACAAACTCCTTTTTTAAAACAAAAGAGATGCATAAGGTCACATGGAAACATCCAAGATCCGGTCATTGTTACCAGCTGGACTTCATCATCACACGGAGACAACATCTGAACCATATATCATTGACTCGAAGTTACCACAGAGCTGACTGTGATACGAATCATTCTTTGGTTGTTGCAAGGGTTAGACTGAGACCACAGAGAATCTACACAGCTAAACACAAATCTAGTCCCAGTATTAATATTATTAACACTCACGATCCTGAAAAGTGCTTTCAGTTTCAATAGCAACTTGAAGACGCTTTCACTGATACACCAGAAAATTGTACAGTAAATGAAAAGTGGGGTCAACTTAAGGAAACTCTTTATAAAACTGCTGTAGGGGTTTACGGCACTGTGGATAATAACAGGCAGGACTGGTTTGCGGCAAACAGCGATGCTCTGCAGCCCTTGATTGATAAGAAGAAGATAGCTCTCTTAAGAAACAAGAAAAGACCAACGCGTAACACTCTCAATGAGCTAAGGCAAGTTAGGAAGGATGTGCAAATGGCTGCCAGGCAGTGTGCAAATGATTATTGGATCAGGTTATGTGAGTCCATTCAAATCGCAAGTGATAAAGGAAACATAAGAAGCATGTATGAAGGAATAAAGAAAGCCTGTGGTCCAGTGATCAAAAGAAGTGCAAAATTGAAAACCTTGACTGGAGAAATCATAACTGATAAGAAACAGCAGATGGACAGATGGGTAGAGCACTATTTGGAGCTTTACTCAAATGAGACCAAACTAGCGGATGATGCCCTCAACGCCATAAAAGCTCTACCAACTCTTGACCACCTGGACACACTTCCCACCATAACAGAAGTTAAGTGTGCTATAAATGAACTTGCATCTGGTAAGGCTCCAGGTAAGGATGGGATTCCAATAGAGGTTATCGGGAGTGGGCAAGACACGCTCACTCTACAGATCCACCTGCTAATAGAGCTATGTTGGCGAGAAGGACAGGTCCCAGGTGATTTCAAAGATTCAAGCATCATAACACTGTATAAGATCAAGGGCGATCGGAGCGACTGCAACAACTATAGGGGTATCTCACTTCTGTGTATTGTTGGAAAAGTATTTGCCAGAATTGTTCTGCGCAGACTTCAAGTCCTAGGAGATCAGGTCTACCCCGAATCACAGTGTGGCTTTCGACAGAACAGGTCTACCATTGATATGATATTCTCATTGCGACAAATGCAAGAAAAATGCCGTTAACAGAATCAACCACTGTTTATTGCCCTCATCGACCTCACAATGACATTTGATTTGGTCATTCTTGAGGGTCTGTTCAAGGCACTAAAGAAGATTGGCTGCCCACCAACTCTTCTGTCCATTGTGGAATCGTTCCACATAGGCATGAAGTGTATAATCAAGTTTGATGGTGCAACTTCTGAGGAGTTTGAAATTAAGAGTTGAGTTAAGCAAGGTTGTGTACTAGCTCCCGCCCTCTTTGGAATTTACTTTTCACTTCTACTGAAAGATGCCTTTCGTGATCAGGATGTTGGTAAATACATTCACTCACGCTCAGATGGCGGCCTCTACAATGCTCAGAGATTGAAGGCCAAGACCAAAATTAGAAGGGTACTGATCACAGAGTTGCTTTTTGTAGATGATGCTGCAGTTACGACCCACTCTGAGGAAGAATTGCAATGTCTACTATCTGCATTCTCAAATGCTTGTTCTGAATTTTGTTTAACAATTAGCAAAAAGAGGACACAGATTATGTCACAAAGTGCACATGGGGTACCATCAATCTTTATTGATGACTCCGAACTAGAGATGGTAGACCATTTTACATATCTAGGATCAGTGGTAAATAGCAAATTATCCCTAGATCAGGAAATCAACATCCGGATTGGTAAGGCAGCAACAACAATGAATAGGTTTAGAAAAAGAGTCTGGGGGAACAGGAAGCTTACTGCCAAAACAAAAGTCCTTGTCTATCAAGCCTGTGTCCTTAGTACTCTTCTTTATGGCCGTGAAACCTGGACAACTTACTCACACCAAGAGAAACGTTTAAACAGCTTTCATATGCGGTCTCTGCGAAGAATTCTTGGTATTAAGTGGCAAGACAAAATCACAAATACTGAAGTATTGGAAAGATACGGTTGTATGACGATTTATTCCATGCTCAGTCTTCGTAGACTTAGATGGATAGGACATCTTAGGAGGATGGATGATGGTAGATTACCAAAGGACATCTTTTTTGCTGAATTACAGATGGGTAAGAGATCTCAGGGTCGGCCTCTACTACGAAACAAAGATGTGTGTAAGCAGGACATGAAAGATACAGGCATTGATAATGCACATTGGGAGCAAGTCGCCGCTGAACGTGTTGCATGGAGGGCAAACATCAGAAATGGAATAAAGACAAAGGAGAAAATTATTTCAGATAAGTCACACACCGAGCGTGTGAGACGTAAGATGGTTCATGATGGTGGAAATGACCACGTGTTCACATGCACCCACTATGAACGGACATGTACAGCGCAAATTGGCTTTATCAGTCACATTCGCTACCGCCATAGGTAAAAGTTATTATGCCTTTTTAAAGCACAAACTATCGTCTGTGAAGACGGCAAGGTGCCAATGTAATGTATTCCATATAGAATTTCTTCAATAACAGGTTCTTCAATTTGTGGTTCACACGTTGGAACTTCTTCCTGTGGGGAAAGTGTTACTTGGAGCTTCACAATTTAGTAATTCAACAAAATATTCTTTCCAAGTGTTACACATTTCCTCATTGGTATTTATCATATTCCCATTTTTGTCTTTTAAACCATATGTGTTGTGTTGGTGCGCTCGTTTCATTGACTTCAGTTCTTTAAAAAAAACTTTCTGGATTCGTTTTTCTGGTGATTAGTTTCCATATCTTTGATTATATTGCTCATATGTTCTCGATTCTGCTGCTGAACTATTTTTGTAGCCTCTTTACATCCATTTCTATATTGCTCTTCATTTTGAATGTTGATGATGTCATTTAACCATAACTGTTTGGCATTCTTTTTCCTAATGACTGCTTCTTCACATTTTTGATTGAACCATCTGTTCTTTCTATGCGTGGATAACACACCGAGACATTCTTCTGCGGTAGTTTGAATTGTATTTTTAATATTCAACCAAGTTTGGCCAACGCTTTCCACAAACGGGTTTTGTAGAATTTCAAGTTTACATTTTATTTAATTTGCAAATTTCTCTTTGACTGTAATTTCTTGTAAAGCTATGTCTATAAATATCATAATTATGTATTTTATCTAGATAAAGTTATGCCTATAAACATCATAATTATGCATGTTACCTAGTTCAAGTTATCACGTTACGTCTATAAGTAACATAAATATGTATTTTCTGGTGATTAGTTTCCATATCTTTGATTATATTGCTCATATATTCTCGCTTCTGCTGCTGAACTATTTATTTTCTCTCTTATATATTTATTTTCTCTGGTTCAAATTATGTCTATATAGCATGTTATATAGCCCAAGTTTTTTCTGTAAGTATCATAATTATGTATGTTATCTAGTCTACGTTATGTCTACTAGTATCACAATTATTACATTATCTAGCCCAAGCTATGTCTACTAGTATCTTAATTATTACATTACCTAGCCCAGGTTATACCTAGTTTTATGATATTTATGCATGCCACGTATGCGTTAGTGTATTCCACATTATTTTTCCAGGGAAAACTCGATGTTCAGCGACAAAGCGAAAGTTTTGACGGAGATACGTATATTTTAAAAGGTGTATACTGGTCTTCCAACTAAGCATCCAGGCATGACAAGACATTTGAAACACGTCAAGAACCATTTTGCACGCCTGGAAGGGTATTTGGTGTATTATGTTAGCCCTATTATTTTTGTACACCAAACGACACTAGATTAGTGGTGAGGTCAAATTCACGCCGGCCGCCGTTACTTCCAAGGACATTTCCCTGTACTCATGTTGGGCTGGGTCAACTGGGTAGCCCAGGTCAATTTACCTCTCACTACAGACCCATCCGTGTCAACAATCACATTGCTTGGAGATGAGTTGTCACTGATCAACTGTTGCACGGACGTTTCTGTTTCATCCGCTGTCCAATCCAGGCACCGCATAGCCCAGCCAATGATTTGATGATAGTTATTCAGCAATGACAACAGTGGGGGTACAACTGATGACAACATTGAATGTACAATTAAACTAGCAAAGTAGTTACAACAACAAATAATTTCTTTATTTCACTTCAAAGATTTATCTCAGGACAATTCACTGAACTACAGTATACAATTACCACCAAAAACAGAAATTCAATCAACAAACTGTTTTTCTTCTTCTTCATCTTCTTCCCCTTTATCTTCTTCTTCTTCCCATCCTCTCTTCTTTTTCGTTCACCTTCATGCATCAATATGAATAAATAAAAAGAAAGCAACAGTCAAATTAAGCGAGTTGGCATCTCCATAGAGTTTGTCCTCAAATGGAGCTGGTGTGGGCCAAATTACAATCAACAAACGAGAACACATAGCTGAAAGGCAGGGTATATCCAGGATGTCATCAACAGGTGCACATTTCCCCAGCTGAAAATTTTGGTTCCATTTATTCGAAGGGGGAAATAATATTCCCGAAGGATTGCTTATCACTGATAGTGACCGTACCTTAATGATGTTGACTTAGAGCGCCCACGGCGCTGTATCATCTACTTCAACGGTGAGCCCAGTTAGGTCTTGTTGCAGTCTTTGAAGGCGATTCTACTTTGGATTTTTACCTTTGGATGCTATTATCAACAAAGAATTTATACTAGAGAGGTAATAGAACATTACCATGACGGTCACAATTTTGCCATACATCACATCCATTCCAAGTTCCATTTTCACATTAATGTTGCAAGTTGATGTTGTGTAAGTTAGCGGAAATACCCTACATTAAACCTCTTGTCAAACTCTCGACACAGAAGCCGTCAATGTCCTTACAACAGATAAGACGACGACAGACATTAATTCGCGACCGTGTTGTCACAATGATAATAAAAAGTGTGACCAGTTAGATCTGAGTCTTTATGGACAGATCTGGCCAGTTTACCGGAACGTTTACCAAAAGAATAAAAGTAATGCATACATGATGGAATTTGCTGCAACGGTTTCCATAGATGGGAATGTTCTGTACATGATTTACTTTCAACAGTTTCACCTATTATGGAATTTTAGCACAGAAACTACAAAAACTAGGTTCAGCAATGTATTGATAGGCCTATATCGCTAAATCTCACGAAGTGCATACTTCAGAGTTATATATCATCTGAAGAGAATTGAGGAGACTACGTAATGAACAAAATGCACCATGGACTTAAAACAGCAGTGGCATGGCTCTTTAAGTCGTTTCTTGGGGATACATAATCATCAGCATCATCTTATGTTCACCGCTTGGGTCGTATTGTACCATTTTATAATGGTTGGGGCCGGATGAGGGAGGAGGTGTAACTTCCCCTCTGACGTCATACCTGTCCAGCATGTATGCCCTCCAGCATGGGTCTGTTCTCCCGGACACTTTCATGTGTGTATGGATATCACCATTATAATATCATTATCCTATTTATGATGTAGTATATAAGAACACAAGGACGGACAGGTCCCTAGACACGAAGCATGCAACGACGGCTGTAGTTGATCTTAACTTATAACATGATTTCTAGCACTCATTTATCAGTCTCGTATTGAGTGATTCTTTTGAATACATCTATCTTCCGTTCACAAATGAAATATAGCACAAATAAATTAGGGTAAATCGTTTACACTACTCTATCGCGAACCACAAATGTTTTTGTGGATACTAGAATCTCCCTTGACGTCGAGCTTAACAGTCACAACACCGCAATACTCCATCTGAGCCTCTTGACAAGCAATAAACCAATTATCAGATATAATACCACACCACTACTTAATTAATCTATGAAGGAGTTATTGTCTGCGTACATCAAACCGTACTGATCAATCCCAGTGTGAGTAGCAAGCAACTTAGGTAGATAGAACGGATCAACAATTAGGAAACTAAGTAACCGAAAATAAACCTATATACGAGGAAAAAAACAATTTAATCAGTTTTCAGGAACCCACGTACAGTCGACAGGCTTATAAAAATCAACCTCGATCATCTCTCAAATACTGCTAAAAAGTGGCAATAAAGTGAACAAAGCAAAAGTGTGTCATATACTGTATCCACCGAATAAACGATTGCTAATATACGCCGAAGTGTCATCAATTCATCATCATCAATTAAGTGTCTAAAATCTGGGTTGAGCCAACATAAAGATTTCCTAGAGATTCTGCGATTGCCGTGGGGTTAACAAATGTTCCACATTCGAACAGTATCAATGGCTGTGTTTGTTACTGTTAGGTATTACAACTAAAATATGATTCATCTATTCACTTTATGTGATATACAAATCTGCAGTATGCACCTGACGAGATGCAGGGAAATTTGCAGACAATAAATTGCGCAACCTATTTGTTGTGTCTTCTTTGGTGAAATCTCATATGTCATGCATGCACAACATGAGTTTGTTGTTTGACACTCACGTCACATTGAATTTCTTGGTATTCTACACAGATGATTGTTATAAACCCAACGGAACTCCATAGGTGTCTTATTCACACAGTTTTATAGCCGCTTCCTGGCATACACACGAGGAAATAACCATATGTACTTACTATAGGATCGAACAAGATGTGCCACTGTTTGCCGAGCCGAATGGGAATACAGAATAAATTCTCAAAATATCATCAAAATCAAACATCAAAATGCAGATGTAAGAACTGGAACTGGGATAACTGAAGAATTGGCAATCAAGAGAGAGGTATTTAACACATTAAACTAGTAGTTAGACTGGGTTGTGTACTGTCGCCCGATCTGTTCAATCTGAACAGTAAAATAATAAAGAGATCCATACAAGACATGCCTGGAATATCATTTGGTGGATACAATGTAAATATCATCATCATCATCATCTAGTGGTTTGAGCTGCACTGTTTTGTCCAGACTGTGGCTCAGTACACCCCATTTTGATATGCATTTTTCGGGTTTGCTTTTCCTTGCCATTGACTGTCCCCAGCCTACCTACAAGGCAACAGGTTTGTGTACAAGGTGTATACACAACAGACAGGTAATGAAAACAACCTGTGTTATGCTGAGGACATAGGTTTGAATGCTGAAAATGAAATCCAGAATACAACAAATTATAAATATAATTACAATAGAAAGTCAAAGCACATGACTTAGACTGACTATAAACAAACCAGAAGTAATAGTAATTACAGAGAAAAGAATGCCTTCCCAAATGCAACTTAAATGTGAAGGAAATCAGTCTGAAACACGTCAGTGTGTTCTAGTAGTTGGTTGTTTAGTAATAGCAGAGGAAAGATGTATGATGGAAGTTAAATGTGCAATAAACAATGCAAAGGCAGTCTTTCACACGATAAAGAATATTCTCAGCATAATATCTTCGTGAATCATGTCAATCCGTACACTTACCTCGGAACAGTCATAACCAAGAAAGGTCGACAGGGTCGACTTCATTGCACCGGGTTTTATCCCATCTGGCCCGGTCTCTTTCCGCAGCGAGGAAAGCGCCCCACAAAGCACGAGCTCTGTAGCTCCAGGACGACAAATCTGAAAAATTCTCCTGAACATTTCACTCGTGAACCGAAGGACGCGGCCCGGAATCGAACCCACAACCTTAGGAGCCCGAGTCAAACGGCTTAAACACTTCGCCACGGAGACTCCCAGACTGATAACATCTGGTGGGAGATGTCTTGAAGGGATTAGAACAAGAATCACTATGGTGAAAGTAACCTTTTGCAAGATGTAAAACATACTGACCAATAAAAATATATTAAATGCAAAAAGAACCGTTGAAGTGCTACATAGAACATGTACTTTTGTATGAATATAAAGCGTGGACAATGAGCAGATAAGCTGAAAACCATCTAATTCGCTGTGAAAATTTGATTTCTTTGGGAATAACAGAGAATACGATGGACAGAGAGAGAAAAACAAATGACCGAGCCCAAAACTAAACAAATAAAAACATTAAACTGATTACAGAAATTAAACGTAGAGATTTTTTTTATACGTTATGAGAAGAAATAAATTGGAGAACTTCCTGACAACTTGCAAGATTGACGGGGAAATAACAAGAAGAAGGCTGAGAAGTAAATACCCGAATGGCTTGGCCACGTGGTATAGTAGTCGAGACAAGAACACAGAGCTGATCCACGACCTGGTGATCGTTTGAGATTTCGAAACATGACCGCCCACGCTTATCGGCATGGCACATCATCATTATCATCTTTCACTTTTGCCGTCAATAGTCGTAGAGAGGTTTCATTGGCGTTCCATCGCCCGATGGATGGCACTGGATAGTGTCATTCCATGTGACTGTACAATGTTTTGATGCCGTCAATCCACTTTCTTCTTGGGCGTCCTCTTGCTCTCTTAGCAGATATTCTTTGATGTAGGGCCAGTGCTGGTAGTTACTCAAGTCACTTAAGTGTCATATTAGGTCACGAGAGAAATGTTATTTTCAACGCTAAAGGCAGATCATGGGGAAACATTTCCTCCAACACACAGGGGGAGGAGATCGAGGCTGCACTTAAAACCATTGACCTGGTTTGTATTAACAGTGGCTGTGTCACGACAGCAAGTCGTCCAGGTGATGAGGACAGTGCTATTTATCTGGCGCTGGTTTCTCCTTCACTCACAACAGTGTGAAGATGGGGTAACCTAGGGTACCAGCGACCACCACCCTTGCAGCATAGTGGTGGAGAATGGCAGAACCAGGCAGCACAAGTCAACGGTCAAGACTGTCCAGTATGACAGAACAGGGCAAGATGTGGTGAGCAAAATAAAGTGTGACAAGTGCTGAAAGCTTCAGGGCAGGGATAAAAAGCTGAGAGCAGCCAGGTGGAATTTTGAGGAGAGGGCCTGAGTGGGTAAGCATAGTGCTCTAAAGAAGTATTTGTCAGGTCTTAGTCAGATGTGACTGAGCTACCGTATAACAGTAGACGGTACTACCTGCTTTCTCTTAGCGCCGAATGTTGGGCGGCGCTTACCAAACCTGACACCCCACATTGTGCCAACAGCTTCGGGCGGAAGAGCGCAATTCGGAGGGTACAAACCTTACCTTGGTGCGAGGAAATGCAACCTACAGACAAAATGTCATGGCAGGGCAGACCAGGCCCTAAGCCTTGGTTGGCGACTGGTCTAGGATCGAAGCTCCGACAGGCGGATAGTTAGAGCATTGCTTTGCTGATCCAGCAGCTTCTGCAGCTTGTCTTGTTCCAGATCTAGAAGTTACCTTTCCTCTGGAGTTAACTAGGCAGGCCGAGAGAGGGATCATGCTGCATGGGCAACACATGATCTCTATATTTTAGCCCAGGATTTGTGCTATGGAGAGGCAATAACTCCATCCCTGGTCTTAACCGGTCTCGGAATCAAAGCGAGAGGCAACTGTTACGGGTTATAAGTCCCTGTCAATTGGCGTAGACATGGGGCGCCACGCGTTGCCTCTGACGGTGGGAGACACCTACAGGTGTCACTGATCAGCTACCGCCCGCCTCAAGCTGGGCAGCCCCCGGCCAATTGGGTGCTGATCCGCCACAGCCTGCCTGCTTCAATAGGTGCTTGGGCTAGGACAAAATCTGAATCGCAGGCTGTAAAACCAATGCACAAGGTACAAATAAAAAGAAAAATAGAAACCTCAAGCTACGGCTTGCAACCTGGAACGTGAGAACCATGTGTCCAGGATTTTCCCCTGACTTGGCCAATATTGACGATGTGAGAAAAACGGCTGTGATTGATGCCGAACTCAATCGTCTTAACATTGATATTGCTGGCCAGCAGGAGACTCGCCTTGCTGAGGAAGGGTCATTACGGGAAAACTGTTACACCTTTTTTGGGAAGGGTAGAGGGCAGGCAGAAAAAAGGCAACACTGTGTAAGCTTTGCATTGAAGAATTCGCTACTGGGAATGATTGACAATCCAGCAGGAGGAAATGAAAGACTATTATCCCTGCGCTTGGCAACCTCTTGTGATTTTGCCACCATTATTACTGCATATGCACCGACACTTGATTCCTCTGATGATGTGAAGTATTTGTTCTATGAGGAGTTAGACTCCGTGATCAAGGCAGTTCAAAAATCTGACTACATTTATATGCTCGGTGATTTCAATGCTCGAGTGCGCAAGGACTCGAGTTTATGGCCAGTGTGCCTTGGAAAATACAACATCGGCCGCATGAATGAAAATGGGCAAAGACTGCTGGAGCATTACACCAGAAATGACCTATGTATTACAAACACCTTTTTAAAACAAAATAGCTGCATAAGGTCACATGGAAACATCCAAGATCCAGTAATTGGCACCAGCTGGACTTCATCATCACATGGAGAAAACATCTGAACCATATATCATTGACTTGAAGTTACCACAGTGCTGACTGTGATATGGACCATTCTTTGGTTGTTGCAAGGGTTAGACTGAGACCAAAGAGAATCTACACAGCTAACCACAAATCTAGCCCCAGGATTAATATTATTAACACTCATGATCCTGAAAAGTGTTTTCAGTTCAACAGCAACTTGAGGACGCTTTCACTGATACACCAGAAAATTGTACAGTATATAAGTGGGGTCAACTTAAGGAAACTTTATAAAACTGCTGTAGGGGTTTACGGCACTGCGGATCATCAGAGGCAGGGCTGGTTTGCGGCAAACAGCCAGACTCTGCAGCCCTTGATTGATAAGAAGAAGATAGCTCTCTTAAGAAACAAGGAAAGACCAACGCGTAACACTCTGAGTGAGCTAAAGCAAGCTATGAAGGATGTGCAAAAGGCTGCCAGGCAGTGTGCAAATGATTATTGGATCAAGTTATGTGAGTCCATTCACATCACAAGTAATAAGGGAAACATCAGAAGCATGTATGAAGGAATAAAGAAAGCCTGTGGTCCAATGATCAAAAGAAGTGCACCACTGAAACCGTTGACTGGAGAAATCATAACTGATAAGAAACAGCAGATGGACAGATGGGTAGAGCACTATTTGGAGCTTTACTCAAGTGAGACCAAACTAGCGGATGATGCCCTCAACGCCATTGAGGCTCTACCAAGTCTTGACAACCTGGACACACTTCCCACCATAACAGAAATTAAGTGTGCTATAAATTAACTTGAATCTGGCAAGGCTCCAGGTAAGGATGGGATTTCAATAGAGGTTATCAGGAGTGGGCAAGACACACTCTCTACAGATCCACCGGCTAATAGAGCTATGCTGGCGAGAAGGACAAGACCCCCAGGATTTTATAGATTCAAGCATCATAACACTGTACAAGAATAATGGCGTTCGGAGCGACTGCAGTAACTATGGGGGTATCTCACTTGTGTGTATTTTTGGAAAAGTATTTGCCAGAATTGTCCTGCGCAGACTTCAAGTCCTAGGAGATCAAGTCTTCCCCGAATCACGGTGTGGCTTTCGACAGAACCGGTCTACCATTGATACGATATTCTCATTGCGACAAATGCAAGGAAAATGCCGTGAACAGAATCAACCACTGTTTATTCCCTTTATCGACCTCACAAAGGCATTTGATTTGGCCGGTCGTGAGGGTCTGTTCAAGGCACTAAAGAAGACTGGCTGCCCACCAACTCTTCTGTCCATTGTGGAATCGTTCCACACAGGCATGAAGGGTATAATCAAGTTTGATAGTGCAACTTCTGAAGAGTTTGAAATCAAGAGTGGAGTTAAGCAAGGTTGTGTACTAGCTCCCACCCTCTTTGGAATATACTTTTCACTTCTTCTGAAATATGCCTTTCGTGATTAGGATTGTGGTATATACATTCACTCACGCTCAGATGGTGGCCTCTACAATGTTCAGAGATTGATTGATTGATTGATTGATTGATTGATTGATTTAGGAACCGACATCACAGCATTCGGGACATTCCCATAAGCGCTCCGTCCCCATCCCCAGCAGCCAGCGAAGAGTTCCAACACTAATAGTTCCAGTAGCAATCTGATTATATGTCCGTCTCGCCTTTCCTCTGAGCGTCGAGCATCGGCCAGATCCCCTCGTCACACCTCGCTGTCTCATTCTTACCAGACTATGGTGATCCATCTGCTCCTCCGAGGTGTACACGTGCTCCCACAAGGCCGCAACCACGTCTGCCTTGTCATGCATCAATACTCCACCAAGTTTTGCCGAGCCAGCCAATCTGTCCGCCTGTTTATTCCCCAGCAGAGATTGAAGGCCTAGACCAAAATTAGGAGGGTACTGATCAGAGAGTTGCTTTTTGCAGACGATGCTGCAGTTACGACCCACTCTGAGAAAGAATTACAATGTCTACTATCTGCATTCTCAAATGCTTATTCTGAATTTGGTTTAACAATGAGCAAAAAGAAGACCCAGATTATGTCACAAGGTGCACATAGGGTACCATCAATCTTTACTGACGACGCCGAACTAGAGATGGTAGACAATTTTAGATTTCTAGGATCAGTGGTAAATAGCAAATTATCCCTAGATCAGGAAATCAACATCCGGATTGGTAAGGCAGCAACAACAATGAATAGGTTTTAAAAAAAGAGTCTGGGAGAACAGGAAGCTTACTGCCAAACCAAATTCCTTGTCTATCAAGTCTGTGTCCTTAGTACTCTTCTTTATGGCAGTGAAACCTGGACAACTTACTCACACCAAGAGAAACTTTTAAACAGCTTTCATATGCGGTGTCTGCGAAGAATTCTTGGTATTAAGTGGCAAGACAAAATCACAAATAATGAAGTATTGGAAAGATCAGGTTGTGTGACGGTTTATTCCATGCTCAGTCTTCGTAAACATAGATGGATAGGACATGTAATGAGGATCGATGATGGTAGAATACCAAAGGACATCTTTTTTGGTGAATTACAGATGGGTAAGAGATCTCAGGGTCGGCCTCTACTACGATACAAAGATGTGTGTAAGCGGGACATGAATTATACAGGCATTGATAATGCACATAGGGAGCAAGTCGCCGATGAACGTTTTGCATGGAGGGCAAAGATCAGAAATGGAATAAAGACAAAGGAGAAAATTATTGCAGATAAGTCACGCACCGAGCGTGTGAGACGTAAGATGGTGCATGATGGTGGAAATGACCACGTGTTCACATGCACCCACTGTGAACGGACATTTACAGCGCGAATTGGCCTTATCAGTCACATTCTTTACCGCCATGGGTAAAAGTTGTTATGCCTTTTTGAAGCACAAACTATCGTCTGTCAAGACGGCAAGGTGCCAATGTAAGGAAATGGCAAAACGCCAAGAAGACTAGAGTTGCCCATCTTAGACCCTGCATGCACTTAGAAAGAGAGATGCACGCAAAAGAAACTATTTCAAAAAGCTGGTTAAGGTGGTTAAAAGTGAAACATTGGCAGAGGTATCTCAAAGTGTAAGCACAGACAAGTCACTGAAATTGTTCTGGAGCCTATATAAAAGTATGAGTGGGGTAGTCAAGAATAAGAGAATTTCTGACTTCCAAGGTGATGACCTATCTGGCAGATGACTGACGAGAACAAGGGCAAAGCCTTCTTCGAACGCTATCTAGAGCAGAGCAACCAGACAGACATGAGAGGCCGAAATCTTGCCAAGGAGGTCACCTCAGACAGGTGCAAGGCCAAGAACACTTCGGATGAAGACACAGTGACAGTGAAAGAAATCAAGGCAGTGCTTCGACGATAAAAACAGCGCTCCGGGGCCAGAAGGCATAAGATATGACCACATCAATAGGTGTACCGACAACAAGCTAGAGAAACTAGCAGACATGTATAACAACAGTATAGAGCAGTGTTTCCCAACGTGGGGCCCACGCCCCACAGGGGGGCAATTTGACTGTTAAGGGGGGAAATTCGAAAATGGAAGAAATCGGCTGAATATAACAAAACGGGGAGACTTGAGACTGAAGTTAACTAAATTGGAACCTGACATAAGATCTCTTTGCAGCAAGCATCAAGCGCAAGGATCTCACTAAATTTAAATAATAAATAATTACTAATAATTAAAATAATATAGAAAAATCTTTCATTAAAATTATTTTGTACTTGAATTTCAGTTCTCCATTATATGTTTTGAAAATTTACTTACTGTGTTTGCTCAATAATTACCTAGTGATTTCTTCCTAAAACCTATCATTCAAGTTTCTTTAGTGAACATTTCAATTTTTGAATATTAAAAATAATGTATATGTTGAGAGGGAGCATGGGGCGGGAGAGGGGGGCAATATGAATTTTAGAAAGACTTAAGTGGGGCATGGTACAAAAAATGTTGGGAAACACTGGTATAGAGAGTGCTAGCATCAAGGAGGAGTGGTTACACAGCTATCTGATTCCCTTGCCGAAGCCAGGCAAAGACCACCCAAAAAATCAGGGATGTCGCGTTATAACCATGCAGAATAAAATAGGCAAGCTGCTGAAGAAGTTAATTGCCAGAACAATATCAAGCCACCTGGAGAGGCAAGGTGTTTTCCCGCCTATCCGGGGAGGGTGAGGGTGGGGGTGGGGGGGGGGGGGGGGGGTAAGCGTCCAAAAAGAAAAACCTGGACCAATGCAGTAGTTTTTGCCCATGATGTCTATGAAGGTTTCCACTCAGGCATTGACACCTTTGCTGCAGCGATTGGTCTTGAGGACGGGTACAACAGAGTACCATTGGATTCTTTAATGCTTCAGCTTCTTGAACTCAAGATAAGTCCCTTCCTCCTTAGTTGGATCGATTTCTATCCCAAAGTAGTCTTTAGATGTGGCAGTTGGACTTCGAAACCAACAACAATATATCCTGACCTACCACAGGTATCACTATTATCTCCGGTGCTGTTCAACGGCCACACTGTGAGAATCACCACGAGCAGATCACTGAACCGAGGAGGACATTGTCATATGCCGACGATGTATTAGTATATTGTCAGGGTAAGGAAAGTGTCATAGACCTGTGGCTTGGGACAGAAAGTAATGTTATTAATGATGCCCCAGCAGACCCAAACTGGTTGTAATGGCAATCAACAGACACGACGCTGTGATAACATTCCATCCATTCATCATGTGCCATGCCGATAACCGTGGGCGGTGATGTTCTGCTATCTCACTCGATCACCGGAGTCGTGGATCAGCTCCGTGTTCCTGTCTCGACCATGCCACGTGGCCAAGCCATCCAGGTATTTATTTCTTGGTCTGTCCCTTGCTCTCTTCCCTTCAATCTTGCCAGTCGTCACCAAGTTCTCCAAGTCATTTATTCACATAACATGCCCAAAATGTTTTGACTGTCTACGTCTAATGTCTCTAATCAGTTTACGATCTTCATTTGTTTCTTGAAGGACTTGCTCATTGGCTTTTCAATCTGTCCATGGCATTCTTTGCATTTTCCTCAGAAACCACATTTCCACAGCCATCAGCTGTTTTTCAGCTTGACTGCTTATTGTCCACGCTTCACGTCCATACAAAAATAAAGGTTCTAAGTAGCACTTCAACACTCTTTTTCTCGTTTCAATTGATATCTTTTTATTGGTCAGTATGTTTTTTATCTTGCAAAAGGCTACCTTCGCAATGGCAATTATTGTTCTAATCTCTTCAAAGCATCTCCCATCAGATGTTATGACTGTGCCGAGTTAATTGTATCGATTCACTTGCTTAAGAATATGCCCATTTACTCGTATATCACATTGTGATAACATTAAACTAATGTTTATTGCGTATAAGCGTTTGTTACATACAACATGAAGAAAGCTCCCTATTCCAAAAACTCGAACAATCACTAAATACCGGCTAACCCTTCTACATATTAATGTCTATCTAAAACAACCCCCTAACTAAATTGTTCTAAAATCCGACCCTCTCTATCGTCATCTTAAACGCTCACTATCCACAACAGCAATCCCTTCTTCCGTCTTTCATCTTACACAGCTGGGCTGTGTGTACATTAAACACGTCCCGGGCCAGTAGCTAATGTGATTAAACTTGATTTAGTTTCATGTGTTATATGGGGCTGTGACATCCACCCCTTGTTTTCACCCCCTGATTTCAGAAATGTGACAAACACTGTCATGTTACTTTAATGAAAAAATATATACTTTTAAAGTCGCAGATCCATATTACACTCATTATCATATTACAAGAGTATATACCCCGTCCTTAAAGTGAATGTCGTATCAATATGCAATGCTTGTGTGCGAACAATAAATAAAGTTGTGTCATAATAGTTGTGACCTTCCATCTCGTGATTAGTCTGGACTCAATACGAAGATTACCTTTTTCATAGAAGTAGTTGTATTAGAATTGGTCATGTGTAACCATATTAGAACAAACTGGTGTCGTCTGTCTCATATAGACTAAGCTATAAGGATTACTCGACTTGCGTCATACTCGCTACGCAGGTTCAGGCTACGATCTCCCTAGCTTACATATCATGAGTTTAGTTTAATGCCCCTTAGCCATTGCCAGGACACATCAAAGACGAAGTGCCTTCCAGTCTACGCAAGACCAACACTCAAGTCTCCGGTCTCATATCCACAAAACATGGGCAACCCACCAATCAGATATCATAACACAACCGTCACCACTCTTCACTTTTAATGTTTTAACACCTCAGTTGATCCTGTGATAATGTATGACTAGCACAACATTTGCATTCATTTCTTCCTGCAAACACAACTGCCATCTTCTTCAGTTACCCATGTCATTGTTTAACAACATCGGATACATATTTATTTGCAAATATTTCAAAGTAATGTGATGATAAATCTACAACTTTTGGATTCAATTTCATACTCAAACAGCAAATATACCTCTACAGTAATGTTTGTTAAATGTCAATTGCTGGGTATCTCAATTTCCATCAATGTTAATAATATACCCCAAGTGAAAATGTATACCAAATATTAATTTTTAACAAAGTTGTTGTTAAAGATTGCAGAAGCTATAATAATCAGCCTACGTAAGCCGTCCTTGTGCAAGCAGAAAGACATGTTAGTCAGTTTAAAATTACCGTGGTAGACAATCGACATTACTGTGCGAACATATGTATATTTCAGTTTGAAGGATTTATCGTGCGATCTATTGTTTGTATCTTAGTTATTCAAATTTTTAACATAGCTAAAGAGAAAAATAAATAATGCAATATGCATGCAATATCTATGAAATCATAATTACCATCAATACTGGCACCTTGCCGTCTTGACAGACGATAGCTTGTGCTTCAAAAAGGCATAATAACTTTTACCTATGGCGGTAGGGAATGTGACTGATAAGGCCAATTCGCGCTGTAAATGTTCGTTCACAGTGGGTGCATGTGAACACGTGGTTATTTCCACCATCATGCACCATCTTATGTCTCATACGCTCGGTGTGTGACTTATCTGCAATAATTTTCTCCTATGTCTTTATTCCATTTCTGATCTTTGCCCTCCATGCAACACGTTCAGTGGCGACTTGCTCCCAGTGTGATTTATCAATTCCTGTATCAATCATATCCCGTTTATTCACATCTTTGTATCGTAGTAGAGGCCGACCCTGAGATCTCTTACCCATCTGTAATTCACCAAAAAAAGATGTCCTTTGGTATTCTACCAGCATCCATCCTCCTAAGATGTCCTATCCATCTAAGTCTACGAAGACTGACCATGGAATAAACCGTCACACAACCTGATCTTTCCAATACTTCAGTATTTGTGATTTTGTCTTGCCACTTAATACCAAGAATTCTTAGCAGACACCGCATATGAAAGCTGTTTAAGCGTTTCTCTTGGTGTGAGTAAGTTGTCCAGGTTTCACTGCCATAAAGAAGAGTACTAAGGACACAGGCTTGATAGACAAGGACTTTTGTTTTGGCAGTAAGCTTCCTGTTCTCCCAGACTCTTTTTCTTAACCTGTTCATTGTTGCTGCTGCCTTACCAATCCGTATGTTGATTTCCTGATCTAAGGATAAATTTCTATTTCCCACTGATCCTAGATATGTAAAATGGTCTACCATCTCTAGTTCGGCGTCGTCAATAAAGATTGATGGTACCACATGTGCACCTTGTGACATAATCTGTGTCTTCTTTTTGCTAATTGTTAAACCAAATTCAGAACAAGCATTGGAGAATGCGAATAGTAGACATTGTAATTCTTCCTCAGAGTGGGTCGTAACTGCAGCATCGTCTGCAAAAAACAACTCTCTGATCAGTACCCTCCTAATTTTGGTCTTGGCCTTCAATCTCTGAGCATTGTAGAGGCCGCCATCTGAGCGTGAGTTAATGTATATACCACCATCCTAATCACGAAAGGCATATTTCAGTAGAAGTGAAAAGTATATTCCAAAGAGCGTGGGAGCTAGTATACAACGTTGCTTAACTCCACTCTTGATTTCAAACTCTTCAGAATTTGCACCATTAAACTTGATTATACCCTTCATGCCTGTGTGGAACGCTTCCACAATGGACAGAAGAGTTGGTGGGAGGCCAATCTTCTTGGGTGCCTTGAACAGACCCTCACGACTCGCCAAATCAAATGCCTTTGAGAGGTCGATGAAGGCAATAAACAGTGGTTGATTCTGTTAACGGCATTTTTCTTGCATTTGACGCAATGAGAATATCATATCAATGGTAGACCGGTTCTGTCGAAAGCCACACTGTGATTCGGGGTAGACTGATCTCCTAGGACTTGAAGTCTGCGCAGAACAATTCTGCCAAATATTTTTCCAACAATACACAGAAGTGAGATACCCCTATAGTTGTTACAGTCGCTCCGATCTCCCTTGTTCTTGTACAGTGTTATGATGCTTGAATCTTTGAAATTCTGTGGGACTTGTCCTTCTCACCAGCATAGCACTATTAGCTGGTGGATCTGTAGAGTGAGTGTGTCTTGCCCACTCCTGATAACCTCTATTGGAATCCCATTTTTACCTGGAGCCTTGCCAGATACAAGTTCATTTATAGCACACTTAATTTCTGTTATAGTGGGAAGTGTGTCCAGGTGGTCAAGAGTTGATAGAGCCTATATGAAGTTGAGGGCATCATCCGCTAGTTTGGTCTCACTTGAGTAAAACTCCAAATAGTGCTCTACCCATCTGTCCATCTGCTGTTTTTTATCAGTTATGATTTCTCCAGTCAACGTTTTCAATCGTGCACTTCTTTTGATCATTGGACCACAGGCTTTCTTTTTCCTTCATACATGCTTCTGATGTTTCCCTTATCACTTGCGACTTAAATAGACTCTCATAACTTGATCCAATAATCATTTTCACACTGCCTGGCAGCCTTTTGCACATCCTTCCTAGCTTTCTTTAGCTCACTCAGAGTGTTACGGGTTGGTCTTTCACTGTTTCTTAAGAGAGCTATCTTCTTCTTATCAATCACGGGCTGCAAAGTCTGGCTGTTTGCCGCAAACAAGTCCTGCCTCTGATGATCCACAGTGCCGTAAACCCCTACAGCAGTTTTATAAAGTTTCCTTAAGTTGGACCCCCTTTTCATATACTGTACTATTTTCTGGTGTATCAATGAAAGCGTCTTCATGTTGCTGTTGAAACTGAAAGCACCTTTCAGGATCGTGAGTGTTAATATATTAATCCTGGGGCTAGATTTGTGTTTAGCTGTGGAGATTCTCTTTGGTCTCAGTCTTGCAACAACCAAAGAATGATCCGTATCACAGTCAGCACTGTGGTAACTTCGAGTCAATGATATATGGTTCAGATGTGGTCTCCGTGTGATAATGAAATCCAGCTGATGCCAATGGCCGGATCTTGGATGTTTCCATGTGACCTTATGCAGCTCTTTTGGTTTAAAAAAGGAATTTGTAATACATAGGTCATTTCTGGTGCAATGCTCCAGCAGTCTTTGCTCATTTTTATTCATGCGACCGATGTTGTATTTTCCAAGGCACACTGGCCATGAACTCGAGTCCTTGCCCACACGAGCATTGAAGTCACGGAGCATATAAATGTAGTCAGATTGTGGAACTGCCTTGATCACGGAGTCTAGCGCCTCATAGAACGAATCCTTCACATCATCAGAGGAATCGAGTGTACGTGCATATGCAGTAATAATGGTGGCAAAACCACAAGAGGTTGCCAAGCGCAGGGATAATAGTATTTCATTTCCTCCTGCTGGCATTTCAATCATTCCCAGTAGCGAATTCTTCACTGCAAAGCCCACATCGTGTTGCCTTTTTTCTGCCTGCCCTTTACCCTTCCAAAACAGGTGTAATTGTTCTCCCTGAGTGGCCCTTCCTCAGCGAGGCGAATCTCCTGCAGGCCAGCAATATCAATGTTAAGACGATTGAGTTCGGCATCAATCACAACCGTTTTCCTCAAATCGTCAATATTGGTCAAGTCAGTGGAAAATCCTGGACACATGGTTCTCACGTTCCAGGTTGCAAGCCGTGGCTTCAGGTTTCTATTTTTCTTTTTATTAGTACCTGGTGCAATGGTTTTACAGCCTGAGATCAGATTTTGTCCTAGCCTCAAGCACCCATTGAAGCAGGTAGGCTGTTGCGGATCAGCTCCCAATTGGCCGGGGGCAGCCCAGCTTGAGGCGGGCGGTAGCTGATCAGTGACACCTGTAGGTGTCTCCCACCGTCAGAGGCAACGCGTGGCGTCCCATGTCTACGCTAATTGCTTGCTTGCTTGTGTTCGTTGGCTTGAGCTCCAACGCGAAGTCCTGTATGTCGGATGAAGGCATCCTGTTGTCCAACATCAGTGTGATGTCATACAGGACCTGAGATTTGCGTGAGTATCCGTTGTCCCATGTCTGGCTTATTGGTGTGCAGACTGGTTGTTCCTCGCCGTACAGGCAGACACTCTCCGACTTCGGAGGAATCGGCGATCCTACTGACTTTAGCCAGGACCCCGAAGGGACCTGTTGCCCAGGACGCTCGACGAGGACGCGTCAATAGGTCTTGGCCAGTATATCACCCGGCCCTGTTGCCTTGGAAACACCTCTGCGTCCCTATACGCCAATTGACAGGGACTTATGACCCGTAACAGGTGCCTCACGCTTTGATTCCGAGATCGGTTAATACCAGGGATGGATTTATTGCCTCTCCATAGCACAATGCGTTTGCTAAAATATAGAGATCATGTGTTGCCCATGCAGCATGATCCCTCTCTCGGCCTGCCTAGTTCACTCCTGAGGAAAGGTAAAACCTCTACATCTGGAACAAGACAAGCTGCAGAAGCTGCCGGATCAGCAAAGCAATGCTCTAACTGTCCGCCTGTCGGAGCTTCGATCCTAGACCAGCCGCCAACCGAGGCTTAGAGCCTGGTCTGCCCTGCCATGACATTTTGTCTTTAGGTTGCATTTCCTCGCACCAGGGTAAGGCTTGTACCCTCCCAAATGCGCTCTTCCGCCCGAAATAAATACCATAAATGTAATAATAAATATAATAAGAAGTTTTTAAAAAATATCACCGTAGTGTGGAATGACCAAAAACAATATTTTCACATGAAAACATCAAAGAAAATTTTTTTTTTCAAATCGGGAAGAAAAGGGAATAATTAGATAACAAATTATACGATTATAATATAATAATATGGGGTAAGATAATACACAACACAGAAACAGCAAAAAACTAAAATAAAAGCAAACAACATAGCAATATATTTATATATATATCTATATCTATAAAACAAAGTGTATGTATGTAAATATGTAAATATGTATGTCCTTTATTTGTTCGCGAACGGCCCATCCGATTGAGATGAAATTTTCTACACACCTTCCTTTCATTCCAGAGCTGTCAACTGTCATAGTTTTTTTTTTCTTCTTCCTCCTCCTCCCTCCTCCCCTCCCAAAATACGTACGTAAATATATGATGATGATGATGAAAGAATCCCCGAACCAAAACGCTAGGGAAAGGGAAGAAAATGACGTGACTACACAGAATCGTCACACGGCAATCATCATCATCAAGTGCCGTGCCGGCTGGCGTAGGCGTTCATGGCTCTCCGTAGATCTCAGTCTTTGGTTTTTTGGATCAACTCTGCTGCTGATATTCCTCCATGCCACGGCAATATCAATAACAATTCATCTTTTTATGTGTAAGGAAGTTATCTACAGTCGTGTAGAAGGGAAGAACTAGACGAGTATGAATTCGGAATGGCGAACTCTCTCCTCCTCTCTTCTCCTCCCTCCTCCTCCCTCTACCTCCTCCCTCCACCCTCCTCCTCTTCTTCCTCCCTCTCATCCCTCTCCCGACTCCCTCCTCCTTCTCCCTCTTTCTTCTCCCTCTTCCTCTCCCCTCCTCCTCCATCCTCCTCCCTCCTACTCCCTCCGCCTCCTCCCCCTCCTCCCTCATCTTCCCTTCTCCTCCCTCTCCCTCCTTATCCCTCCTCCTCCTCCTGCCTCCCTCCTCCTCCTCCTGCCTCCTTCTCCCTCATCATCCTCACTCCTCCTTCTCCCTTCTTCTCCCTCTTCCCTCTTCCTCCTCCTCCTACCTCCTCCCTCCTCCTCCCTCTACCTCCTCCTCCCTCCACCCTCCTCCTCCCTTCTCCTCCTCTTCCTCCTCCCTTTCCTTCCTCCTCCTCTTCCCTCTACCTCCTCCTCCCCCTACCTCTTTCCTCCTCCCTCCACCTCCTCTTCCACCTCCCTTTCCTTCCTCCCCTCCTCATTCTCCCTCCTTCCTCTCCCTCCTTCCTCCTCCTCCTTCCTTCTTCTCCCTCTGCCTCCTCCCTCCTCCTATCCCCTCCTCCTCCCTCCTCCTCCTTCTCCTTCTCCCTCCTTCTCCTCCTCTCCCCTCCTCCTCCTACCCTCTTCCTCTTTCCCTCCTCCCTCTCCCTCCTCCTCCTCCCTCTTCCTCCTTCCTCCTCCTCCCTCTTCCTCCCTCTCCCTCCTCCATCCTCCTCCTCCCTCTTCCTCCTCCTTCTTCCTCCTCCTTCCTTCTCCTCCCTCCTCCTCCCTCTTCCTCCTCCTCCTACCTCCTCCTCCCTCCTCCTCCTCTCTCCTCCTCCCTCCTCCCTTTTCCTCCCTCCTCCTCCCTCTACATCCTCCCTCCTCCTCTCCACTCTTCCTCCTACCCTCTTCCTCTTCCCCTCCTCCCTATCCCTCCTCCTCCCTTCACATTCCTCCTCCTCCCTCTTCCTCCTCCTCCCTCCTCCTCCTCATCCCTCCTTCTCCCTCCTCCTCCTTCTTCCTCCCTCCTCCTCCCTCCTCCCCCTCCTCCTTCCTCCTCCTCCCTCTCCTCCTCCTCCTCCTCCCTCTACCTCCTCCCTCCTCCTCCCTTCACATTCCTCCTCCTCCCTCTTCCTCCTCCTCCCTCCTCCTCCTCATCCCTCCTTCTCCCTCCTCCTCCTTCTTCCTCCCTCCTCCTCCTCCTCCCTCCTCCCCCTCCTCCTTCCTCCTCCTCCCTCTCCTCCTCCTCACTCCTTCTCCTCCCTCCTCCTCCCTCTACCTCCTCCCTCCTCCTCCCTTCACATTCCTCCTCCTCCCTCTTCCTCCTCCCTCCTCCTCCTCCCTCCTCCTCCTCTCTCCTCCTCCCTCCTCCTCATCACTCCTCCTCCCTCCTCCTCCTCCTCCCTCCTCCCCCTCCTCCCTCTCCGCCTCCTCCCTCCTCCTCCTCCCTCTACCTCCTCTCCTCCCTCCTCCTCCCTCTACCTCCTCCCTCCTCCTCCCTTCACATTCCTCCTCCTCCCTCTTCCTCCCTCCTCCTCCTCTCTCCGCCTCCCTCCTCCTCCTCCTCCCTCTACCTCCTCCCTCCTCCCTCCTCCTCCCTTCACATTCCTCCTCCTCCCTCCTCCTCCTCCCCTCCTCCCCTCCTTCTCCTCCTTCTCCCTCCTCATTCTCCCTCTTCCTCCTCCCTCTTCCTTCTCCCTCCGCCTCCTCCATCCTCCTACTCTCTCCTCCTCCTCCCTCCTCCTCCCTCTCCTCCTCCTGCTCCCTTCTCCTCCTGCGTTCTCCTCCTCCCTCCTTCTCCCTCCTCCTCCCTCTTCCTCCTCCCTCCTCCTCGCCTCCTCCTCCACACTACTCCTCCCTCCTCCTCCTAATCCCTCCTCCTCCCTCCTATTCCTCCCTACTCCTCCTGTCTCCTCCCTCCTCCTCCCTCCTCTTCCCTCCTCCACCTCCCTCTTCCTCCTCCCTCCTCCATTTACCCAAGACAGACAGACAGTCAGACAGATAGTCGGGAACGGGATCTTATATGACTACTTATATAATTTAAATGAGATGCTCTCCACCATGGGCTGGGCCGGGTCAGACAGACAGACAGACAGATAGACAGACAGACAGACAGACAGACAGACAGACAGACAGACAGACAGACAGACAGACAGACAGACAGACAGACAGTCGGGAACGGGAACTTATATGACTACTTATATGAATTAAATGAGATTCTCCCCACCAGGAGTTGGGCGATGCCGGGCCGGGTCAGACAGACAGACAGATAGATAGTCGGAACGGGAACTTATATGACTACTTATATGAATTAAATGAGATTCTCCCCGTCAGGGTCTGGGCGAAGACGGGCCGGGTCAGACAGACAGACAGACAGATAGACAGACAGACAGACAGATAGTCGGTAACGGGAACGAGAACTTATATGACTACTTATATGAATTAAATGAGATGCTCCCCACCAGGGTCTGGGCGAAGCCGGGCTCGGTCAGCTAGTATCCAATAAATTAACATACTTATGTAAACATTAATACTGCGCATAGGTGAATATTAGTCACGCCACAACTATCCGAGAAACTATTCACAATATCCAGTGCTTAATTATTCCATGTTCATGGTCTTGACGTAGTAGATGGAAATGAGGTAGATAAGTTCCACACGAGAAAAAACAGTGTTCGAATAGGATCTATGAATAACACTTAATATAGTATTGTTTCTTCTGTAAATACTTCAGTTTAACAAGGTCTGCAGGAATTTCCTCTAGATTGCTATAAGTAAGATCCAGATAAACCAGTTTGTATATTTTGTCAATGTTTGAAGGAATGCTGGTGACGCCATTGTAGGTTATGTTCAACCCTTTTAGAGCTAGCTATGTCACTTTCATCAATGGCAGTTTTTGAGTCTAGTTGTTAGTACAAGTTGGCTTTGGGTTTTTGTTCCATATACAGGATTATTCAACTTCTTGATCAGATATTTGTAACATTCGGGCAACACGATCCAATATTGATTATTGAATTATTGATGGATTGTTTGGCTCCGATTTAATCTTGTTATTCTATACTTTGAAAAAAATTACGTAGCTGACAATTTTGTTAATGATGGCAAGAATCTTATTGCTTTCATTATCACCAAAGTCCACATATAGTAACGTTGTAATATTCAAAGAAGGACTTGGAAATATTCAATTGAAGGAATGGTGGTAGCAGATCCATGCGATCTGATTTATATCCAACATTTCTGGTTATCTGAGAGTTTTGAATTAAGTCTGAAATCTGATCAGTTCAAAAGAATTCCACTTTCTTTATACACAACAAGAAGTTGCATGTTGATGAATGCTGTTTCCTCCGAATATTGACATTTTAAAATGTGATACGTTGCGCTGAATGTTCTGAATAATTGCAGGATTACAATCTTGATCGTAAATCAGCTTTGGTGTTAATCTTGCCTTGAATGTGTTGTATATCACAAAGTAATCTATTTGAAGTAGTAACACCCATCTGGCAATACTTCGAATTTGTTCTTTTCGAGTATAAGCAATTCAAGGCCTGTCATGTCAACCATTTACTCGAGTAGTTCTGATAGCTTATTGATGGTTAGATTTAATGTTTGTAACTTGTAAAAATAATGCAGTTTCTTGAATTCGAGTCAGTTTATGCGATTTGAGATCCAGTGTTAATAATGAAGCTAAAACATCCATGTCTGTTTCAGGAACGCCACGCAATGATTATTGCTGATGTTCTAGTAGTCTAGATGGTTCAATAGGTTGAATGTTTCTAGTAATGTATTTAAATGAGACATCTAGATAGGTTAGTCTCTTGCACCTAGTCAGAGTCTTAGGAAATATTGCAATGTTCTTGTGAGATACATCAGACTGTTTAAGTTTATTAACCAGATCCATCAAATTTTGGATCTCTATAATTACTTGCAAGGCAAAGCACTTCCGGTGTTCAATGGTGTAAATTTTCTGGCAGTGCAGTCAGTCTGTTATTTGTTAGGTCAAATGTACGTAACAAGAGGTGGTGTGCAAGCGAATTTTCAATTGCTGAAATCTTGTTATTGGCTGCAGAAATGTTTTTGAGGGATCTTGTTCTGTTAACTGAATGTGGCAGATTTTGAACTCTGTTCTGTGATTCATCAAGCACCATTATAAGTAATGACATATTTACAAGAATATGCTCGCGGCCTTGACCCTTGACCAAGTTGTCAGTTGAGAGTTGTTCTGATATCGACATCGGGGTGCAAAGATTTCGTCGTAGCACTCAAGAAGCACATCGGAAATTGAGATACCACTCGTCTCTAGTCTGTTTGCGACGCCAGTGCTCGAATCACAGCAAACAATGATAATGATGATGATGTTCAAGACATTATGCTGATCTTGAAGAGTAGTTGAAAGCTCCTAATTATGAACTGATTTGCACATGGTGCACATTGTCGCAAAAATCTAAAATTAATAGGTAATGTATTCAATAAATATATTTATAAATCTCCAGGTCGAAAAGGAACTAAATAATATTGACGATATTTCCCTTCCAATATCTTGCTATCTTATAATTATATATGATTTCTGAATATAGTTAATTTAACGGGCGATTTTCTTCATAAGTTCTAAAGATGGTTACGTTAATGCACTATCCCCCATAATTTCTGTTATAAACCTATGGCTTGTGATAGAAAGTAATGTTATTAATTGTGCCCCGACCGACCCAAACTGGTTGTAATGGAAATCAACAGGCACGACGTCGTGATAACATTAAACTAATGTTTATTGCGTATAAGCGTTTGTTACATACAACATGAAGAAAACTCCCTATTCCAAAAATCCGAGCAATCACTAAATACCGGCTAACCCTCCTACGCATTAATGTCTATCTAAAACCCCCTAACTAAAATTGTTCTAAGACCCGACCCTCTCAATCGCCATCTTAAACGTTCACTGTCCACAACAACAATCCCTTCTTCCTTCTTTCATCTTACACTGTGTACATTAAACACGTCCCGGGCCAGTAGCTAATGTGATTAAACTTGATTTAGTTTCATGTGTCATATGGAGATGTGACAATAGAGATCAGGTTGCTATGGAACTCAATCGCATAAGTACAAGGTGTGTTGAAGCTGGGGCAATGGTCAACCCAACAAAGGCAACAATGACATGGTTCTCTTTGAATAATCATATTGTCAACACTCCAACATCAACTGTAAATCTGTGTTCAGAGACTGTGGGAAGAAGGCAGGCAATTAATTACCTGGGGATACGTTTTGATCGAAGCCTTGCTTATAATGAGCACATAGAACAGATGATAACAAAGGCCAAGCGGGGTTTGGCTGCGATGCAAGTGATGGCGGCAGTAAATTGTGAGCATCGCTATCTATGTCTTCTATACGAGGGGCTGGTCATGTCTGTTTTTGAGTATACGATGGCGATCCTGACTCTCAGCCATAAACAGATAGAAAGGATGGAAAGGATACAGAACGTAGCTATGCGCATTATTCTTGGATGTACAAGAGATACCATGGAAACATCCAAGATCCGGCCATTGGCACCAATTGGACTTCATCATCACACGGAGACAACATCTGAACCATATATCATTGACTCGAAGTTACCACAGTGCTGACTGTGATACGAATCATTCTTTGGTTGTTGCAAGGGTTATACTGAGACCAAAGAGAATCTGCACAGCTAAACACAAATCTAGCCCCAGGATTAATATTATTAACGCTCACGATCCTGAAAAGTGCTTTCAGTTTCAACAGCAACTTGAAGACGCTTTCACTAATACACCAGAAAATTGTACAGTAAATAAACAGTGGGGTCAACTTAAGGAAATTCTTTATAAAACTGTCTTAGGGCACTGTGGATCATCAGAGGCAGGGCTGGTTTGCGGCAAACAGCCAGCCTCTGCAGTCCTTGATTGATAAGAAGAAGATAGCTCTCTTAGGAAACAAGGAAAGACCAACGCGTTACACTCAAAAGCAAGCTAGAAAGGATGTGCAAAATGCTGCCAGGCAGTGTGCAAATGATTATTGGATCAAGTTATGTGAGTCCATTCAAATCGCAAGTGATAAGGGAAACATCAGAAGCATGTATGAAGGAATAAAGAAAGCCTGTGGTCCAATGATCAAAAGAAGTGCACGATTGAAAACGTTGACTGGAGAAATCATAACTGATAAGAAACAGCAGATGGACAGATGGGTAGAGCACTAGTTTGAGCTTTACTCAAGTGAGACCAAACTATCGGATGATGCCCTCAACGCCATAGAGGCTCTACCAACTCTTGATCACCTGGACACACTTCCCACCATAACAGAAGTTAAGTGTGCTATAAATGAACTTGCATCTAGCAAGGCTCCAGGTAAGGATGGGATTCCAACAGAGGTTATCAGGAGTGGGCAAGACACACTCACTCTACAGATCCACCAGCTAATAGAGTTATGTTGGCGAGAAGGACAAGTCCCACAAGATTTCAAAGATACAAGCATCATAACACTGTACAATAACAATGGCGATCGGAGCGACTGCAACAACTATAGGGGTATCTCACTTCTGTGTATTGTTGGAAACGTATTTGCCAGAATTGTTCTGCGCAGACTTCAAGTCCTGGGAGATCAAGTCTACCCCGAATCACGGTGTGGCTTTCGACAGAGCCGGTCTACCATTGATATGATATTCTTATTGTGACACATGCAAGAAAAATGCCGTGAACAGAATCAACCACTGTTTTTTGCCCTTATCGACCTCACAAAGATATTTGATTTGGTCAGTCGTGAGGGTCTGTTCAAGGCACTAAAGAAGATTGGCTGCCCACCAACTCTTCTGTCCATTGTGGAATCGTTCCACACAGGCATGAAGGGTATAATCAAGTTTGATGGTGCAAATTCTGAAGAGTTTGAAATCAAGAGTGGAGTTAAGCAAGGTTGTGTACTAGCTCCCACCCTCTTTGGAATATACTTTTCACTTCTACTGAAATATGCCTTTCGTGATCAGGATGGTAGTATATACATTCACTCACGCTCAGATGGCGGCCTCTACAATGTTCAGAGATTGAAGGCCAAGACCAAAATTAGGAGGTTACTGATCAGAGAGTTGCTTTTTGCAGATGATGCTGCAGTTGCGACCCACTCTGAGGAAGAATTACAATGTCTACTATCTGCATTCTCCAATGCTTGTTCCGAATTTATTTTAACAATTAGCAAAATGAAGACACAGATTATGTCACAAGGTGCACATGGGGTACCATCAATCTTTATTGACGACGCCAAACTAGAGATGGTAGACCATTTTACATATCTAGGATCAGTGGGAAATAACAAATTATCCCTAGATCAGGAAATCAACATCCGGATTTGGAAGGCAGCAACAACAATGAACAGGTTAAGAAAAAGAGTCTGGGAGAACAGGAAGCTTACTGGCAAAACAAAAGTCCTTGTCTATCAAGTCTGTGTCTTTAGTACTCTTCTTTATGGCAGTGAAACCTGGACAACTTACTCAAGAGAAACGTTTAAACAGCTTTCATATGCGGTGTCTGCGAAGAATTCTTGGTATTAAGTGGCAAGACAAAAATCACAAATACTGAAGTATTGGAAAGATCAGGTTGTGTGACGGTTTATTCCATGCTCAGTCTTCGTAGACTTAGATGGATAGGACATCTTAAGAGGATGGATGATGGTAGAATACCAAAGGACATATTTTTTGGTGAATTACAGATTGGTAAGAGATCTCAGGGTCGGCCTCTACTACGATACAAAGATGTGTGTAAGCGGGACATGATTGATATTGGCATTGATAATGCACGTTTGGGAGCAAGACGCCGCTGAACGTGTTGCATGGAGGGCAAACATTAGAAATGGAATAAAGACAAAGGAGAAAATTATTGCAGATAAGTCACACACCGAGCGTGTGAGACGTAAGATGGTGCATGATGGTGGAAATAACCACGTGTTCATATGCACCCACTGTGAACGAACATTTACAGCGCGAATTGGTCTTACCAGTCACATTCGCTGCCGCCATGGGTAAAAGTTATTATGCGTTTTTGAAGCACAAGCTATCGTCTGTCAAGACGGCAAGGTGCCAGTGATGACAAGAGATGCAGCATGCAGGGCGATGAGCTACCTTCTTGATTTTCCAACCCTTGATGACAGAATACAAATTTGCAGAGCACGTGCCTACCTTAGAGTTAACGCAAACACACAACATCCACTGTACAGTGAAATTATGAAGGTGAAAGACAGCAGGTTAAGAAGAGGAAGGTCATGGATGGATCAAGCCGAAGACATTCTTCAACAGGTGTGTTCACTTGAGGACTTAGAACCTGGCGAGGAGTGGGTACAAGTGCCAAAAGATTTATGTCCGTCCTTTTCAGTTTGCATCCAACCAGACAGAAAATTCAGACAAGAAAATCCGGCTGCTGTGGAAGCGGAAGTACAAGCGTTGATTTTCGAGAATTCGTTAGACGATGTTGCTGTCATTTACACAGATGGGTCCGTCGTCCGACATGTGAGAAGCTCATGGGCTTTTACTGCTCAAGCCGGAGGGAGAATTGTGAAGGAGGACTTTGATGCTTTTGTTGTGACCACAAGTAGACTGACTATGAAAGTCATGGCAGTAAGTAAAGCAATAACATGGCTCGAGACACAGACATTCACTAGGGCATGTTTCCTTAGCGACTCAATGAGCATGCTCAAGAGGACAGAGTTGGGATGGATCCGAAGAGAGTGGTTTCTGTCTCTGGAGAGGCCTCGACTGGCAAAGATCACTTTCATCTTCGTGCCAGGGCATGCGGGAGTACGAGGAAATGAGCGGGCAGACAAGCTCGCAGGTAAGACTACTGTGGAGAGCGGACGCGCCATGGACCAGGCTGACATTCTGAATGCTCTACGAGAAGTAAGGCTTTAGCCAGAACCAAGTGATGACTGTAAATCTACAACCATGGTCAGACTGCGAGAACAGCAAATTAAAAGAGATGTGGCCAAACAAGAACACTACGCAGGAAGCCAAAGAAGATTGATAACCCAACACCGAACTGGCGTCGTTAGCCGCTACACGCTGCGGGATTTGCTGAGGAGGTTATGTGAGCATTTATGGACTGAATGGTTCGATGTGCAATGAGGATGATCTGTCGATTAACTAACTAACAGTGCTGGTAGTTGATGGTGTTGCTTTCTAACGAGATGGCCAAACCATTTGATCTTCTGTCTTTCCATGAATGTGGCACAAAAGTGTTGATCATCTTGTCTGCCTCGGATTGTTAAGCTGGCAGCTCTTCTCAGATGTTGATTTCGTAAGTATGATTTGGATAATGTCCAAGTTTGAGAATGGTAGCATAAGGTTGGTGTGAATATGCTGCTTATTATCTGTCATTTTGCGGACATGGATACGTTTGGATGTTTCAGTATGGGTGATAGTTGATATGTAAGTGCACTTGCTATTTGGCATCAAATTTCGATTTTCCTATCCAATCTGCAATTTTCTGTAATCATACTTCCAAGATATTTGAATTCTTTAACTTGTTTGAGAGATGTGCCATTTATCTGTTATACTAGTGGACTAGGAGATCTGCTAACTTGCATAACTTCGGTTTTGGCTACATAGAACCTTTACTTTTCTATGGATGTGAAGCGTAGACAATAAGCAGTCAAGCTGAAAAACAGCTGATGGCTGTGGAAATGTGGTTTCTGAGGAAAATACAAAGAATACCATGGACAGACAGAAAAACCAATGAACAAGTCCTTCAAGAAACAAATGAAGATCGTAAACTGATTAGAGACATTAGACGCAGACAGTAAAAAAAATTTTTGGGCATGTTATGAGAAGAAATGACTTGGAGAACTTGGTGACGATTGGCAAGATTGAAGGGAAGACCGAGAAGTAAATACCTGGATGGCATGGCCACGTGGCATGGTCGAGACAGGAACACGGAACTGATCCACGACTCTGGTGATCGAGTGAGATGGCAGAACATGACCGCCTACGCTTATCGGCATGGCGCATGATGGATGGAAGGATTGTATCTACAGAATGTTGAACTCAAATTATTAATATGATTTTGCATTCTGCCCTCGTCGCTATAAAACAGGCACTGATCGTCTGCAAATAGAAGTGCATGGGTATCAGAAACAATTGGTTATGCAAGATATACAAGGTTTTGGACAGAATTGGTAACCAATGCCACAGGACATAGGCTATAACAAGAAGAAGAATAAAATCAGGTTTTCTATAAAGAATTCAGGAACTTACTAATAAAAGAACAAGTACATCAACCGGGTGTCTAAAAATTGAAGATGGCAAAATCATAATAGAAAAAGACCAGATTCTACAGGTATGGACAGATTATGTGAAACATCTTTATGATGATAACAGAGACGAACAGTATGATATTAGATTTAATAATGAAGGACCGCCAATTTTGGAGATGGAGGTTCGAAATGTTATTAAGCATATGAAAGCTGGCAAGGCCCCCGGTGCAGATAACATCACAACAGAAATGATTAAAGCTTTAGAAGAATTTGGACTAGATCAAGTCACCAGACTGCTGAACACATTATATGATACTGGAGAAATACCTCCTGAATTATGTAACTCGATATTTATTGCAATCCCAAAGAAATTAGGAACCTTGGAATGTGATCAACATAGAACAATTAGTATAATGAGTCACATCACAAAGATTTTGCTAAGAATTATCATGCAAAGAATGAGGAAGAAGATGCAACCTGAAATAGGGGAAGAACAATGCGGGTTTGTAGAAGGAACGGGTACAGTAAATGCTGTGTATATGCTGCGAACAGTTATTGAACGTGCTATAGAAGTAAACAAGGATATACATCTTTGCTTTATTGACTATACAAAGGCTTTTGATAGCGTTAGACATGTCAGCATGGTGGATATGCTTGCAGATCTACAAATTGATGGGAAAGACATTAGACTTATAAAAAAAACATATATTGGAAAGAACAAGCTGCAATAAGGATTGATAATGAAGTGGGACAGTATCAGCCAATTAAGAGAGGTGTTAGGCAGGGATGTGTGATGTCTCCAGATCTTTTTTCCCTGTACAGTGAAAATATTTTCAGAAATGTAGAGGATATAAATGGAATCAGCATTGGAGGACGAAACATCAATAACATTAGATATGCAGATGATGCAGTATTAATTGCAGACAATGAGCAGGACCTGCAACAATTAGTAGATGCGGTTGTTGTACACAGTGAGCAACTGGGGTTAGAATTAAATTGTAAAAAGACTCAGGTTATGGTCGTCAGTAGGAAGGAAGAAGTGCCACAATGTAATATACAAGTAAATGGAAATATTCTTCAACAAGTGAATCGGTACAATTATCTTGGAACAGTTATAACATCTGATGGGAGATGCCTTGAAGAGATTAGAACAAGAATCGCCATGGCGAAAGTAGCCTTTAGCAAGATGAAAAACATTCTGACCAATAAGAAGATGTCAATTGAAACGAGAAAAAGAGTGTTGAGGGGATACATAGAGCCTGTTCTTTTGTATGGATGTGAAACTTGGACAATGAGCAGTCAAGCTGAAAAGCATCTGATGGCTGCAGAAATGTGGTTTCTGAAGAAAATGCAAAGAATACCATGGACAGACAGAAAAACCAATGACCAAGTACTACAGGAGACAAATGAACATCGTAAACTGATTAGAGAAATTAGACGTAGACAGTCAACAATTTTTGGACATGTTATGAGAAGAAATGGATTGGAGAACTTAGTGACAACTGGCAAGATCGAGGGGAACAGACCAAGAGGAAGACCGAGAGGAAAATACCTGGATGGCTTGACCACATGGCATGGACGAGACAGGAACACTGAGCTGATCAACGACACTGGTGATCGAGTGAAATGGCGAGTCATGACCGCCAACGCTTTCCGGCATGACACATGATTGATTGCTTGATTCTTTAAACCTGCAAATCGTTCTTATTGGTGCATCAATCAATCTATCTACTGTATTAGTTTTCTTTGTAACTCTATACATCTGGATATATCTTTCTGACGTCCAGTCATGTCAACTATAATCAGTTTTTCTCACTTTCTCATACTTTCGACTGCTTTAACATTGCCAATACTTTTTCACGCATTATGAAATATCGTAGCATTTCGACAACGCTTTTTTTCCAAACAATACTAGTATTTCAACGCATTGTCTTTATATCCCTCTATTCCTCTTGAGTTATTCTTATTGCTTATATGAAATTGTTACTACTGTATTACTTTAGTAACCATAGTTGCTTGCTTGCGTTCGCTGGCTGTGATCTCCAGCGTCAGGTCCTGTAGGTACTGATTATGTCGGATGAAGACATCCTGTTGTCCAACATCAGTGTGATGTCATACCGGACTGAGGTTTGCGTGAGTATCCGTTGTCCCATGTCTGGCAGATAGGTGTGCATATTGGTGGTTCCTCGCCGTGCAGGCAGATACTCTTCGACTTCGGAAGAATCAGCGATCCTACTACGTTATCCAGGACCCCGAAGGGACCTGTTGCACAGGACGCACGACTAGGAGGTGTTAGTAGGTCTTGGCCAGTATAAAACTGGCCTTGGTGCCTTGGAAACACCTCTGTGTCCCAGTACCCATGGTGACTTTCGTATTCAAGAAACATAGTCATTGATCTATGTTTGTGTAGTTTCATGTTTTCCACCTTTTATTAATAACATTGACTTTGATAGAAACATTAGACCGTGACTGTGCCAATGTTTTTTTTTCTGTCGAGTTAGCTAATATAATTTCATGTGACCTTTTACTTGCTGCAAACTCGACCGCCTTATTTTTCTTGATGACATTGAAAACATTGTTTAAATTTCAGCCGAAAACTAGTTGTCAGCACTAAAAAGATGAACGTTTTAATCATACACCCGACAGTAGTACAGATATAAGCAACTGACCACAAAATTGTACTATATTGATTTACTGGACGAATATTTGGACCAGGTATCACATTCTGCACTGTAACGGCCACAATTCTGGGCAGACTACATACTGACAATGTGATTGCTAAAGACAAGGCTACCTTCACGAGTTTTCTTTCCCGTTTCGATAGATTCGGCTTTTGGGGGTCTGCTTTTGATGATTGCAGTGACTTTGTTGGCCTCACCTTCGACGTTTCCTGTAACCCATATATCATCCAGATTGTACACACGATCACGATTACAAACGACGCGTCTCCTAGCGCCAGACTTACAGTAATATCAAAGAACATTTCTAACTTTACTTCCTTGTCATATTGTGTTGTGAAAACTCGTGCTAGTTTTATGGTGGTATTACTTTCTCTCGACCTCCACGAATGTTCTACCCACTCCATTTTACGTATTACATAAATAGGCACGTGTAATCCTATAATTGTAACGCAGATTAGCGTGATAACAACAACGCTGCGAAATCGTGTAAATATCTGTTTGACTCTGAAAGGGAACACAACACAGAAACATCTCTCTATGGTTATGACAGCAGTGATCCAACACGAAATCAGGTACATAGCGTTCATCATCCAGCCAAAAGCGAAATAGCCCAGTTCCCAAGCAACGATATTATTGGAAGGATAAAACCTATAGGTCAGATAGCTAAAAGATATCACGATGTATAAGAAAGTTGTGAGAAAGTCAGATAGGGACAAGAAGAATAGCCCTACACTCATGCTGTCTCTGAGACCTAACTTCCAAAATATAACAACATTGACAAGATTGCTAGCGATGCCACACATTGACAAGAGCAGCGGAACATAAATGTTGATGACATCTGCGACGGCATGGTTCTGAGTTGTGTCGAATGAGTTATGTGGTGAGCTTTCACGTTAGTCATCTGCAGCTCTGTCTCTGGGGTCTGTCATCGTCATGGTATCTTTCTGACTGTGTCTGCAGACACGACAAATGTCTCTCACACATCTATGGTCGATGATGAGTGGCCTTTATTAGGTTTAAATATCAGAGCAGAGAAGTGTTTAACATCAATTTTGGCATCATCAGACACCGAACGTAGCTCAGACGACACATTTTGGCTCAAGATCGATAACTTCAATATCTCCTACCCATTATACATAACGACAAAGGTGGGCTAATAAGTCATCGCCCGCGTGTTGATAGATAATAGATAGGTTAACACAGAAGTAACTTTAATCACCTAAAATTGGTTTATACATGTGTGAAATTAACAGTGCAAAGCTGCTGAAACTAGACCAAGTTAAATATCTAAGTTTGACATAATATCCTGATTTTAAACATGCCATTAGCAAGAACACAGTTGTAAGGAAGGTAAAGTTGTAAGGAAGGTAAAGGAGGAATGTGATATTGGAGGAATATCCAAGCTGCTTGGTTATGCAGATGATATAGATATTATAGGGCAAAGTGAACAAAAGACATTGGAAATATTAACTCACTTAAAGGAAAAAGCCCAACAGATGGGACTGGTTATCAACCAAGATAAGACAGAATATATGGTAATTTCAAGAGACGGAATGGCTAGAAACTCTGGCCACATACAAATAGATAATATGACCATTAAAAGAACGGAAACATACAAATACCTGGGTGCGATCTTCAACTGCTCCAACATCATAAGGGAAGAAATACAAACTAGAATCAATTCTGGAAATAAGATATACTATGCACTACAACATCTACTAAAATCAAAGGCGCTATCTCGTAACACCAAAATCACAATATACAAAACACTGATCAGACCAGTTGTGCTGTATGGCTCTGAAACCTGGAGTACAACGAAAGGAGACGAAGCGTTGTTACAAACCTTTGAGAACAAAATTTTAAGACGCATCTTTGGACCCATTAGGGATACACAAAGTGGAGAGTGGAAAAGAAGAAGTAACAAAGACATTTATGATCTGTTTAAGTCCCCGCTAATCACTGGTATCATGAAGGCTAATAGACTACAATGGCTGGGGCATATAGAAAGAATGGAAGATAATAGGGAAACAAAACTCGCTTACACTCAGGAAATAAATGACCGTAGACCCCGAGGTAGACCAAGAAGGCGGTGGAGAGATAATACATGTACAGACCTACAAGCACTTGGAATCAACGACTGGCAAGAGAAGGTCCACCAGAGAGACGAATGGAGACGGATTGTATTTGCAGCAAAGAACCTCAATGGCTCGGAACGCTGAAGAAGAAGAAGATTAGCAAGAACACATGGGCGTTCATAATTGCCAAATATATCATTTCAAGGCGGCTAATATTCATATCATCATACACACTTGAATTATTTGGGTTAATGAGTATCAGTTAACAGATAAATAGAATGTTAACAGTAATTTTGAAAGGCGTCTAATAAAACTAGTGCTAACAGTTTTCGTGTTTATATTTCATGAAAGTGTTTTCTTTGGTATCAATTTCATGTCTCGTGTCACAAATAGCTTATCTTCTCTCTGGTACAGAAGCAAAGTATTGAAGATTATAGATAATATGTCCAGCAAGGTTTTGTCTAAACAATGGCTGCTTGCATATACCTTAGCTCAGGATTTGGTGCAAGAGAGACACATTATTGAATGTCGGCTAACATGCTAATTCTGTAGACGGAAGAAGCGAAGTACCATTTATACGGTGTTTTTACAGAAAAGAAAATATTGAAAACTATTGAATTTAATGTTACACTTCATGACAGTCTATAATTTATGTGATATTGGCGACACTTTACTGCCAGCAAGATGTCTCTGTTAAGGTTCCATATCTGATAGGAGATGCCTTGAAGAGATTAGAAAAGAATTGCCATTGCGAAGGTAGCCTTTTACAAGATGAAAATATACTGAACAATAAAAAGATATCAAGTGAAACGAGAAAAACAGTGTTGAAGTGCTACATAGAACCTTTACTTTTGTGTGGATGTGAAGCGTGGACAATAAGCAGTCAAGCTGAAAAACAGCTAATGGCTGTGGAAATGTGGTTTCTGAGGAAATTAGCAAAGAATACCATGGACAGACAGAAAAACCAATGAACAAGTCCTTCAAGAAACAAATGAAGATCGTAAACTGATTAGAGACATTAGACGCAGACAGTAAAAAAAATTTTTGGGCATGTTATGAGAAGAAATGACTTGGAGAACTTGGTGACGATTGGCAAGATTGAAGGGAAGACCGAGAAGTAAATACCTGGATGGCATGGCCACGTGGCATGGTCGAGACAGGAACACGGAACTGATCCACGACTCTGGTGATCGAGTGAGATGGCAGAACATGACCGCCTACGCTTATCGGCATGGCGCATGATGGATGGAAGGATTGTATCTACAGAATGTTGAACTCAAATTATTAATATGATTTTGCAATCTGCCCTCGTCGCTATAAAACAGGCACTGATCGTCTGCAAATAGAAGTGCATGGGTATCAGAAACAATTGGTTATGCAAGATATACAAGGTTTTGGACAGAATTGGTAACCAATGCCACAGGACATAGGCTATAACAAGAAGAAGAATAAAATCAGGTTTTCTATAAAGAATTCAGGAACTTACTAATAAAAGAACAAGTACATCAACCGGGTGTCTAAAAATTGAAGATGGCAAAATCATAATAGAAAAAGACCAGATTCTACAGGTATGGACAGATTATGTGAAACATCTTTATGATGATAACAGAGACGAACAGTATGATATTAGATTTAATAATGAAGGACCGCCAATTTTGGAGATGGAGGTTCGAAATGTTATTAAGCATATGAAAGCTGGCAAGGCCCCCGGTGCAGATAACATCACAACAGAAATGATTAAAGCTTTAGAAGAATTTGGACTAGATCAAGTCACCAGACTGCTGAACACATTATATGATACTGGAGAAATACCTCCTGAATTATGTAACTCGATATTTATTGCAATCCCAAAGAAATTAGGAACCTTGGAATGTGATCAACATAGAACAATTAGTATAATGAGTCACATCACAAAGATTTTGCTAAGAATTATCATGCAAAGAATGAGGAAGAAGATGCAACCTGAAATAGGGGAAGAACAATGCGGGTTTGTAGAAGGAACGGGTACAGTAAATGCTGTGTATATGCTGCGAACAGTTATTGAACGTGCTATAGAAGTAAACAAGGATATACATCTTTGCTTTATTGACTATACAAAGGCTTTTGATAGCGTTAGACATGTCAGCATGGTGGATATGCTTGCAGATCTACAAATTGATGGGAAAGACATTAGACTTATAAAAAAAACATATATTGGAAAGAACAAGCTGCAATAAGGATTGATAATGAAGTGGGACAGTATCAGCCAATTAAGAGAGGTGTTAGGCAGGGATGTGTGATGTCTCCAGATCTTTTTTCCCTGTACAGTGAAAATATTTTCAGAAATGTAGAGGATATAAATGGAATCAGCATTGGAGGACGAAACATCAATAACATTAGATATGCAGATGATGCAGTATTAATTGCAGACAATGAGCAGGACCTGCAACAATTAGTAGATGCGGTTGTTGTACACAGTGAGCAACTGGGGTTAGAATTAAATTGTAAAAAGACTCAGGTTATGGTCGTCAGTAGGAAGGAAGAAGTGCCACAATGTAATATACAAGTAAATGGAAATATTCTTCAACAAGTGAATCGGTACAATTATCTTGGAACAGTTATAACATCTGATGGGAGATGCCTTGAAGAGATTAGAACAAGAATCGCCATGGCGAAAGTAGCCTTTAGCAAGATGAAAAACATTCTGACCAATAAGAAGATGTCAATTGAAACGAGAAAAAGAGTGTTGAGGGGATACATAGAGCCTGTTCTTTTGTATGGATGTGAAACTTGGACAATGAGCAGTCAAGCTGAAAAGCATCTGATGGCTGCAGAAATGTGGTTTCTGAAGAAAATGCAAAGAATACCATGGACAGACAGAAAAACCAATGACCAAGTACTACAGGAGACAAATGAACATCGTAAACTGATTAGAGAAATTAGACGTAGACAGTCAACAATTTTTGGACATGTTATGAGAAGAAATGGATTGGAGAACTTAGTGACAACTGGCAAGATCGAGGGGAACAGACCAAGAGGAAGACCGAGAGGAAAATACCTGGATGGCTTGACCACATGGCATGGACGAGACAGGAACACTGAGCTGATCAACGACACTGGTGATCGAGTGAAATGGCGAGTCATGACCGCCAACGCTTTCCGGCATGACACATGATTGATTGCTTGATTCTTTAAACCTGCAAATCGTTCTTATTGGTGCATCAATCAATCTATCTACTGTATTAGTTTTCTTTGTAACTCTATACATCTGGATATATCTTTCTGACGTCCAGTCATGTCAACTATAATCAGTTTTTCTCACTTTCTCATACTTTCGACTGCTTTAACATTGCCAATACTTTTTCACGCATTATGAAATATCGTAGCATTTCGACAACGCTTTTTTTCCAAACAATACTAGTATTTCAACGCATTGTCTTTATATCCCTCTATTCCTCTTGAGTTATTCTTATTGCTTATATGAAATTGTTACTACTGTATTACTTTAGTAACCATAGTTGCTTGCTTGCGTTCGCTGGCTGTGATCTCCAGCGTCAGGTCCTGTAGGTACTGATTATGTCGGATGAAGACATCCTGTTGTCCAACATCAGTGTGATGTCATACCGGACTGAGGTTTGCGTGAGTATCCGTTGTCCCATGTCTGGCAGATAGGTGTGCATATTGGTGGTTCCTCGCCGTGCAGGCAGATACTCTTCGACTTCGGAAGAATCAGCGATCCTACTACGTTATCCAGGACCCCGAAGGGACCTGTTGCACAGGACGCACGACTAGGAGGTGTTAGTAGGTCTTGGCCAGTATAAAACTGGCCTTGGTGCCTTGGAAACACCTCTGTGTCCCAGTACCCATGGTGACTTTCGTATTCAAGAAACATAGTCATTGATCTATGTTTGTGTAGTTTCATGTTTTCCACCTTTTATTAATAACATTGACTTTGATAGAAACATTAGACCGTGACTGTGCCAATGTTTTTTTTTCTGTCGAGTTAGCTAATATAATTTCATGTGACCTTTTACTTGCTGCAAACTCGACCGCCTTATTTTTCTTGATGACATTGAAAACATTGTTTAAATTTCAGCCGAAAACTAGTTGTCAGCACTAAAAAGATGAACGTTTTAATCATACACCCGACAGTAGTACAGATATAAGCAACTGACCACAAAATTGTACTATATTGATTTACTGGACGAATATTTGGACCAGGTATCACATTCTGCACTGTAACGGCCACAATTCTGGGCAGACTACATACTGACAATGTGATTGCTAAAGACAAGGCTACCTTCACGAGTTTTCTTTCCCGTTTCGATAGATTCGGCTTTTGGGGGTCTGCTTTTGATGATTGCAGTGACTTTGTTGGCCTCACCTTCGACGTTTCCTGTAACCCATATATCATCCAGATTGTACACACGATCACGATTACAAACGACGCGTCTCCTAGCGCCAGACTTACAGTAATATCAAAGAACATTTCTAACTTTACTTCCTTGTCATATTGTGTTGTGAAAACTCGTGCTAGTTTTATGGTGGTATTACTTTCTCTCGACCTCCACGAATGTTCTACCCACTCCATTTTACGTATTACATAAATAGGCACGTGTAATCCTATAATTGTAACGCAGATTAGCGTGATAACAACAACGCTGCGAAATCGTGTAAATATCTGTTTGACTCTGAAAGGGAACACAACACAGAAACATCTCTCTATGGTTATGACAGCAGTGATCCAACACGAAATCAGGTACATAGCGTTCATCATCCAGCCAAAAGCGAAATAGCCCAGTTCCCAAGCAACGATATTATTGGAAGGATAAAACCTATAGGTCAGATAGCTAAAAGATATCACGATGTATAAGAAAGTTGTGAGAAAGTCAGATAGGGACAAGAAGAATAGCCCTACACTCATGCTGTCTCTGAGACCTAACTTCCAAAATATAACAACATTGACAAGATTGCTAGCGATGCCACACATTGACAAGAGCAGCGGAACATAAATGTTGATGACATCTGCGACGGCATGGTTCTGAGTTGTGTCGAATGAGTTATGTGGTGAGCTTTCACGTTAGTCATCTGCAGCTCTGTCTCTGGGGTCTGTCATCGTCATGGTATCTTTCTGACTGTGTCTGCAGACACGACAAATGTCTCTCACACATCTATGGTCGATGATGAGTGGCCTTTATTAGGTTTAAATATCAGAGCAGAGAAGTGTTTAACATCAATTTTGGCATCATCAGACACCGAACGTAGCTCAGACGACACATTTTGGCTCAAGATCGATAACTTCAATATCTCCTACCCATTATACATAACGACAAAGGTGGGCTAATAAGTCATCGCCCGCGTGTTGATAGATAATAGATAGGTTAACACAGAAGTAACTTTAATCACCTAAAATTGGTTTATACATGTGTGAAATTAACAGTGCAAAGCTGCTGAAACTAGACCAAGTTAAATATCTAAGTTTGACATAATATCCTGATTTTAAACATGCCATTAGCAAGAACACAGTTGTAAGGAAGGTAAAGTTGTAAGGAAGGTAAAGGAGGAATGTGATATTGGAGGAATATCCAAGCTGCTTGGTTATGCAGATGATATAGATATTATAGGGCAAAGTGAACAAAAGACATTGGAAATATTAACTCACTTAAAGGAAAAAGCCCAACAGATGGGACTGGTTATCAACCAAGATAAGACAGAATATATGGTAATTTCAAGAGACGGAATGGCTAGAAACTCTGGCCACATACAAATAGATAATATGACCATTAAAAGAACGGAAACATACAAATACCTGGGTGCGATCTTCAACTGCTCCAACATCATAAGGGAAGAAATACAAACTAGAATCAATTCTGGAAATAAGATATACTATGCACTACAACATCTACTAAAATCAAAGGCGCTATCTCGTAACACCAAAATCACAATATACAAAACACTGATCAGACCAGTTGTGCTGTATGGCTCTGAAACCTGGAGTACAACGAAAGGAGACGAAGCGTTGTTACAAACCTTTGAGAACAAAATTTTAAGACGCATCTTTGGACCCATTAGGGATACACAAAGTGGAGAGTGGAAAAGAAGAAGTAACAAAGACATTTATGATCTGTTTAAGTCCCCGCTAATCACTGGTATCATGAAGGCTAATAGACTACAATGGCTGGGGCATATAGAAAGAATGGAAGATAATAGGGAAACAAAACTCGCTTACACTCAGGAAATAAATGACCGTAGACCCCGAGGTAGACCAAGAAGGCGGTGGAGAGATAATACATGTACAGACCTACAAGCACTTGGAATCAACGACTGGCAAGAGAAGGTCCACCAGAGAGACGAATGGAGACGGATTGTATTTGCAGCAAAGAACCTCAATGGCTCGGAACGCTGAAGAAGAAGAAGATTAGCAAGAACACATGGGCGTTCATAATTGCCAAATATATCATTTCAAGGCGGCTAATATTCATATCATCATACACACTTGAATTATTTGGGTTAATGAGTATCAGTTAACAGATAAATAGAATGTTAACAGTAATTTTGAAAGGCGTCTAATAAAACTAGTGCTAACAGTTTTCGTGTTTATATTTCATGAAAGTGTTTTCTTTGGTATCAATTTCATGTCTCGTGTCACAAATAGCTTATCTTCTCTCTGGTACAGAAGCAAAGTATTGAAGATTATAGATAATATGTCCAGCAAGGTTTTGTCTAAACAATGGCTGCTTGCATATACCTTAGCTCAGGATTTGGTGCAAGAGAGACACATTATTGAATGTCGGCTAACATGCTAATTCTGTAGACGGAAGAAGCGAAGTACCATTTATACGGTGTTTTTACAGAAAAGAAAATATTGAAAACTATTGAATTTAATGTTACACTTCATGACAGTCTATAATTTATGTGATATTGGCGACACTTTACTGCCAGCAAGATGTCTCTGTTAAGGTTCCATATCTGATAGGAGATGCCTTGAAGAGATTAGAAAAGAATTGCCATTGCGAAGGTAGCCTTTTACAAGATGAAAATATACTGAACAATAAAAAGATATCAAGTGAAACGAGAAAAACAGTGTTGAAGTGCTACATAGAACCTTTACTTTTGTGTGGATGTGAAGCGTGGACAATAAGCAGTCAAGCTGAAAAACAGCTAATGGCTGTGGAAATGTGGTTTCTGAGGAAATTAGCAAAGAATACCATGGACAGACAGAAAAACCAATGAACAAGTCCTTCAAGAAACAAATGAAGATCGTAAACTGATTAGAGACATTAGACGCAGACAGTAAAAAAAATTTTTGGGCATGTTATGAGAAGAAATGACTTGGAGAACTTGGTGACGATTGGCAAGATTGAAGGGAAGACCGAGAAGTAAATACCTGGATGGCATGGCCACGTGGCATGGTCGAGACAGGAACACGGAACTGATCCACGACTCTGGTGATCGAGTGAGATGGCAGAACATGACCGCCTACGCTTATCGGCATGGCGCATGATGGATGGAAGGATTGTATCTACAGAATGTTGAACTCAAATTATTAATATGATTTTGCAATCTGCCCTCGTCGCTATAAAACAGGCACTGATCGTCTGCAAATAGAAGTGCATGGGTATCAGAAACAATTGGTTATGCAAGATATACAAGGTTTTGGACAGAATTGGTAACCAATGCCACAGGACATAGGCTATAACAAGAAGAAGAATAAAATCAGGTTTTCTATAAAGAATTCAGGAACTTACTAATAAAAGAACAAGTACATCAACCGGGTGTCTAAAAATTGAAGATGGCAAAATCATAATAGAAAAAGACCAGATTCTACAGGTATGGACAGATTATGTGAAACATCTTTATGATGATAACAGAGACGAACAGTATGATATTAGATTTAATAATGAAGGACCGCCAATTTTGGAGATGGAGGTTCGAAATGTTATTAAGCATATGAAAGCTGGCAAGGCCCCCGGTGCAGATAACATCACAACAGAAATGATTAAAGCTTTAGAAGAATTTGGACTAGATCAAGTCACCAGACTGCTGAACACATTATATGATACTGGAGAAATACCTCCTGAATTATGTAACTCGATATTTATTGCAATCCCAAAGAAATTAGGAACCTTGGAATGTGATCAACATAGAACAATTAGTATAATGAGTCACATCACAAAGATTTTGCTAAGAATTATCATGCAAAGAATGAGGAAGAAGATGCAACCTGAAATAGGGGAAGAACAATGCGGGTTTGTAGAAGGAACGGGTACAGTAAATGCTGTGTATATGCTGCGAACAGTTATTGAACGTGCTATAGAAGTAAACAAGGATATACATCTTTGCTTTATTGACTATACAAAGGCTTTTGATAGCGTTAGACATGTCAGCATGGTGGATATGCTTGCAGATCTACAAATTGATGGGAAAGACATTAGACTTATAAAAAAAACATATATTGGAAAGAACAAGCTGCAATAAGGATTGATAATGAAGTGGGACAGTATCAGCCAATTAAGAGAGGTGTTAGGCAGGGATGTGTGATGTCTCCAGATCTTTTTTCCCTGTACAGTGAAAATATTTTCAGAAATGTAGAGGATATAAATGGAATCAGCATTGGAGGACGAAACATCAATAACATTAGATATGCAGATGATGCAGTATTAATTGCAGACAATGAGCAGGACCTGCAACAATTAGTAGATGCGGTTGTTGTACACAGTGAGCAACTGGGGTTAGAATTAAATTGTAAAAAGACTCAGGTTATGGTCGTCAGTAGGAAGGAAGAAGTGCCACAATGTAATATACAAGTAAATGGAAATATTCTTCAACAAGTGAATCGGTACAATTATCTTGGAACAGTTATAACATCTGATGGGAGATGCCTTGAAGAGATTAGAACAAGAATCGCCATGGCGAAAGTAGCCTTTAGCAAGATGAAAAACATTCTGACCAATAAGAAGATGTCAATTGAAACGAGAAAAAGAGTGTTGAGGGGATACATAGAGCCTGTTCTTTTGTATGGATGTGAAACTTGGACAATGAGCAGTCAAGCTGAAAAGCATCTGATGGCTGCAGAAATGTGGTTTCTGAAGAAAATGCAAAGAATACCATGGACAGACAGAAAAACCAATGACCAAGTACTACAGGAGACAAATGAACATCGTAAACTGATTAGAGAAATTAGACGTAGACAGTCAACAATTTTTGGACATGTTATGAGAAGAAATGGATTGGAGAACTTAGTGACAACTGGCAAGATCGAGGGGAACAGACCAAGAGGAAGACCGAGAGGAAAATACCTGGATGGCTTGACCACATGGCATGGACGAGACAGGAACACTGAGCTGATCAACGACACTGGTGATCGAGTGAAATGGCGAGTCATGACCGCCAACGCTTTCCGGCATGACACATGATTGATTGCTTGATTCTTTAAACCTGCAAATCGTTCTTATTGGTGCATCAATCAATCTATCTACTGTATTAGTTTTCTTTGTAACTCTATACATCTGGATATATCTTTCTGACGTCCAGTCATGTCAACTATAATCAGTTTTTCTCACTTTCTCATACTTTCGACTGCTTTAACATTGCCAATACTTTTTCACGCATTATGAAATATCGTAGCATTTCGACAACGCTTTTTTTCCAAACAATACTAGTATTTCAACGCATTGTCTTTATATCCCTCTATTCCTCTTGAGTTATTCTTATTGCTTATATGAAATTGTTACTACTGTATTACTTTAGTAACCATAGTTGCTTGCTTGCGTTCGCTGGCTGTGATCTCCAGCGTCAGGTCCTGTAGGTACTGATTATGTCGGATGAAGACATCCTGTTGTCCAACATCAGTGTGATGTCATACCGGACTGAGGTTTGCGTGAGTATCCGTTGTCCCATGTCTGGCAGATAGGTGTGCATATTGGTGGTTCCTCGCCGTGCAGGCAGATACTCTTCGACTTCGGAAGAATCAGCGATCCTACTACGTTATCCAGGACCCCGAAGGGACCTGTTGCACAGGACGCACGACTAGGAGGTGTTAGTAGGTCTTGGCCAGTATAAAACTGGCCTTGGTGCCTTGGAAACACCTCTGTGTCCCAGTACCCATGGTGACTTTCGTATTCAAGAAACATAGTCATTGATCTATGTTTGTGTAGTTTCATGTTTTCCACCTTTTATTAATAACATTGACTTTGATAGAAACATTAGACCGTGACTGTGCCAATGTTTTTTTTTCTGTCGAGTTAGCTAATATAATTTCATGTGACCTTTTACTTGCTGCAAACTCGACCGCCTTATTTTTCTTGATGACATTGAAAACATTGTTTAAATTTCAGCCGAAAACTAGTTGTCAGCACTAAAAAGATGAACGTTTTAATCATACACCCGACAGTAGTACAGATATAAGCAACTGACCACAAAATTGTACTATATTGATTTACTGGACGAATATTTGGACCAGGTATCACATTCTGCACTGTAACGGCCACAATTCTGGGCAGACTACATACTGACAATGTGATTGCTAAAGACAAGGCTACCTTCACGAGTTTTCTTTCCCGTTTCGATAGATTCGGCTTTTGGGGGTCTGCTTTTGATGATTGCAGTGACTTTGTTGGCCTCACCTTCGACGTTTCCTGTAACCCATATATCATCCAGATTGTACACACGATCACGATTACAAACGACGCGTCTCCTAGCGCCAGACTTACAGTAATATCAAAGAACATTTCTAACTTTACTTCCTTGTCATATTGTGTTGTGAAAACTCGTGCTAGTTTTATGGTGGTATTACTTTCTCTCGACCTCCACGAATGTTCTACCCACTCCATTTTACGTATTACATAAATAGGCACGTGTAATCCTATAATTGTAACGCAGATTAGCGTGATAACAACAACGCTGCGAAATCGTGTAAATATCTGTTTGACTCTGAAAGGGAACACAACACAGAAACATCTCTCTATGGTTATGACAGCAGTGATCCAACACGAAATCAGGTACATAGCGTTCATCATCCAGCCAAAAGCGAAATAGCCCAGTTCCCAAGCAACGATATTATTGGAAGGATAAAACCTATAGGTCAGATAGCTAAAAGATATCACGATGTATAAGAAAGTTGTGAGAAAGTCAGATAGGGACAAGAAGAATAGCCCTACACTCATGCTGTCTCTGAGACCTAACTTCCAAAATATAACAACATTGACAAGATTGCTAGCGATGCCACACATTGACAAGAGCAGCGGAACATAAATGTTGATGACATCTGCGACGGCATGGTTCTGAGTTGTGTCGAATGAGTTATGTGGTGAGCTTTCACGTTAGTCATCTGCAGCTCTGTCTCTGGGGTCTGTCATCGTCATGGTATCTTTCTGACTGTGTCTGCAGACACGACAAATGTCTCTCACACATCTATGGTCGATGATGAGTGGCCTTTATTAGGTTTAAATATCAGAGCAGAGAAGTGTTTAACATCAATTTTGGCATCATCAGACACCGAACGTAGCTCAGACGACACATTTTGGCTCAAGATCGATAACTTCAATATCTCCTACCCATTATACATAACGACAAAGGTGGGCTAATAAGTCATCGCCCGCGTGTTGATAGATAATAGATAGGTTAACACAGAAGTAACTTTAATCACCTAAAATTGGTTTATACATGTGTGAAATTAACAGTGCAAAGCTGCTGAAACTAGACCAAGTTAAATATCTAAGTTTGACATAATATCCTGATTTTAAACATGCCATTAGCAAGAACACAGTTGTAAGGAAGGTAAAGTTGTAAGGAAGGTAAAGGAGGAATGTGATATTGGAGGAATATCCAAGCTGCTTGGTTATGCAGATGATATAGATATTATAGGGCAAAGTGAACAAAAGACATTGGAAATATTAACTCACTTAAAGGAAAAAGCCCAACAGATGGGACTGGTTATCAACCAAGATAAGACAGAATATATGGTAATTTCAAGAGACGGAATGGCTAGAAACTCTGGCCACATACAAATAGATAATATGACCATTAAAAGAACGGAAACATACAAATACCTGGGTGCGATCTTCAACTGCTCCAACATCATAAGGGAAGAAATACAAACTAGAATCAATTCTGGAAATAAGATATACTATGCACTACAACATCTACTAAAATCAAAGGCGCTATCTCGTAACACCAAAATCACAATATACAAAACACTGATCAGACCAGTTGTGCTGTATGGCTCTGAAACCTGGAGTACAACGAAAGGAGACGAAGCGTTGTTACAAACCTTTGAGAACAAAATTTTAAGACGCATCTTTGGACCCATTAGGGATACACAAAGTGGAGAGTGGAAAAGAAGAAGTAACAAAGACATTTATGATCTGTTTAAGTCCCCGCTAATCACTGGTATCATGAAGGCTAATAGACTACAATGGCTGGGGCATATAGAAAGAATGGAAGATAATAGGGAAACAAAACTCGCTTACACTCAGGAAATAAATGACCGTAGACCCCGAGGTAGACCAAGAAGGCGGTGGAGAGATAATACATGTACAGACCTACAAGCACTTGGAATCAACGACTGGCAAGAGAAGGTCCACCAGAGAGACGAATGGAGACGGATTGTATTTGCAGCAAAGAACCTCAATGGCTCGGAACGCTGAAGAAGAAGAAGATTAGCAAGAACACATGGGCGTTCATAATTGCCAAATATATCATTTCAAGGCGGCTAATATTCATATCATCATACACACTTGAATTATTTGGGTTAATGAGTATCAGTTAACAGATAAATAGAATGTTAACAGTAATTTTGAAAGGCGTCTAATAAAACTAGTGCTAACAGTTTTCGTGTTTATATTTCATGAAAGTGTTTTCTTTGGTATCAATTTCATGTCTCGTGTCACAAATAGCTTATCTTCTCTCTGGTACAGAAGCAAAGTATTGAAGATTATAGATAATATGTCCAGCAAGGTTTTGTCTAAACAATGGCTGCTTGCATATACCTTAGCTCAGGATTTGGTGCAAGAGAGACACATTATTGAATGTCGGCTAACATGCTAATTCTGTAGACGGAAGAAGCGAAGTACCATTTATACGGTGTTTTTACAGAAAAGAAAATATTGAAAACTATTGAATTTAATGTTACACTTCATGACAGTCTATAATTTATGTGATATTGGCGACACTTTACTGCCAGCAAGATGTCTCTGTTAAGGTTCCATATCTGATAGGAGATGCCTTGAAGAGATTAGAAAAGAATTGCCATTGCGAAGGTAGCCTTTTACAAGATGAAAATATACTGAACAATAAAAAGATATCAAGTGAAACGAGAAAAACAGTGTTGAAGTGCTACATAGAACCTTTACTTTTGTGTGGATGTGAAGCGTGGACAATAAGCAGTCAAGCTGAAAAACAGCTAATGGCTGTGGAAATGTGGTTTCTGAGGAAATTAGCAAAGAATACCATGGACAGACAGAAAAACCAATGAACAAGTCCTTCAAGAAACAAATGAAGATCGTAAACTGATTAGAGTCAGACGTAGACAGTCAAAATCTTTTGGGCGTGTTATGAGAAGAAATGACTTGGAGAAATTGATGACGACTGGCAAGATTGAAGGAAGAGACCAAGGGGAAGACCAAGAAGGAAATACCTGGATGGCATGGCCACGTTACCATGTCGAGACAGGAACAGGGAGCTGATCCACGACTCTGGTGATCGAATGAGATGGCAGAACATGACCGTCCACGCTTATCGGCATGACACATGATGGATGGATGGATGTTAAGGTTCCAATTACCTAAATGTCAGTAGCCTACCATGCATGTCGTAAGAGGCGACTAAGGAGGCTATGGTTCCGTCGCCCTGCTACTGAGTGAGTGCGTGGCGCGACACTGTGAGCTGTGAGTTTCGTGTGAAATGCTTTTGAATCTGCCCGAGGATTTTTAGAATGTGACTGCATGTTCGGAGCGATGGCCGCTGGCTATGTCCCAGAGTTGACCGGTTTTTGCCTTATGCAGAAATGCGTGGCTGCTGGGCTTCTGGTTGACTGCCACTGCCATCGACGATGAACTGTATTTTCGTGGACTGTGTGGGTGAACATCGAGGAAACATCCAGATGGGAAAATGACTGCCGATTCCATCAGAGATAAACTGGATGTTTCGTGGGGGACTATTGTGTTGACATTCTGGCGGCGGCATTTTGCAGTGTATCTGTGCGGGCTGTTGTTTGTCGAGACTCCTGTCTTTTCCACTTTTCACATTGGGCAGTGGGGAGCGTTTTATGTGATATTCACTGGCACAGGAACGGAGCATAATGGGGACAACCCGTTGCTGTGAAGTTGGAACCGCGACTAAATAACTAACTAACTAAGGTTCCAATTAAGTATTTTGTTGGCTTTGTAACAAAGAGAACAAACCATGTTGTCAGAAAAGAGAGAAAAACAGTGGAGGTTAAGTCCCTTTCTGTATTACCTAATTAGGTTAACTATCCATCCATGATGTGCCATGCCGATAAGTGTGGGCGGTCATGTTCTGCAGTTCTCCAAGTCACTTCTCATAACATGCGCAAAAAAAATTTTGACTGTCTACGTCTAACGACTCTAAGCAGTTTACGATCTTCATTTGTTTTTTGAAGGACTTGTTCGTTGGTTTTTCTGTCTGTATACGGTAATTTTTGCATTTTCCTCAGAAACCACATTTCCACAGCCATCGGATGTTTTTCAGCTTGACTGCTCTTTGTCCACGTTTCACTTCCAGATAAAAGTACAGGTTCTATGTAGCACCTCAACATTCTTTTTCTCGTTTCAGTTGATATCTTTTTATTGGTCAGTATGTTTTTCACCTTGTAAAAGGCTACCTTCGCCATGGCAAATCTTGTTATAATCTCTTCAAGGCATCTTCCATCAGATGTTATGACTTTTCCGAGATAACTGTATCGATTCACTTGCTTAAGAATATGCCCATTTACTCGTATATCACATTGTCGTATTTCCTTCTTCCCAGTGACGACCATAATCTGTGATTTCTTAATATTTAGTTTTAACCCTAGTTGTTCACTTTGTGCAACAACCGTATCTACTAAATTTTGCAGGGCCTTCTCATTGTTTGCAATCAAGACTGTATCATCTGCATATCTAATGTTATTGATGTATCGTCCCTTAATGTTGATTCCTTCCATACCTTCTATATTTCTGAAAATATGTTCATTGTACAGGGAAAAAAGACCTGGAGACATTACACATTCCTGTCTCACACCTCTTTTAATATGCTGATATTGACCTACATCGTTATCATTTCTGATGGCAGCTTGCTGTTTCCAATATATGTGTTTTACATGTCTAAAGTCTTTTCCATCAATTTGTAGATCTTCAAGCATCCTTATCATGTTGACATGTCTCACTTTATCGAAAGCCTTTGTGTAGTCAATAAAGCAAATGTGTAGATCTTTGTTTACTTTTATAGAACGTTCAATTACGGTTCTCAGTATATACACAGCATTTACTGTACCCTTGCCTTCTACAAGCCCATATTGTTCTTCTCCTATTTCGGGTTGTATTTTCTTCCTAACTCTTTGCATGATGATTCTCAGCAGAATCTTCGTGATGTGGCTCATTATACTAATTGTTCGATGTTGATCGCATTCCAAGGCTCCTGATTTCTTTGGGATTGCAATAAATATAGAATTACATAATTCAGGAGGTATATCTCCATTATCGTATATTGTGTTCAGCAGTCTGGTGACTTGGTCTATTCCATATTCTGCTAAGGCAGTGGTTCTCAACCGGTGGGGTCCAGGGGGGGGGGGGGGGGGATGAAGACCATTTCAATATCGCGTTAATCCAAGAACCGATTACTTAATATTGTTTTTCCCTTCATTCTTTACAGTTATGTACGTCTCATCCTTCTAAAATTCATTTTATAAAGTAAGTAGACCCACAAATCATGTTTTATGTGGATGTCTAGACTTGTTTTAGAATATGCTATTAAATTTACCTTCCAATTTTACGTATACTGTGTAGGGGTGGGAGGATTTTTAGATAGGAAATATGAAAGGGGGGAATGATGTTCTGAAAATACGGTGAAGGGGGGCACGGGCCAAATTTTTTATAGGAAAGGGGGGGGGGGATGACGTTCTGAAAAAATGGTGAAGGGGGACACGGGCCAAAAAATGTTGAGAACCACTGTGCTAAGGCATTGATCATTTCTATTGTGATGTTATCTGTACCCGGGGTCTTACCAGTTTTCATATGGTGAAGAGCATTCTGAACTTCCATCGTCAAAATTGATGGTCCCTCATTATTATTCCGAAGATCATATTGTTCTTTTCTTGTATCATCATAAAGGTCTTTCACATAATCTGACCACGCATATAAAACCTGATCTTTTTATATTATGATTTTGCCATCTTTGGTTTTTAGGCAACCCGTTGATGTGTGTGTTCTTTTGTTAGTGATGTCATTAATTCTTTTGTGCATAAATTTGGTATTTCGGGTGTTGTGTTGGTTTTCAATTTCCTTGCAATTTTCCTCAAGCCATTTTTCTTTTGCCTCTTTGCATAGATTCCTAATTTTCCTGTGAATCTCTTCATATTTCTCCTTGTTATTTTTGTTATGTCTTCTTACTTCCATGAGTTTTAAGATGTCTTCCGTCATCCATTTCTTGCGTCCTATTATCTTTATTTTTGGGATGGTTATTTCTGCAGCTTGGTTGATTGATTTCTTTAATATTTCCCATTGGTCACTGACATCTTGAAATAATATTTCCATATCGGACAAAGCATCGAATTTGTTCTTTACCTCTACGTTGAATTTATCTTTTATTTCCTCACTCTTCAGTGAGTGTAGATCAAATTTTGTGTTGTTTGGTGAATATTTGACCTTCTTTAATTTTATATGTAAATTTTTTTTAATTTTTTTTTTAGCATATCCTTTACAGGACTTAGCTGTCAACACCAGCATCTTTCAGCTGTATGTTGGTCTCTTGGCAAGATTACGCTCAGTAGTTTGCCATTGCTTTCTGAGCGGCCTGCTCAGTATCCCGCAAGTCACGAGCGGGGGTCGAACCGCCTCAGCTCTCGCTCCGCTACGAGACTCTGCGTGATAAACGCGATTACAGAGAGAAAGTGTTGTAACCCCACAGCCAGAGAGACCGGCATATGTAAATTGCTTAAGATTAATCTATGGTCGTTGTAGCAGTCTGCGCATGGTATAGTTTTTGTGACTTTTAAGGCATGTTGAAATCTTCTGTTGATGAGAATGTAATCAATCTGATTTCTGATCTTATGATTAGGACTCCTCCATGTCTATAATCTCCTTGGGTTCTGTTGATACCAGGTGTTTCCAATAATAAAATCATGCTCTTTTCCCACTGTTCAAGTCTGCAACCTCTTTCATTCTGATCCCCTAGTCCATACATGCCTACTATGCAACCGTTCTGTTAATTTCCAACTTTGGCATTCAAGTCACACATTATGATATTTACTTCAGAATTATTGCATTTCATGAAGGCTTTCTCTAAATCATTATAAAAATTCATCAGCACTGTCAGTTCCTGTCAGCACTACTGACTGCTTTTGGTGCATAAACGTGTATGACGTTGACATCAAAAGGTCTTACACTCAACTTCACCAGTTTCACGAGTAACACTCTGTCTGATACAGTCCAATATCCTTTGATCGATTTTGATCTCTCTGTATCCATTATATCCATTATAATTACTACTCCTCGCTGTTATTTCCACCAGAATAGATTATTCTATATCCCTCAGATGTTATAATGCCCATTCCTGTCCATCTGATCTCACATATATCTAACAGGTTAATATTTAATCTTCTCATTTCATTCTTAATGTTATCAAATTTGCCATCCCCACTCATAGTTCTTACATTCCAAGTTCCTTGCTTTCAATGTTGGTATTTTTTTGCACTCAGTCGCCTGTTGAAGGTCTGTAGTAAGACTGCAGTACATGACATTCTTGGAATCTGTAAAAAAGGTAGTTTGCCATTGCTTTCCTTCCTGGCAGTGACCATACTGGTCGATGACCATAGCCATTGTCTCCCAAAAAAAAAAGAGATCCTCTGCCTACCGTCGTGAAGCTGGAGACCATAACCTACAACTATCTATTGGCTGCTCTTCAACTTCATCCACCACCTGCACCCATGGCTTCACGTAACCCTGATCGAGGGGCTAAACTGGTTTTCCACCTTGCCCAAGGGTGTCCCGTAGTCCCGTAGGCATTTTTTCTATGCCAAGTTATATTTACAGGTATCATAATTATGTATACCAAAGATGGCAAAATCATAACATAAAAAGATCACATTTTACATGCGTGGTCAGATTATGTGAAAGACCTTTATTATGATACCAGAGAAAAACAATATGATCATTGTAATAATAATGAAGGACCATCAATTTTGAAGATGGAAGTTCAGAATGCTCTTAACCATATGAAAACTGACAACATATAGTGTGATAACATCACAACCGAAATGATCAATACCTTAGAACAATATGGAATAGACCAAGTCACCAGACTGCTGAACGCTATATACGATATTGGAGATTTACCTCCTGAATTATGTAATTCTATATTTATTGCGCCGGTCTTCCTGGTCTAGAAGTTGCATGACTTTCTCCGTGATCTCGTATACTCTTGTAAGTAAAGTGACGTTGCGCGAGAATCGGTAGCGGTTCTCTCCGCGTCGGTAGCTTAGGGGTATGTGAGCCAGTCGCTCAGAAAGCTACTGAGCGTAATCTTGCCACGAAATCAACAATCAGCTGAAAGATGCTGATGTTGACAGCGATGTCCTGTAAAGGATATCTTCTTCTTCTTCTTCTTCTTCTTCTTCTTCTTCTTCTTCTTCTTCTTCTTCTTCTTCTTCTTCTTCTTCTTCTTCTTCTTCTTCTTCTACTTCTTCTTCTTCTTCTTCTTCTTCTTCTTCTTCTTCTTATTCTTCTTCTTCAGCGTTCCGAGCCATTGAGGTTCTTTGCTGCAGATACAATCCGTCTCCATTCGTCTCTCTGGTTGACCTTCTCTTGCCATTTGTTGATTCCAAGTGCTTGTAGGTCTGTATATATATTATCTCTCCACCGTCTTCTTGGCCTACCTCGGGGTCTACGGTCATTTATTTCCTGAGTGTAAGCGAGTTTTGTTTCCCTGTTGTCTTCCATTCTTTCTATATGCCCCAGCCATTGTAGTATATTAGCCTTCATGATACCAGTGTGTCGTATTTTATTTATAATGTCGTCCCTGGGGAGAGGGGAATCAACATCGACATCCTTTTAACCACATATCACTATCTTGAGGCTCTTCTTGATTTATGTCCACAAAACCCCGTCGGTCCCTGGATCCCTCCCTCTCTCTCTCTCTCTTTTACTACTGTACCAAGCCCCCTCTCATTCTTTTCCCAAAACACACTACACAACACTGGCTCTAACAAAACAACAATATAGTTTAATAGAGAAAAGTGTCATGTATGTGCAAAGTGTATGAGTAGAATGTCTGTCGTATAATCTAGTGTGTATGCAGAATTAGACCGAACAGCCAAGGAGCACAGTCTGCTTCATCATCGTACTGGCCACACCACAACACCATATCAGGGACAGAAAACCTCACCCAGATGATGTGTCTCTCAGGCCAAGTGTCGACTTCCTCAGATAGCTCATGGACAATCAGGATGCTTGGTAATCAATATTGGAAAACAGTCCAATATTGAACATTGATCTAACACACACAGTGTAACTACTCTGTTCATACAAGTTCTGTGATCAGAGAATCCTAAAATTATTGTTACTGTCACTTTGGGAAATCTAAATGTTAGTATTTCACTTGTTGTAAGAATTCCCCAATGTTAACACACAATGTTACTGTTCCAGGTATTTATATTTACTAGTGTTCCTGGTACAGGTGTTATTTTCAGTGTCCTGAATTTAATGTGATGTAAACTATCACGTAATAAACACCTTTATATAATAATAGTTTCCTGCTCAGAGTTCCAGGCTCAGAGTTCCTGCAGACCATCTGGATTATGGGCCCAGTGCAAAAGCCTCTCAGTAAACTCTGCTTTCAATACTTGAGCCATGACTTTCTATGACTTTGTTGCTAGCTTCTTTGTAGAATAACGTGGAACAATCGAGTGGAACCTGTTGAAGAAAGAAGCCTGTCATAGTCTTGCTCGTATCTAGGTAACTAAACTTGGGTTCATACAGGCAACAATAAATCTGTTCGCTATGAGATCGAATATTTATTGTGTATACATATACAGTATGCGTTGGCGCATATTACATATCACAGCTGGTTAGCATCAAACACATAGTTATCATTCAACAGTCTAGCAAACTATCTAGCCTATGTCTATATATCTATTGATATCTATAGAGTCCCTCAAAGGCAGGCCCTGTTGCCTCTCTCAAGTCCGTCTGTCCTCTGCCGGTCCACACGTGTCCCATTCCGACACGGGTGGTAACTCTGTCCGAGTTCCTCGTGGACCCCGCAATAGGCGGGCCACATCAGTGTCCACGGAACCCTGGACTCATTGACCAGTCCTTCTAGAAGGCTCTAGATTACTCGGGCTCTGAGTGACTGTTCTCTCCCTTGGGCTGGAGTTGTAGCCCTCTAAATAATATATCTAACGGTGAGGCGGTGACAAACACACCTGGTGAGAGCAATCCGATTCCGACCTTTATTATGTGAGTGTAGGCCACCGGCCGCACTCAGAAAAAAATAACAGAGAACCAAACTCTGTCATAAGGCCGAAGAGCTCATCACTTCGGTCTGCATCATGGTAAGACAAGGAAAGACTAAAGGAAAAGGGTAGAAACCCAGCAGATGCCCTACTGGAAGATCCTACCACTTTACATTCCATCCATCCCCCCAAACCATCCTCAATCTCCCTAAATATCATCCCACTACATTGTCCTTAACTCCCTGAGTTAAATATCTCACACCAGCTAGTTTAAGATACGCGATAGGCTACTGTTGCCGACGCTCTTATAATACGTTCTATCACCGCACAGTACTGCACTCTATTCCTAAGAATAATCTAAGTTAGATATGTTTAATAGAATACCATATAATTATTCCTGTTGTAGATGGAGACTATGAAATCACAAACTGGATAGATGTCCGCGGATATACATCAACAATAGACACTATAGTCTCTCTCTCTCTCTCTCTCTCTCTCTCTCTCTCTCTCTCTCTCTCTCTCTCTCTCTCTCTCTCTCTCTATAAACAACTAGCAATATTGCACACGTCCATAGCGCTTCACAACTTTTGGTCAACTACCCCAAATTTGTTTACCTCAACTGGTTTAATACTGGGTCTGAGTGACGTCACAAAACTGTCTAGACACTAGACCATCTAGAATCTATTTTTTTTTCTCTCCTGTTTAGACTGGGTGGAAACAACCCGCCGTCTATTCCACTTTCATCTGGGGACCTGTCCCGGCACTTCAAAAAGTATTGCGTCTGTAATCTAGAGAATTCTTGTCCTCACAACAAAAGATCTGGGCGCCTTACATCCAACTTCAAAGGATGGCTGCCGCCTTGCAGACGTATGGCGCTATAGTCCCTCCTCGATCAACAACATATTAAAGAAATGCCGACTGTTTGTAGACGTTTGGCGCGACTTTCTATCATCGATCGACATTTAAGATTTATTGTGACACAGTGATCATAAATGTCTTTGTTGCTTCTCCTTTTCCACTCTCCACTTTGTGTATCCCTAATGGGTCCAAAGATGCGTCTTAAAACTTTGTTCTCAAAGGTTTGTAACAAGGCTTCGTCTCCTTTCGCTGTACTCCAGGTTTCAGAGCCATACAGCACAACTGGTCTGATCGGTGTTTTGTATATTGTGATTTTGGTGTTACGAGATAGCGCATTTGATTTTAGTATATGTTGTAGTGCATAGTATATCTTATTTCCAGAATTGATTCTAGTTTGTATTTCTTCCTTTATGATATTGGAGCAGTTGAAGATTGTACCCAGGTATTTGTATGTTTCCGTTCTTTTAATGGTCATATTATCTATTTGCATATGGCCAGTGTTTTTAGCCATTCCTTCTTTTGAAATTACCATATATTCTGTCTTATCTTGGTTGATAACCAACCCCATCTGTTGGGCTTTTTCCTTTAAGTGAGTCAATATTTCCAATGTCTTTTGTTCATTTTTCCCTATAATATCTGTATCATCTGCATAATCAAGCAGCTTGGGTGTTCCTCCAATATCACATTCCTCCTTTACCTTCCTTAGAACTTTCTCTAGAGCCAGATTGAAGAGTAGCGGCGATAGTGCATCACCCTGTTTCAAGCCAGATGTTATTTGTTATTATATCTGTTGCCGGCAAATCTCTAGCGACTGACTGACTGAATAAGTAAAGAAACTATAAAAGTAGTGGTATTTCAATTTGGCATGCGCTCCCACCTATGCTACACCCTTCATGTGTCTTCACAAAGTCGGACTAGAGTCAAGCTCAACATGGTCTTATTTCCCCGCTGATTCTACCAAGCCCGTCTAGCGACATATACTTATGCAAGTAGTATAGGTGCACTTTTTCCAAAATGTTTGTGAGAATGAGTACATTGTAGGTGTACATATTATATTGGCACATAATGATGGGTGGTGGTTAGTTGTTGGATATGGCGACCTAAACTGGGAACATCCATATATTGAGGGTCAAATTCATCCGTCCTCGCCTTGATGTTACCATGATGAGCAGAGGACGTTCTTTGAAATTTGTCACTCAAACTGCCAGCGCCACTCCAGAATAAAGCTAAGTGGCATGCATCACCCATCTACTCTCAATATCGTGTTCGACCCAGAGGCCAACAACAGTTAGTCAACCGTAGAATCTACTCAGTTACCCTTCGACAACAGAACATTTGACCACCATCGTTTAGAAAACTGGATAAACCAGTTTTACAATATTTACCCAGGAGATGAGCAATATTATTAATACGTAACTTAACCAACGGACAAGAAAACCCTCAATCTTAGTGTATTATTCTATAACGTTGGCTGGTGTTCTAGATTTTTTTTCCAACGATTCGACAATTGAATAGCAATATTTGGTAGATAATTAGGCATAAAGATATAAGTTGTAAATTGTTATTTATGCCGGTCTTTCTCACATAGGTGGTTTGCGACTTTCTCGGTAATCCTGTTTATCCACGTGAGCAAACGCAGCTGCGCGAGAATCGGTAGCGGTTCTCGCCGCGCCCGTTACTTACGGGATATGTGAGCCAGCCGCTCAGAAAGCAATGGCAAAATACAGAGCGTAATCTTGCCAAATTGTAAGAAGACACAGGTTATGGTCGTCACTAGGAAGAACGAAGTACCGAAAAAAGATGTCAATTGAAACGAGAAAAAGAGTGTTGAGGGGATACATAGAGCCTGTTCTTTTGTATGGATGTGAAACTTGGACAATGTGCAGTCAAGGTGAAAAATATCTGATGGCTGCAGAAATGTGTTTTCTTAGCAAAATGCAAAGAATACCATGGACAGACAGAAAAACCAATGACCAAGTACTACAGGAGACAAATGAAAACCGTAAACTGATTAGAGAAATTAGACGTAGACAGTCAACAATGTTTGGACATGTTATAAGAAGAAATGGATTGGAGAACTTAGAGACAACTGGCAAGATCGAAGGGAACAGACCAAGAGGAAGACCGAGAGGAAATACCTGGATGGCTTGGCCACATGGCATGGACGAGACAGGAACACTGAGCTGATCCACGACGCTGGTGATCGAGTGAAATGGCCAAGAAATCACAACAGCGGTAAAATGCTGGTGTTGACAGCGATGTCCTGTAATAGGATTTGCGGGAAACAAAAATGTTATCTATGTAAATTGTCATGCCCATGGAGCATACCTCCGCTCCCTTTTCTTTTATTACAATATTGTAAACTTCTTCTGGGTTATTTGGTTTGATTCGAGTCATATGTGTATTACTGTGTCCAACTCCAGTGTGGTAGTGATACTTCATTTGTCTACCCCACCTAGAGGGCAAGTGGAAGGGGTAATACTAGCTTCCAATCTAATCACATTGAAATTATTTATCTAAAAGAAGTGAGTTCCCTGTGCTCTCTTGGGATTCTATTATTAGAAAACCTGACATATACCAAGCGGAATCTCATAGTATATATCTGTTTTATCACTAGGGAGCCTTCGAGTCAATTTTTGGTTTTCCTATAATAGTTGGCAACTACGAATTGGGGATACCTATCTCCCATTTCTATTTTTTTAAATACCACACTAGACCAAGTTATGTCTATAAATATCGTACTATAATATTTTCTGTAGGCCAAGTTATACTTACATGTATCATAATTATGTATTTTCTCTATGACATGTTATATGTATAAGTATCATACTTATGTATTTTCTCTTAGTCAAGTTATGTCTATAAGTATCATATTTGCGTATGTTATCAAGCTTATGTTGTGTCTACTAGTATCATAATTATGTATGTTATCAAGCTTATGTTGTGTCTACTAGTATCATAATTACGTATGTTATCAAGCTTATGTTGTGTCTACTAGTATCATAATTATGTATGTTATCAAGCTTATGTTGTGTCTACTAGTATCATAATTATGTATGTTATCAAGCTTATGTTGTGTCTACTAGTATCATAATTACGTATGTTATCAAGCTTATGTTGTGTCTACTAGTATCATAATTATGTATGTTATCAAGCTTAAGTTGTGACTACTAGTATCATAATTATGTAAGCCATCTATGCGTTGGTGTCATCATCATCATCATCATCAAGTGTCATGCCGGCTGACGTAGGCGTTCATGACTTTCCGCAGATCTCAGTCTTTGATTTTCTGGATCAACTCTGCCGTTGATATTCCTCCTTGCCATCGTCGCAATCCATCCAGCATCATTTCTCTTGGTCTGCCTTTACCCCTCTTCCCCTCGATCTTTCCAGTTGTCACGATGTTCTCCAATGCATCTCTTCTCATAAATGACCCAAAAAAAAAAAGAGGTTTGTCTCTTTCTTATTGCTGTATATAAAGTTCTAGTTTCATTAGCCTCTCTCAGTCATTCGTCGTTAATTACTGCCACATTAATTTTTCAGGGAACACCCTATGTTCAGCCACAAAGCTAAAGTTATGGCGGAAATACATTTACACGATTCACACCCCAAAACAAAAAAAAACGCAACATATTTGGTGTTACTTTTATAAAGATTTTCGCTGACTGGAATCATTCAACTTATTGACTGTGTTCATCTAGTCATTAACTTCTCGTGGTTACCTGAATTGTACACACCTCATGATTCGTGAGTTCGTGAAAGAGGTCAAGGTCAAAACATCATTTTTGACAATAACTCGTGACAGGTTCGTGATAATCCAGTGAAACTTACTGAACACAAAATTCTCTGACAATATTAATGAATGCCAATAAAAGATTGACGCTCCTTGAATAAATTAAGTTGAAAATTCAATGCGCAAGTATGGCTCATCTCATTACAGAACAACGACTCATCATCATTGGACGTTTACAGGCTGGACAGTCACAAAATGTAGTAGCCAGAGAATTTAGTGTGGTTAAAAGCACCATTAGTCGCCTTTGGGTGCGATTTCAAGAAACTGGCTCAGTGGCAGACCGGCCGCACAGTGGAAGACACAGAATCACAACTGCTGCCGAAGACCGCTTCATGCGGCTGCATCACCTTAGGAATCGATTTGCATCTGCGTCCTCCACGGTCCAGTCAATTCCAAAAGCTCGTCGAATTTCAGATCAAACGGTCAGGGACCGGCTGCACGACGCTGGTCTTTGGCTAGAAGACTCTACAGAGGTCCTATTCTTACGGAACGGCATTGCCAGAACCGACTGCAGTTGGCAAATCAGTATCGTCAATAAAATGTTGGTACAAGTTTGGAATTGAAACTGCAATTATGTTGCGTTTCTGTTTTTTTTTTTTTAAACAGTATATTTTAAACGTTGTATACTGGTCTTCCAACTGAGCAGTCCAGCATGACACGACATTTGAAACAAGTAAAGAACCATTTTGCATGCCGTGAAGGGTATTTGGTGTATTCTGTTAGCCCTATTATTTTTGTACACCAAACGACACTTGATTAGTGGTGAGGTCAAATTCACGCCGGCCGCCGTTACTTCCAAGGACATTTCCCTGTATTCATGTTGGGCTGGGTCAACTGGGTAGCCCAGGTCAATTTACCTCTCACTACAGACCCATCCGTGTCAACAATCACATTGCTTGAAGATGAGTTGTCACTGGATCGAACAAGATGTGCCACTGTTTGCCGAGCCAATTGAGAATACATAAATTAATAATTCTCAAAATAAAGGAAATGGAAATGCAAGAACTCGAATTTGGATATTGTTCCGTAGAACCTATACTTTTGTATGGCTGTGACGCGTGGACAATGAGTAGACAAGCTGAGAAACATCTAATGGCTGGGGAAATGTGGTTTCTGAAGGAAATGCAAAGAATACCATGGACAGACAGAAAAACCAATGACCAAGTCCTACAAGAAACAAATAAACACCGTAAACTGATTACAGAAATTTGTCGTAGACAATCAAAATATTTGGAGTTATGAGAAGAAATAAATTGGAGAACTTGGTGACAACTTGCAAGACTGAGGGGGAACGAAGAAGGGGAAGGCCGAGAAGTAATTACCTGGATGGTTTGGTTACGTGGTATGGTCGAGACACGAACACTGAGCTGATCCCACGGTTATCGCCATGGCGCATGGTGATTGTCAAGGTCTCAAAAAGGACATAACGGAGAAGACAGAGGACAGACATAGGACATGAGAATAGGACGGGTATAGTAGACAGATCCCTACACCCATGACAGAGGATTACGGACAGGACTGTGCCCTTGAATGACAGGACAGGTTCACCTTGGACGGAATGACGCAGTACGCCTGCCTCAACAGGCGAGTGCAGGACAGACTCAACTAGCACAACCTCCGCGGACTCCACGAGGGTCCAGTACCTCGGGACCACCTAACTGAGTAGGAAGCCTGAGACGTGAATAGGACTGTGGATGGGAGAGGATGCGTGACTGTGTTGGGAGAGATAAATACACCATTTACTTAGACTTGAACGTCGCTAGTGTTAGTGTGGATGTTGAAGCACAAATATGTTATTCGCCGAGCAAGTATATTGCGAGCGTAGTGCGAGAGCTGTGCGAGTTTTGTGAAATGATCTTTGTAGATACTGATATAACGATCTATGATTATTAAAGATGTTTAATGATATACTCATGCTTTTCATGCCTCATCTGTACTCACATCAATTGCCTGTCTGAACACTTGTTTATACGCCCCTAGAGACGTTCACAATGATGATGAATATCTTTGTCAGTCAGATAGTCAGTCAGTCAGTCAGTCAGTCAGTCAGTCAGTCAGTCAGTCAGTCAGTCGACAGATCATCGCCATTACGCATCGAACGATTCAGTCCATAAGTGCTCGGATCCCTTCCTCAGTAATTCCCTCAACGTGTAGCGGCTGACGACACCAGGTCTGTGTTGGTTTATCAATTTTCTTTGGCTTCCTGCGTAGTGTTCTTGTTTAGCCACACCTCTTTTAATTCGTTATTCTCGCATCCTGACCATGGTTGTAGATTCATACACAGTCATCACTTGGTTCTTGCGAACGATTTACTTCTCGTAAAGCATTCATAATGTCAGCCTGGTCCATGGCGCGTCCGCCCTCCACAGTAGCCTTACCTGCGAGCTTGTCAGCCCGCTCATTACTATGTACACCCGCATGCCCTGGCACGAAAATGAAACTAATCTTTGCCAGCCGAGACCGTTCCAGAGACAGCAACCACTCTCTTCGGTATCTTCTTGAGCATGTTCATTGATTCTCTAAGAAAGCATGCCCTAGTGAATGTCTCAAGCCATGTTATTGCTATACTTACTGTCATGACTTCCATAGTCAGGCTACTAGTCAAAGCAAAAGCGCCAGAGTCCTCCTTCACAATTCTCCCTCCGACCTGGGCCGTAAAGGCCCATAAACTTTTCACATGTCGAACGACCGACACATCTGTGTAAATGACAGCATCACCGTTTAAGGAATTCTCGAAGATCAAACGCTTGTACTTCTGCCTCCACAGCAGCCGGATTTTCTTGTCTGCATTTTATGTCTAGTTGGATGCAAACTGAAAAGGACGTACAGAAATATGTTGGCACTTGTACCCACTCCTCGCCAGGTTCTAAAGCCTCAGGTGAACACACCTGTTGAAGATTGACTTCAGCCTGACCCATCCACGACCTTCCTCTTTTTAACCTGCTGTCCTTTACCTTCTGAATTTCACTATGCAGTGGATGTTGTGTGTTTGCATTGACTCTGAGGTAGGCACGTGTTCTGAAAATGTGTATTCTGTCTCTAATGGTTGTAAAATCAAGAAGAAAACGCATCGCCCTGCATGCTGTATATCTTGTGCATCCAAGAATAATACGCATAGCTTCGTTCTGTATCCTTTCCATCCTTTCTATCTGGTTACGGCTGAGAGTCAGGATCGCCATCGCATACTCAAAAACAGACATGACCAGCCCCTCGTATAGGAAGCATAGATGGCGTTGCTCACAGTTTGCTGCCGCCATCACCCGGATCGCAACCAAACCCCGCTTGGCCTTTGTTATCACCTGGTCTACGTGCTCATTATAAGCAAGGTTTCAATCAAAACGTATCCCCAGGTGATCCATTGCCTGCGTTCTTTCCACAGACAGATTTACAGTTGGTGTTGGAGTGTTTACAATATGGTTATTCAAAGAGAACCATGTCACTGCTGCCTTCGTTTGGTTGACCATTGCCTCAGATTCCACACACCAAGTGCTTATGCGATTTAGTTCGGTTTGTAGTTCCACGTCAACTCGATCTCTATCCTTACCCTGGCGATACACTAACACATCGTCGGCATATGACAATGTCCTCCCCGGTCCAGTGGTCTGCTCGCTGGTAATTCTCTGCCACATCTAAAAACTACTTTACGCTGGAAGAGGGCTGTAGCGATCCAACTTAAGGAGGACTGGACTTATCTTGAATTCAAGCAGCTGAAAAATTAAAAAATCCAACGGTACTTTATTGTACGCATCCTCAAGATCAATCGTCGCAGCACATGTTTCAATGCCTGAGTGGAAACCTTCATAGACGTCATGGGCAAAAACCGCTGCGTTGGTACAGGTTTCTATATTTGGACGGTACCCTCCAAGGATAGGTGGGAAACAACCTTTCCTCTCTAGCTGGCTTGATATTTTCCTGGCAATTAACTTCTCCAGCAGCTTGCCTATTGTATTTTGCATGGTTATTACCCCGTGTCCCTGAATTTTTATGTGGTCTTTGCCGGGCTTCGGCAAGAGAATCAGATAGCTGTGTAACCACTCCTCCTTGATGCTAGTACTCGCTATGATGTTGTTGTACATATCTGCTAGTTCCTCTAGCACGTAGTTGGTACACATACTGATGTCGTCAAACCTTATACCATCTGGGCCTGGTGCGCTGTTTCTTGTTCGTCAAAGCACAGCCCTGATCTCTTTCACTGTCACTGTGTCTTCAACTGCAATGTTCTGGGCCTTACACCTATCTGAGGTAACCACTTTGGCAAAATTTCGGCCTCTCATGTCTGTCTGGTTGCTCTGCTCTGTTGTTGTTGTTGTTTGTCCATCAAGAATGATGATGACCATTCATTTCATCCAGTGGGGTTGAAGGTGTGGAGCCGTGGGTTCTAAGATGGCTGATAAGGCCTATTTTGGCTCGAAATGTTCTTTGACAATGTGGGCAAAGAATGCTTGACGTCTCTGGAGGAGGATTTCCTGCAGTGGTTTTTCTGTCCTGCCTTTTCTTCACAGCTCTTGCAGTCCTGGTTGCCTCACATATGACTGCACCTTTGCGCAATGATGCACGCCACGAATTTCGGTCTCTGGCTGCAGCCTCCCAGGTGTCATGATGAATTCCAAAAGCATTCAGTGAAATTTTCAGAGTGTCTTTAAAACGTTTCCTCTGGCCACCTTGGGAGCGTTTACCACAACGCTTTTCGCTGTAAAAAATTCGTTTAGGGAGCCTGTGATCTGGCATGCGAGTCAAGTGACCAGCCCAGCGAATCTGATTCTTCATCAGTAGAGTGTGGATACTGGGCATGGATGCTCTTTCTAGGACTTCAGTGTCTGGAATCTTGTCTTGCCATTTAATCTTCAGTAGCTTCCTTAGGCAGACTGTGTGGAAGTGGTTTAATTTCCTAGCCTGTCGCTGATAAACAGTCCAGGTTTCACAAGCATATAGCAGTGTGGATAATATAACTGCTTTGTAGACTTTTAGCTTTGTTTGCAGGCTTATTCCAGTTCTGTCCCATACATTCTTGTACAGTCTGCCAAATGCTGCACTGGCCTTGGAGATTCTTGCATTCACTTCGTCATCGATTGTGGCAGCTTGTGACACGGTGCTGCCAAGATAGGTGAATTTGTCCACAACACTTAGTCTATGATCATTCACTTTGATATTCGGCACAGTGTGATTATTCACTGGAGCTGGCTGGTACATAACTACAGTCTTCTCCAAGTTGATATTGAGCCCAAAGTTGGCACAGGCATGTGAGAAAGCTGAAACATTATGTTGCATGTCCGCCTCTGAGTTGGCGTATAGAGCGCAATCATCAGCAAACAGGAGCTCTCTGACGGTGCCGCTGTTACTTTTGGTTTTAGCTTTCAGCCTTCTGAGATTGAATAACTTTCCATCCATACGGTAGTTGATGTCTATTCCAATGTCGTCGTTCTCGAAGGCATTCATCAACATGGCTGAAAACATGAGGCTGAACAGTGTTGGTGCCAGGACACATCCTTGCTTCACTCCATTGGTGACAGGAAAGGGTTCAGACAGTTCACCATTTTCCTGTACTCTTGCCTGCATGCCGTCATGAAATAGCCGCACTATTTGGACAAACTTTCGTGGACAGCCATATTTTGCCATAATCTTCCACAGTCCTTCTCTGCTGACTGTATCAAAAGCCTTGGTAAGGTCAATGAAAGTGGAGAACATTTCGCAGTTCTGTTCCTGACATTTCTCTTGCAGCTGCCTTGCAGCGAAAATCATGTCAACAGTTCCACGTTCTTTTCTGAAGCCACACTGACTCTCAGGAAAAAGACCTTGATCGAGATGGGCTGTGAGGCGATTGAGAAGAATTCTGGCGAGTATCTTCCCTGCAATTGAAAGCAAGGAGATGCCTCGGTGGTTGTCACAGGATTGGCGGTTTCCTTTACGTTTGTAAAGGTGGACTATTGACGCGTCCTTAAAATCTTGTGGCATGGTCTCGTTCATCCATATGTTTGTGAAGACTTGGTGAAGCTGCTCTGTTAGGACCGGCCCACCTGCCTTGTATATCTCTGCTGGGATGGAGTCAAGACCAGGTGCCTTGCCGCTGGAGAGTTGCTGGATGGCTTTGTTTACTTCCACTATGGTTGGCAGGTCATCAAGTGTCTCATTGGTGGGAACTTGAGGAAGGCAGTTGATGGTTTCATCATCGAAGAAGGAAGTTGCATTTAAGATTTTGCTGAAATGCTCTGCCCAGCGTTGAAGGATTTCTTTCTTATCGGTGACCAATGTTCCCCCATCTGCACTGAGGAGGGGAACTATGCCTGGTGATGAAGGACCATAGACCGCTTTCAGTGAGTCGTAGAAGTTTTTCATATCATGTCTGTCAGCAAAGCCCTGAATTTCATCAGCTTTGCTGCTCAGCCAGGAGTCCCGCATGTGTCGAAGTTTCTGCTGCACTACTCTCTGAATGTTCTTGAAAGCATCTTTTTTTTTATGTTGACTTTGGGTCATTCAAATGTGCCTTGAGGAGAAGATGTTTCTCGGCCAACAATTGGTTGATGTCTTCGGAATTTTCATCAAACCAGTCTTTATGCTTTCGGGGGGTTGGACCCAGGATTTCCATAGTAGTGTTGTAAATTATGTCCTTTAGGGCTCTCCATTCTGTTTCTGTATCCTGTTTAGCTTCAGCATTGGGCTTGAGGCGGTCTTCCAGCATATTTTCAAACGACTGCTGCATTTTCTTGCTGTTTAGGCGGGTGACATTTAGCTTTGTTTGCATTTTCGCCCCTTGAGGACGCCGTGGTGGCCTGATGTGGATGTTCATTTTCGAGACAATGAGACGATGGTCTGTCCAGCATTCGGCACCACACATGGATTTTGTCACTCGAACGTCTTGTCTGTCACTAATCCTGACGATGACAGAGTCAATGAGGTGTCAGTGTTTCGAGCGAGGGTGCATCCACGATGTCCTATTTCTCATGGGGAGACGGAAAATTGTGTTCGTAATCAGGAGATCATGTTCGGCACATGTCTGAAGGAGGCGGAGTCCATTGCTGTTACAATTTCCGACTCCATGCTTTCCAATAATGCCACTCCAAGAGGTGGTGTCCGTGCCTACTCTGGCATTGAAATCCCCAAGGAGTATAAGTTTGTCTCCTTTGGGAACAGATGTTAATACATTGTGCAGGTCCTCATAGAACTTGTTCTTGACATCATCTTCGTTGGTCATAGTTGGTGCGTAGACACTCACAATGGTTGCGTGCTTTCTTCCATTCAGCAGAGGCAACTTCATGGTCATGAGCCTGTCGTTTATAGCCTTTGGAAATCCAGCTAATTTGCCGACCAGGGCCGACTTAATGGCAACTCCCACACTGGACTGGCGTCTTTCCTCGCTTTTCCTTCCACTCCAGAAAAATTTGTAGCCGGCACCTATTTCACAGATTTGGCCTTCTTCTGCAAGTCGTGTCTCGCTCAAGGCTGCAATGTCGATGTTGTACCTGCCCAGCTCTCCACAATCAGTGCTGTTCGTCTCTCTGGACCCGACGCGCCGTCTCTGTCAAGTAGGGTGCGTACATGCCAAGTTCCAATTGTTAAGGGAATATGGTTTACTCTTTTAGCTTTGCTTGTTTTATATTTCTTTGTATGTCGACCGCAGTTAGGGTACCCACCAACCGCGGCTAGCTGGTTAGGTAGTGATGAAGCAGACAATGTTTAGGGCACCTTTTCTAGCCCCTTCCTCGTGCTATGGAGGTGAGCAGTGTGTTCCTATAGAGGGCTGCTCAGTCGCTCAGGGGGCTGCCGAATCCCACTGCTGCTCCGGTCAGTAGAAGACGACCATATGGCCTGAGCCGCCTGTGTGCAGGTCTGCGACTACGGCTGCCAGCGTACCCACGCCTGCCGCTTTGCCGCTCGACCATCGCCACAGGGCTTGAAGGTGATATGTGACGTTGGATGAAGAATGACTTGCGCGATGACTTGGATTAAAGTGAGGAAGAGTTGCGCAATTCGTCGACCTCACTCTCTCGCCTGAGTCCATCTGTGTCCAGTGGCAAGACAAGTCGAGACGACTGGAGACGAATACAGGTGCAGTGGATGACCAGGGCGCTCTACGTGCCTTGCCGTGCTCATTACGTTCCACAACGCTTTGCAGGTAAACGCCGTCTTGCCCGTTGAATCAGGAATGATTTCTTCCGCTTCTGCTCTGCTCTAGATAGCGTTCGAAAAGGGCTTTGCCCTTGTTCTCGTCAGACCTCTACCAGATAAGATCAGCACTTTGGAAGTCAGGAACACTCTTATTCTTGACTAACCCATTCATACTTTTATGTATTCGCCAGAACAATTTCAGTGACTTGTCTGTGCGTATGTTTTTTGTTGTTTACACAACTCTGCTCATTTTTCACTTTTACCCACTTTAACCAGTTTTTTGAAATAGCTAACGTCGGTGTCCATCTCTCTTTTCAATTGTACAATAAGACTAGGATGGGCAGCTCTGTTCTTCTTGACGTTTTATCATTTCCTTACAGCACCACGCTTATCCACCCAGGCCTTCTCCACCTCACAATTCCACCAAGGTGGCTGTTGCCAGCTTTTTTTCCTGCCATGATGATTCCTGCGCTTGTCACGCCCTATTTTACTCATCACATCTTGCCCTGAACTGTCATACTTGAAGGTCTTGACTGCTGATATGCCGTTCTCCACCAATATGCTGCAAGGGTGGTGGTCGCTGTCGTGGTACCCTAGGACACCCATCTACATACTGTAGTGAGTTAAGGAGACACCAGCGCCAGGTCAATAACGCTGTTCTGGTCACCTGGACGATTTGCTGTCCTGGTGACACAGCCACTGTTGATACACACAAGGTCACTGGTTTCAAGTGCCGTCTCGAGCTCCTCCCTCTGTGTGTTGGAAGAAATGTTACCCCATGATTTTCCATTACCGTTGAAATCGCCACAGAAAATGACATTCATCTCGTGACATAATATGTCCCTCAAACACTGCCATCTATGGGAATCCACACTCGCGTTACAGGCATAAACATTCACCAACACGAATGGTAGACCGGAGTGAACTCTCAGCATGTATTTCGTCACTGTCCCACCTGGACATGTCCAGCTTTGAAACCACTATACTGTCTTGAATCAGAATCGCCATACCCAGGTGTCGCCGGTTGTAAAAACATTTGAAGCCGGCTATATGGCTATATACTCTGGTGATCGAGTGAAATGGCGAATCATGACCGCCCACGCTTTCCGGCATGGCACATGATTGATTGATTGATATGGAGTGTATTATTAACGCCCAATCTCGTCTTCTGAAGCGCAGCTATATCGTTCCTGTATGCCAAGCTTTCCAAGATGGGGCGACGTTATTTAGCCCTGGCACAATTCCAATATTGAATAGCGTGTACTTGAGGCCCACTCGGTATCATTTGCGTCTGAGGCGTCTGGCACCCGCCCGTCTACTTTGTCTCTTACGTCGTGGACAGCGCTTTAAAAATCGAAACGGTTTGTTTACCTTATGTTCGGGGCACACACGCTCGTCCGCCATTTTGAAGATTCCAGAAAACAACACAGTAACCCAACACGCTACTGAAACCACTAAAGGATTGATTCACTCAGATGCACGAACTCCGCAGCACCGGAGAACATCTTGAGAAGAAACTACTGGTTTACATCCTAGCGCAGAAATCACACGCACGAGATGCAATTATCCACCTCCTACGTGAAAAATGGAGCGGTTTCCACTTCACACCTCTTTATCGCACCACACATCTTTGTTAATCGAAGTGAGTAGAAGAGTTTTTAAGAACTATGTCGAGCCAATCCTGGTGTGCGAAGAGGAATCATAGGCAATTAAGACACTAGTGAGGAATTATGTGGAAGTTGGGGAAATATGCTTTTATAGAAGGATGAGAACACAGTGGACGAATAAAAAGAGGAATAGAGGTTTCTTGAAATAAGTAAACTCAGGAAGAGAACTGGTTACTCGTATCAGAAGAAGACGGCCTATATTTGGTGTGCATGACAAGAGAATGGTGAGTTGAAGAGCATCGTGACAACGGGAAAGTTGGAAAGGATAGAAAGCAGGAGGGGGCGAGAGAGAAGATTGTAGACAGTTTGACATCATGTTATGGAGGAACATCGGCATTAGAAACGATTGACTATGCAAGATACACAAGGTTTTGGACTGACATGGTAAGAACAGCCACATGACATCGATTATATCAAGAAAAAGAATCAAATCTGGATTTACTTTTTAAACAGCAAATCGTTCTTTTTTGGTGTATCAATCAATCTATCTAGCGTATTATTATTTTTTTTCTTTTTACCTCTGTACATCTGGATATATCTTTCTGACTTCCAGTCATGTCAGCTATAATCAGTTTTTTCTCATTTTCTCATACTTTCGACTGCTTAAACTTTTCACGCATTATGAAATATCGTAGCATTTTGACAATGCCTTTTATTTCCAACAATACTATTTTATCAACGTATTGTCTTTATATCCCTCCATTCCTCTCGACTTATTATTATTGCTTATGTTAAATTGTTACTACTGTATTACTTTTGTAACCATAGCGATTTTCGTTTCAAGAAGCATAGTCGTTGTTCTATGTTTGTTCTAGTTTCATGTTTTCCCTCTTTTTAATAACATAGATTTTGACAGGAATATTCGACCGTGCTTGTGCCAGTTATTTTCTGTCGAGTTAGCTAATATCATTTCTTGTGACCTTTTATTTGCTGCAAACTCGTTCGCTTTATTTTTCTTGATGCATTGAAAACATTGCTTGAAGATAAGCCGAAAACTAGTTGTTAGCACTAAATAGACGAACGTTTTAATTATACATCCGACAGTGGTACAGATATAAGCAACTGACCGCACGACTGTACTATATTGATTTACTGGACGGATATTTGCATCTGGTATCACATTCTGCACTGTAACGGCCACAATTCTGGGCAGACTACATACTGACAATGTGATTGCTAAAGATAAGGCTACCTTCACGAGTTTTCTTTCCCGTTTCGATAGATTTGGCTTTTGAGTTTCTGCTTTTGTTGATTGCAATGGCTTTGTTTGCCTCACCTTCGAGGTTTCCTGTAACCCATATATCATCCAGATTGTACACACGATCACGATTACAAACGACGCGTCTCCTAGCGCCAGACTTACAGTAACATCAAAGATCATTTCTAACTTTACTTCCTTGTCATATTGTGTTGTGAAAACTCGTACTAGTTTTATGGTGATGTTACTTTCTCTCGACCTCCACGAATTTTCTACCCACTCCATTTTACGTATTACATAAATAGGCACGTGAAATCCAATAATTGTAACGCAGATTAGCGTGATAGCAACGACGCTGCGAAATCGTGTAAATATCTGTTTGACTCTGAAGGGGAACACAACACAGAAACATCTCTCTATGGTTATGACAGCAGTGATCCAACACGATATCAGGTACATAGCGTTCATCATCCAGCCAAATGCGAAGTAGCCCAGTTCCCAAGCATCGATATTATTTGAAGGATAAAACCTATGGGTCAGATAGCTAAAAGATATCACGATGTATAAGAAAGTTGTGAGAAAGTCAGATAGGGACAAGAAGAACAGCCCTATACTCATGCTGTCCCTGAAACCTAACTTCCAAAATATGACAATATTGACAAGATTGCTAGCGATGCCACACAATGACAGGAGGAGCGGAACATAAATGTTGATGAGATCTGCGATGGCCTGGTTCTGAGTTTTGTTCAATGAGTTATGTGGTGAGATTTCATGTTGGTCATCTGCAGCTCTGTCTCTGGGGTCTGTGATCGTCATGGTATCTTTCTGACTGTGTCTACAGACACGACAAATGCCTCTCACACATCTATGGTAGATGATGAATGGCTTTTATTAGATTTAAATATCAGAGCAGAGAAGTGTTTTTAACATCAATGTAGGCATCATCCGACACCCAACGTACGAGGGTAAGTTAATAAGTAAGTCACAAATGGCTGTAGAAAAATAACTAATTATGATAACAACTTGAAACTAGTTTATTTGTATGCATACATTGTCCCTTTATTTCTCAACATAATTCCCACCAACATCGATGTACCTATTCCATCGTTTTATCAGAACTCCCAACCGACTGCATAGAACTGCGTGCTCTGTATTCTAAACCACGTTTCACTTCATATTCCACTTCGGCGTCATTCGCGAAATGTCTCCCATCAAGGTGGGTTGTCAGTGTTTATGCTGACAAATGTTTGTCCCGTAAAGCGGTGCATAGTTGGGTAGAAAAAGTTACGAGGGCGAGTCAATAGGTAAGTCACACAATTCTGTGGGATGGCCCGTAAATGAAAACGAAGCAAGCAGTTTTATGCAGCCGGTTTTAAAGGAATGATAAAACGATGGGTTTAGTGCATCAGTGTTGGTAGAAATTATGTTGAGAAATAAAGGGACAATGTACGTATAAAAATAAACTGGTTTTAAGTCGTTATCATATGTAGTTTTTTTTTCAACAGCCATATGTGATTTCCTTATTAACTTACCCTCGTAGCTCAGACGACATATTTTGGCTCAAGATCGATAACTTCAATATCTTCTATCCATTATACATAACCACAAAGGTGGGCTAAAAAGTCGTCATCCGTATGTTGATAGATAATAGACAGGTTAACACAGAAATAACTCACCTGAGATCACCTGAAATTAGTTTATACATGTCTGAAATTAACAGTGCAAAACTGCTGAACCTAGACCATTTCAGTTAAAAATCGAAGTTTGACATAATATCCTGATTTTAAATATGCCATTAACAAGAACAAATGGATGCTCATAGTTGCCAAATACAGCATTTCCTAGCGGCTGATATTCATCATACACACTTGAGTTATTTGGATTAGGATCATTTCTCAGATAAAGAGAATATTAACATTAATTTTGAAACTCGTCTTGTAAAACTAGTGCTAACAGCTTTCATGTTTACATTTCATGAAAGTGTTTTCTTTGGAATCAATGTCATGTTCCGTATCCCAGATAGCTTCGAACATTGTCTACTTAACATTCCCTCTAGTACAGAAACAAACTGTTGATGATTATAGATAATATGAGCTGCAAGGTTTTGTCTAAACAATGGCTGTTTACATTTTGCAGGATTTGGTGCTAGAGAGGCGCATTATTACTTGTCGGCTAATATGTTAATTCTGTAGACAGAAGAAGCGAAGTTCTATTTGCACGGTGTTTTTACAGAAAAGAAAATATTGAAAACTATTGAATTTAATGTTACACATCATGACAGTCTATAATTTATGTGATACTAGCTGACCCGGCCCGGCTTCGCCCAGTCCTTGGTGGGGAGCATCTCATTTAATTCATATAAGTAGTCATATAAGTTCTCGTTCCCGTTACCGACTATCTGTCTGTCTGTCTGTCTGTCTGTCTGTCTGTCTGTCTGTCTGTCTGTCTGTCTGTCTGTCTGTCTGTCTGTCTGTCTGTCTGTCTGACCCGGCCCGGCATTGCCCAGCTCCTGGTGTGGAGCATCTCATTTAATTTATATAAGTAGTCATATAAGTTCCCGTTCCCGACTGTCTATCTGTCTATCTGTTTGTCTATCTGTCTGCCTGACCCTGCCCGGTTTCGCCCAGTCCCTGGTGTGGAGCATCTCATTGTGCAGCGAAAAGGTGGGGAGAATCTCATTTAATTCTTATTTTCTTGGCCCTTATAAAAGGCCAGATAAAAATTATTACATGTACAAATAAATTTACGGTAGATAACTTCTTCAATTAAGCACCAAAAGATGAGTCATATAAGTTCTCGTTCCCGTTACCGACTATCTGTCTGTCTGTCTGCTTGTCTGACTGTCTGTCTGTCTGTCTGTCAAATAGACCCATCCCTCTGTCTCTCCCTCGTCTATCCCTCCCTCCCTCCCTGTCTATCTGTCTGCCTACCCGTCCCTCCGTCTCTCCCTCCGTCTCTCCATCCCTCCCTCCCTCCCTCCCTGTCTGTCTGTCTGTCTGTCTGTCTGTCTGTCTGTCTGTCTGCCTGCCTGACCCGGCCCGGGTTCGCCCAGTCCCTGGTGTGGAGCATCTCATTTAATTCTGAGTAGGTAAGAATCCGCTCTGCCTTCAAAATGTTGACGTGAAGATTTTCTTCCTGCAGCTGCTTCTGTATTTGTTGATCAGTAAGCTCCATTTTTAGCCGCTTGACCACCCATCTGACTGTGTTTGAATCAGTGTTTCTGATTCTGGTGTCTTGGTCCTCCTTCCTCTCACAAGTTTTTGTGTTCGTCTGTGGGTAGTCGTCGCTCTTCTTATTGGTAGTTTCATTGACTGTAGGTTCAGATACTTTATTACAGCTTGCATGCAGACTCTCCAAAGGCAGGTTCGTCTTCTTGATAGTCTGGTCGGTTTTCTCACTATGCATCTTGGAAGCTGCTTGTTTCTTTGTGCTATTACGACGTGCCATTTTCCCCCCGTATCAGACTGCTTGAAATGTGTAAGGCGTCTTGGCTTGATAGCGCTGAGAAGTGCTGTCAAGCGAATCGTGTCGATATGATGGCGGAAAACACTAAAGATGCGATGATATTGTTCAACATCTTTTAGATAACTTCTTAAGTATAGAAAGATGAGTTTCAATGTTATGCATTATGCATTATTTTTATGTAAACTTTGAAAATGTCTAAAAGATTGTACATTATTTATTATAACTCATATGCCGGTACATAACTATAGACAAAGAGTTTATAAATCATTGAAAACGATACAACAATATGACTATAAGTTATACAACAATGTTATTAAAAGTTATGCCCCTTGAAATAACTTTTTCTAGAGTTAAGTCCCTTAGCTAATGTGTAGTCACGTCATTTTCTTCCCTTTCCCTAGCGTTTTGGTTCGGGGATTCTTTCATCATCATCATCATATATTTACGTACGTATTTTGGGAGGGGGAGGAGGGAGGAGGAGGAAGAAGGAAAAAAAACTATGACAGTTGACAGCTCTGGAATGAAAGTAAGGCGTGTAGAAAATTTCATCTCAATCGGATGGGCCGTTAGCGAAAAAATAAAGGACATACATATTTACATACATACATATTTACATACATACACTTTGATTTATATATATAGATTGGCTACATTTTACTGCCAGCAAGATGTCTCTGTTAAGGTTCCAATAAAGTATTTTTTGTTTAAATTTGTAACAAGGAGATAACTAACAACGTTGTCAGAAATAAACAGTGTGGGTCAAGTCCCTTTCTGCACTATCTACTTAGGCTAATACGTATGCTATATAGGAGTAGTTCTTTAGGCTCATCTTTACGTTATCTTTGATGTTATTAGCCGGCAGTCAGTATCATCAACATCATCAACATCAATGTTAGCATCAACATCAACATCATCAACATTAGCATCAACATCAATGTTAGCATCAACATCAGCATCATCAACAACAGCATCACCATCAATGTTAGCATCAACATCAACATCATCAACATCAGCATCAACATCAACATCATCAACATCAATGTCAGCATCAACATCAACATCATTAGCATTAGCATCATCAACATCAGCATCAACATCATCAACATCAGCATCAACATCAATGTCAGCATCAACATCAACATCATTAGCATTAGCATCATCAACATCAACATCAACATCATTATCATTAGCATCATCAACATCAGCATCAACATCATCAACATCAGCATCAACATCAACATCATCAACATCAATGCCAGCATCAATATCAACATCATTAGCATTAGCATCATCAACATCAGCATCAACATCATCAACATCAGCATCAACATCATCAACATCAGCATCAACATCATCAACATCAGCATCAACATCAATGTCAGCATCAACATCAACATCATTAGCATTAGCATCATCAACATCAGCATCAACATCAGCATCAACATCAACATCATTAGCATTAGCATCATCAACATCAGCATCAACATCATCAACATCAACATCAACATCAGCATCAACATCAGCATCAACATCAACATCATTAGCATTAGCATCATCAACATCAGCATCAACATCATCAACATCAGCATCAACATCAGCATCAACATCAACATCATTAGCATGAGCATCATCAACATCAGCATCAACGTCAGCATCAACATCAGCATCAACATCAGCATCAACATCAACATCATCAACATAAGCATCAACATCAGCATCATCAACTTCAACAGCATCACTATCAGCATCAACGCCGGCATCATCAGCCTGTATTATGAGTCTTATGGGCGCGACGATGTAAGAAATAACGTTCAGTCCTCCATTGCTTGGTATCAGTGGTTATACATCTGTGTGTGTGTGTATGTGCGAGCGAATGTGTTTGTATATGTGTATATATATGAATGTTAGCGAGTGTATGTGTGTCTGCGTCTGTTGATATTACAGGATTAATACAATACCTATTTTTTTTAACTTTATTTTGGACACTGGTGCAGTCATGTTTGTAATTAGCATGTTTGTGATTGACATGTTTGTGATTAACATGTTTGTGATTAACGTGTTTGTGATTAACATGTTTGTGATTAAGAACATTGTAACATGTTTGTGATGTATATGTTTGAGAGTTACATGTTTGTTTGTGATGTACATGTTTGTGATTTACACTTTTGTGATGTACATGATTTTATGTGCATGTTTGTATGTACATGTTTGTCATGTACATGTTTGTGATACACATGTTTCTGAGATATATCTTTGTGAAGTACACGTTTCTTTATTATGAACATGTTTGTGATAAATATGTTAGTTTATGATGTACATGTTTGTGAGTTACGTGTTTGTGATTAACATGTTTGTGACGTACATGTTTTTGAGTTACATGTTTGTGATGTAAATGTTTGTGATGTACATGTTCTTGATGTACATGTTTCTTTGTGGTGTACATGTTTGTGATGTACATGTTTGTGAGTTACATGTTTGTGACGTACATGTTTGTGATGTACATAATTGTGATGTACATGTTTGTGATGTAAATGTTTGTGATGTACATGTTTGTGATGTACATGTTCTTGATGTCCATGTTTGTTTGTGGTGTACATGTTTGTGAGTTGCATGTTTGTTATGTACACATCTATCATTTTATTTATCATTATCATATTTTCTAAACAAACAGCATCTAAAATCAAATCAAATCAAATCAACTTTATTAGGGTCACAAATTGGGCGCGCAGGCTGTCAAAGACTAAAATAGATAGGAGGGAAGACCACCCTGAACGAGTGGTCTACCTCAAGTAGAATAGAGGTAACCCAGTGCCCCAACATGAGGGCAGGGTAGGTGTAGGAAGTAGATAGGGAGGGGAACTGTAAACAGTTCTCTCATGAGACACGGAAGTGTCAACCAGAGAGTAAGCACTCTGGTCACGGTATAATCACGCCAAGGTGATAGACACGAAGCACTAGAATAGAACTCAAGAGTAGACTACTACTCTAAGCGTGTTGAATGATGTAGCACGCAAAAGCCGAAGTACGCACGAGGTCCTTCCGCGTACTGTGTAATCAGCACGCGGAGAATCGTCAGACTGGGGACAGACTTCGTAGGGAACACATCGCTTAGCGTCGATGCGTATTTCTTTAGATGAGTAGATAGATTTAGCAGTAGGGCTAGGGACGACTAGTGATAGGAAATTCTGTGTATTCATGTGTGATGCATTAGAGACAGTTTTGTGCATTTATGTAATGTAAAGAGCCAGTGGCAATAAAATGTGTAATCAATTCCTCTCGTACGACTGACAAATCTTTTTGTGTGGTGCGAGAGAAGTTTATCCCATAATGCCTGTAGCATCGCTTGATGACAGGCTAGGACAAAAGTGGTGTCAGAAGTGTAGCTTGGACAATTGTTCAAGCTAAAACACTCACCCACGGCTCTAGAATAGTATTACTGTCAGGTTATCACAGGGTTTAATTTGTGTTAGTGTAAAATGGCGTGTGCAGACTAGAACAAGAGGCGAGCTGTGCCCATCGTGACCGATTAACATTTATTTATGCTTATTGAAATGTTTGTACTGTATGAACATGTTTTCTTCTGATCTGTAAGTATTATTATTATAGTGTTGTATCATTTATTTCTACAATTATTGATTTATTTATGAGTATTTATCAAATATGATTCATGGCGGAGCAATACATAAAAAAATGAGCCGGCGACAATATCGATTTTTCCAATCTAAAAATAGCGCTGCGCCTGTGACGTATCGCGGTTGACAAACAGCTGCCCTACGCCATTTGCAATCAGCAACAGATTGTTTACAAATCGCCAAGCGGCTGCTCGCCTGAATCTTTGGCTTATATTGAATATTATTTGGTTATACAAGCTATTTATTGAATATATTTATTTATTTGAACAATATTATTACCGTTATATTTATTTCAAAGAGTTTATTTAATTATTTGTATACTTTTTCTATTTTCTACCGTCACGATGGCATTACTTTCTTTATGCAAATAAGATTCCGTCTGCACAGCACTTTCATAAATTAAACAGCAATAGTTAGGGAACGCAGAAGACTTTAGAACGAAGACAGGACAGTGACATTTACTATTAACTATACCACATTGTGTTGTCCGGGGGCATGTGATTGTAAATGTCAAACAAATGTCTAAAGTCATATGTCGTTTACAAATAGTTAATTATTGATGCTCTTGTAAACCAGGTATAACAAGAGCGGTGTATAAAAGTAACGCAAGGTGTATGTCGAGGTGCCAAACGATTGTACCTGAGGTGCCAAACGAATGTACCTGATTGTTCTGGATTGCTGAGATGAGTATACCCAAATTATTTTGAATGCAATATAATTAATAATGCATCTCTTTTTCAGGGTGTAATCTGATAATATTTTTTGTATACAGGCATTTAAAAACTCAACATAGCTAATATACCTGAGTAAATATTTGAGTACCTATCAACTCTAGCTAATTATCCAACAACATGTCAACTTTAGCTGATTTCATACAAGCAGGCAAGGTATTAGGACACACAGGAAAGGAATTAGAGCAATATGCTGATCAAAAATTTAGGGAAGTAAAAGATGCCGAGAGAGACGAACGTGCACGAGAAAGACAACATCAGAAGGAGATTGGAGAACAAGAAAGACAACACCAGAAGGAGATTGTAGAACTAGCTGAGATAACAAAACAAAAGGAATTAGAAATAAAACACAAAGAGGCACAATTAGCTGAAGAAACTAAACAGAAACAGTTAGATCGAGATAACGAGATTAAACAAAAAGAATTAGAGTTAAAACAAAAAGAATTAGAGTTAAAACAAAAACAATTAGATCAGGAGAGAGAGTTAAAGCAAAAAGAGATAGATGAAATGGCAAGAGTGAAAGAAAAACAAATACAGATTGAATCAGAGACACAGTTAAAGATGAAAGGTATGGAAGTAGATTCACACTTAGAGATCTCCACTACAAAACTAAAGAGTCAGCAAGAAGAAAATAAACTCAATAAATACAAAAATATTATTAAGCCATTCTGTAAAGAAGATTCCATTTCAGCATGGACAGAAAATGTCGAATATCAGCTTAAATACCATCAAGTACCAATCGATATGTGGGCCATGATCTACATGAAAAACCTCAGTGGGGAGCCCCTTAAAGTTATTGAATCAATACCAACTGATCTTAGATCTAACTATCAGTACATTCATGATAGAATAATGCAAAATTTTTTACTTGATGCCCCTGGGTATCAAGTGCAGTTTTCTAACTTAAAACCAAAACCAAGTGAGACCTTCATCGATTATGTCTCGAATGTCCAAAGCGTGCTGAATAGATGGCTTAGTGCAGCAAAAATAGGAAAGGACTATGAGAAACTTAAGAACTTAATAGCAATGGATAAAGTCATATCCACAGTCCCAACTCCTTTCGCTAAGTTCCTTCAGCAGTCAGACATCGAAACAATAGAACAATTCGAGAAGAAAGGCTCCGCATATTTTTCCTCGAATAGAGAAATTTTTAAAACACCAAACATCGACTCTGAAATAGTCTCTTTTGTTAAGGACCAACCTAAAAGCTATCGTAGCAATAAAAAACCATTTCAGAGAGTCGACAAGAAAGATCAAAAATTGCCTAAATGTGTGTATTGCCAACTTTTTCATGATACTTACGCTATGTGTGATAAATCACCAAACTATCCGACACATCTTGAGATGGTCATTAAGAAACAACAAAACAAGAGAAACGCATACAGGCGTGCAGTCAAATGTTTCTTCTGTTCTAGCTACGGGCATTATTCCAGTAAGTGCCTAGGCCGCCAAAGAATGAAGGCCAACAGTGCAATTTTGATTGATACATCTTCTGATAGTGGAAGTGAGACTGAGTGTGAGGTCGAGAATGAATTACCTGTTAATCAATCTGAAGATGTTTGTTGTGTAAGCGATATATTAAGCTTTGACAGTTGTGAGCGATGTCACCAATTTCATGCAGACGGAAAATTAGAATGTGGACATACAGTACCATTCTCCACTGAGAGTGTAAATGCAGCATTAGCCTCCAGAGGCAATTTGGTGTTCCACAATGCATTGGTCAACGAAATACCATGCCAATGTTTGCTTGACAGTGGGAGAACTCTTATCGGTCTTAGAAAGGAACTGGTGAATCCAAATGATTATACAGGTGACTCAGTCAAATGCCGAACCTTTTCGGGTAATATTGAAATTTACCCGTTGGCAAGAGCCCGTATTAACACTCCTTTCCTTTCTGGTACCTTTACATGTGCTATTTTAGATAACCCTTGTACTGATTTAATTTTGGGATGCTTACCCCAAATGAAGCATTGCACTAACGAAGGAATAGCTGCATGGGAAAAATTAAATGCAGCTAATGCAACAACCAGAGCAGATACTATTAAGCATCAAGACACACTACAGGAAGAAAGACTACTGTTGCTATCACCAACTAGCACGGATGATACGACCAGACAAAACTTCATAGACCAGCAAAAAGCTGATCCGAGTGTGTCTCCATATCTAAAACTATTAAAAGAAAAAGCCAAAGTAACAAAAAACGCATCATGGTTCTTTAGACTTAATAATGGTATTCTTACTCGTTATTATACAACTGGCAACCATGAGATTCAGCAAACGGTGTTACCTGCACAACACCGCCTAACTGTGCTAAAGATTGCACACGAGTCACCGTTTGCTGGTCACCTTGCATACGACAAAACCAGGGCCAGAATTCAGGCTCATTTTTATTGGCCAGGTTTTTGTAATGACATAAAAGTATTTTGTCGGTCATGTAATGTCTGTCAACAACTGGTACGTAAGGGTAAACATCATACAGCTGAAGTACAACCTTCAACACTGGCCTCTAGGCCATTTGAGAGTGTGGCGGTAGATATTGTTGGACCCCTGAACCAGGTGTCCAGCAAAGGAAATCGCTTCGTCTTAACGCTAGTAGACCTATGTTCAAGGTGGGTTGAGGCAGTAGCTTTGAAATACATCACCTCCAAAGATATTGCCAATGTGTTTCTACATTTGTTCTCACGATTCGGATTTCCACGTACCATCTTATCCGACCGTGGAACCCAATTCATATCGGCTGCAACGCAAGCCCTTACGAAAATGTTAGGAATTAAATAGCATTTTACAACAGCTTATCATCCAGCCAGCAATGGAATAGTAGAGAAAATTAACGGAGACCTAAAGCATATGCTGGCTAAGGTGACAGCAGAAAACCCAGCTGATTGGGATACACTGTTGCCAACAGTGCTGTTCGCCTATCGGGAGATTCCCCATTCAAGCACGGGTTTCTCACCGTTTGAATTAGTATACGGGGCTAACCCACGTGGACCCCTAACAATTTACCATCAGTTAGTAACTAATGCGATTGAAATTCCAACCCCTAAAACACCGTATGAGATTGTAACAGAAACACGAGATAAAATTATGAAATCGTGTATCATAGCCAAGGCAGCTTTGGAGAGGAAGGGTCAAATCTACCGCCAATACGCAAATAAAGGTGCGAGGACTATTAATCTTGAACCAGATCAAGACATACTGCTTTTACTCCCAGACAAACGGAATTTCTTATTAACCTCATGGCAAGGGCCATTCAAAGTGGTACGAAAAATTTCGGATGTCGATTATGAAATATCGATAAACGGACACTTAAAGATATTTCATATCAACATGTTGAAACCCTACTTTTCACGACAAGAGACAGAATTAGAGACAGACGAACACAATGCACCCACACCTATTGATAAGACGACGGACATACACAACGCAACTACATTAGTTAGCGAGACTGGCAAAGCCGACAGTATGCATACACCTAGTGAGCACACAGAAAACGCACTTAGCACCACAACCGTACTGAATCAGGTAGACGACGACGGGATGGAACTACCTGTTCCAATTGTAGACAAGACTGCGACATTAGATTGTATACGGTTAGAACCGGGACTAACAGAAGAACAACGACGACAGACAATAGAATTAGTGACGGAATATAAGGACATATTTTCCGACATTCCAGGTAGGACGGACAGGATCGAGCACCCCATCCTTCTTTCGGACTCTAAGCCTATCAAATGCAGGCCGTACTCTATCCCACTTAGCTACAGAGAAAGTCTAAATAAGGAAATTCTTAATTTAGAAGCTAGTGGAATCATCCAGAAATCTATATCTGAGTACTCCTTTCCAATCGTCTTGGTCAAGAAAAAAGACTCCACAATTCGTCTCTGTGTAGACTATAGAAAACTCAACAATGTCACTAATATCGACGCAGAACCAATTCCTTCCTGCGAAGATCTTACCCTTGATATGTCCATCTTAAAAATCTTCTCTAAATTAGACCTTACTAAGGGATATTGGCAGGTCCCTATGTAGACTCAATCCATCCATCTTACTGCATTCTCAACACCTTTAGGTCTTTACGAGTGGCGGTTTCTTCCTTTCGGACTTCGTAACGCTACTGCCACTTTCGTACGCCTAACTAGAGATTTACTACATGGAGTGACGAATACGATGACATATATAGATGATATTTGTGTCCATACAGACGACTGGACAACACACTTACTGAAACTAAGACATGTCTTCGATAGGTTGCGACTCTTCGGTCTCACTGTCAAACCGAGCAAAGTTGAACTGGGCCTACAAGAAATTGATTTTTTGGGTCATGTCATTTCACAAGGACAACTAAAAACTGACAATAGAATTGTTACTAAAATTATGAACCTGACCATGCCTACAACAAAGAAGCAGGTCAGGAGCCTTTTGGGTTTAGTAAATTATTATAGTAAGTTCATACCGAACTTAGCTGAAATCACAAGTGTATTTTCAAATGTTTTGAAAGCATCAGTAAAATTAGATGTCAAAGATGCATTATTAATTTCTGCATTGTCAAAATTGAAACTCCTATTTAGTAATGTACCAATCCTGCGTTTGCCTAATCCTAGGCTCGTTTATTATCTTATGACAGATTCCAGCAGGATTTCCATCGCTGCAGTACTAGGCCAATTCTACGATGGCATCTTTCATCCAATTTGCTACGTGAGCCGCAAGATCACACCTGCTGAGTCCAGATATTCCATATCAGAGTTGGAAGCCCTAAGTGTCATCTATTCAGTAAGGAAGTTACATCGATTTCTAGCGGGTAATCACTTCGTAGTACAGACCGACAACTCCCCAATCACGGTCATACAAAGTGGGGTGCATCGCAATGACCGCATCTACAGGTGGTCGTTAATATTACAAAATTATACTTTTAGTATAGAGCATATTAAGGGTAAGGACAACATTCTGGCTGATACCCTTAGTCGACCATCTGAGGTAGAAATACCTGATACTCCACATGAAGATTGAGTCTAAAATATGTAATTTAGTACACTTAGAATATCCTGTGTAAAATATCCTATGTAATACATAGACATCATGATCAGGACTGTGTGCTAAGAACAGTGAACTACCATGTGTCCATAGACAGCAGAATAAGAACTGTGCTCCAAGGACAAGTGAATCACCGTGTGTACATAGACAGCTCGTTACTTACTATGCTCCATTTGTGTTCCGGTGAATCACCTGTGAGAACAGTGACACGAATATACATGTCTGCGACACCAGCGGACTCTACGAGTGGAAGAATACCCATAAGACACAAGTATGACTGTGTAGTGTATTTAATATACCCAGGACAATTGTGTATCTATGAACTGTGCCAACGAAAGCAATTTCTGAACATTATGGCAACCACTAACCTGAGGTAGTTAAATACCATGTATATATATTTATTTATTGTGATATGTATTATAACATGTTTTTAATATAATTAGATTAGTTACTTTAATATAGATCTAGATTAGATTTAGGGAATATAATAGATTTTTTTGTTGTAGTTTAGATAAATCACTAATTTACCCACTTACTTATGATAAAAGTAGATTAGAATAGTACTCTAAACTTAATAACAGCTAATTAAATACTAGAATAAAAAGTTTAGATACGAACAGTACCATTTAGTTCATGTCATTTCACTATATTTCATTCCATCGTGATAACCACTCTAACAACCTCATCATTTGGAATTAAAAGTAGTTTATACCTTATAGGATAACAGGATTATACATTTCACCATGTATACTAAAATTATTAATCATATTTTTTCATGTAGACATTAAAACATTTTTTTTTAATAATAATCCATTATTTATAATTTTGTTATATCTGACATTACTCATTTCAGAAAGGTACATAACTCATCGCACATCATTTTCATTTTTTTTTAATTACTTAGATTACTTCCCTTAAATTAGTTTAATTTTGTGCAACAAATTAGAATATATATATTTATAGAATTAGTATTAGTATCTCAGTAGAATGTAGTGTTTAGTATTATAAGAATACAAACTATCAACCCTATTTCATCCATGTAAATATTTTGTAAATACATGACTAGTGCAGTAAGTTACGCACAGTCATTAAGCTCAACTCTTTTCAAACGGAGCCAAACTTGTACAGTGTCACTTCAAGGTTTTTAGATAACTGGGAGGATAAAAGATGTGTGACAGAAGTGTGAAAGTAAGAGAAAATGGAAAATATACAATGGAGAGTTAGGACAACCAGCGGATTTTTTCTGCCGCTCAACGCGACTTTTTATTATTTGTCTGCGTCAAGCGTTTGCTTTCAATGTTGAGATATACTGTCTCGAGTGTGTTGTGTGGAGGTTAGTGTACACCTTAGAAAAAGTATTTTAAGTCTCATAAGACGGAAATGTTGTCACGAATTAGTGGTATACACTTGTTTGTGGTCACATTTAACCGAATTATGGCACTTGAAAACTAACTTACAAATTATAGATAGACACACATGTTAGAAGGTAAATTATAATATTAGCTACATCCAAACATGCAAACAATCAGAAAAACAAACATGTAAAGTGCATACAATTTTTAGAACAAGGGAGATAACTCCGGGTCAGGGGACACAATAGACAGCGAAACACTAAATTAACAGTGAAAGATAACTTTACACGCGGAAGCGAAATAGGTAAAGCCTGTCGCACACAGCTTGTGCAAGGGTTGTTTAATATTATATGGGGGACATGGAGCAATTCGTGTGCTGATCCTAAGAAAATCAACTTTGTATGGGTAGTAAGTTAATTTACTATTTGAGGGCAGGTCTTATAAGACAACGGTCCGGTTCAGACAAACCTCTAATAAATATAATATTGCGATTGAGAAGAGGGCTCACGCCAACCAGACAAGTTTGTGGCGATCACCAGTAGCCAAGTAAAGTAATACTACATTGTGACAATAGTCAGTAGAGGTCTATTGAGTTACCCAGAACCAGGTTATCAGTAGTCTTTGACAAAAATTAGATACACTAATTTTTAGAAACCTCTTGCGTCACAACGAGGAGTCAAAGTTTGTAACGCAACACAGGAGGGGAGGGAGTGTGTCAAAGACTAAAATAGATAGGAGGGAAGACCACCCTGAACGAGTGGTCTACCTCAAGTAGATTAGAGGTAACCCAGTGCCCCAACATGAGGGCAGGGTAGGTGTAGGAAGTAGATAGGGAGGGGAACTGTAAACAGTTCTCTCATGAGACACGGAAGTGTCAACCAGAGAGTAAGCACTCTGGTCACGGTATAATCACGCCAAGGTGATAGACACGAAGCACTAGAATAGAACTCAAGAGTAGACTACTACTCTAAGCGTGTTGAATGATGTAGCACGCAAAAGCCGAAGTACGCACGAGGTCCTTCCGCGTACTGTGTAATCAGCACGCGGAGAATCGTCAGACTGGGGACAGACTTCGTAGGGAACACATCGCTTAGCGTCGATGCGTATTTCTTTAGATGAGTAGATAGATTTAGCAGTAGGGCTAGGGACGACTAGTGATAGGAAATTCTGTGTATTCATGTGTGATGCATTAGAGACAGTTTTGTGCATTTATGTAATGTAAAGAGCCAGTGGCAATAAAATGTGTAATCAATTCCTCTCGTACGACTGACAAATCTTTTTGTGTGGTGCGAGAGAAGTTTATCCCATAATGCCTGTAGCATCGCTTGATGACACAGGCCCGTCTTACATTCGGCCCTTCCAATCACTCGTCTTTCGTTCATCAAGAGCATTATACATTTACATAGGAAGAAAAATAAACATTGTGAAATGAATGTTGTAAACATAAACAAGGCTAATTACCATGTTCTGAAGCCCATCTCCCACCTATCCATACATCACCCCACCCACACAACACCCCACCTACCCACACACACGCGCACCAAGGGACAAATACACACCCCCACCTACCCACACACACGCACACCAAGGGACACATACATACCCCACCAACCGACCCATCCCCCTCCCGCACACACTGCCCTCACCTGATCCCCCAACCAAAACACACTCGCCACCCACAAACATTCCCCCACCAACCCACACATCCCACGCCCATCCACATACACATCCTAACCCACACATCCTCTCCCCACCCACACCTCAAACCACCCATTCCCCAGCCACATCTCTATCGACAACATATTCCCCACCCATGCACACAATCCCCCACCAACCCACACATCGCACATCCACTCACACATCCCCAAACCATACACACACATCCCCACCAACTAACATGCCTCCCCCCCCCCACACACACACACACACACATCTCCCTAACCACCCATACATCCCCAATCCACTCACACACACCCCACCACCCACACATTCAACTTCCACTCACCCACACATGCCATAACCTAATCCCCCACCACACAATCCCCCACCCGCACATCACATACACCCCCTACCACGCACTATTCCCAACCCACGCACCACAGACACACATCCCTCACCAACACATCCCCACTTACACACCACACACATATCCCCCACCCAGATACCACACAATATTCCCACCCACACATATACCCTTACCCATCCACCCCACATACCCCCACTCACACACCACAAAAATCCCCCACCCACACACACATACCTCACCCACACAATATCCCCAACCAACACACCACACACCTCTCCCCACCCACACACGCATTCCCTACCCGTCCAACAACAGACACTCACTCACGTAAACATCCTCCACTACGCACCCACACACCCCCACACACACACACCCAACCAAACATCTCTCGATCACAATACCCCTACCCACACACACCCTCCACCCACTCACACATCCCACCCCAACACATACAACTCCCTCACCCACCTACACATCCCTAAGCCACTCACACACCCCCACCCACACATTCCCCATCCACACACAATCTCCCACCCACACACCCCACATACTTCCCCCAACCACCACAATCCCCTACTCACCCACACATATACCCCACCCATACGCACAAATCCCCGCACCCATCACACACATCCCCCACACCACACACTATCCTCCACCCATACCACCACAAACATACCCTCCACCCACACATCATTCACACATCCCCCACCAACACACCGCACGCATATCTCAAACCCACACACCATACACTTCTCCCCACCCGCCCTTTCATCCCCAATCCACCCAACACAATCCCCTACCCACACAACCCCGCCTCCCACACATACTTCCTCAAACCATCCACTCATCTCCACCCACATAAACACACATCCCCCGCATCCGTCCCATTCACATATCCTCCACCCATACACACATCCCCCACACCCATTCCAACACCCCTACTTTCACCCTCACACATCCATCCACACATCCCACCAACACCCACAAATACCACTACCCACCAAAACCCACACACCCCAACCCATCCAAACGCATACCCACACCCACACAACCCCCACCCACACATATCCCCACACTCACACACATCCTCCACATACACTCACACTTCCTCACATCTAGACACATACAAAATGTCTCACGTTAGTATTGAAACTAGTATGAACAAACTCCCACACTTTACTCACACACATACACTGACACTTGTCATGAGCAGTCTCATAAAAATGTTAAACATGGAGAAAAATGTGTACATAAAATGTATGTGACGTAAAAATAGTGATGCTCTCTCTCTCTCTCTCTCTCTCTCTCTCTCTCTCTCTCTCTCTCTCTCTCTCTCTCTCACACACACACACACACACACACACACATATTCATTCTCACGCTCACACATTCACTCTTCCGCTCATTCACTCTCACGCTCACTCATCCACTCTCACGCTCACTCATTCACTCTCCTGCTCACTCATTCACTCTCCCGCTCACTCATTCACTCTCCCGCTCACTCATTCACTCTCCCGCTCACTCATTCACTCTCACGCTCACTCGTTCTGTCTCTCATTCACACTTACTGACTCTCTCACTCAAACTACAGTAATGAACATGAGTTTATATTATGCATGATAAAATCAAATGGTATTTAACTGATAATATGACAGATGAGAATACACAAACATATGGATTCGCGTGTTACATAACATGCATCAGCTCAGCTCTCTCTCTCTCTCTCTCTCTCTCTCTCTCTCTCTCTCTCTCTCTCTCTCTCTCTCTCTCTCTCTCTCTCTGTGTATTCTTTCATATACACACACTCACACGCATGCGCACGCTCACACACACACTAACACATCAACTCTCCCACTGTCTCACTCTCTAACACACAATCCTTCACACACACACACACACACACACTCACTCTCTCAATCACACTCTCTCACACATACACATACACATGCACATGAACTCATGCACGCACGCACATACATCTAGAAATATCTAGACTGTGTTGGTGAACATCTAGAAAAACATCCGGATGGGAAAATGACTGCCGCTTCCATCAAAGTTGAACTGTATGTTTCGTGGAGGACTTTTGTGTTGACATTCTGGCTGTTGCATTATGAGCAGGGAAATGCTTTTACTATCTGTCCGCGGTTGTTTGTGCGTGAACTGCATGTTCAAGGAAATGGCGTGGCTGGCTTTGTCGCAAAACGGACTGGTTTTGCCTTATTCAGTAATGTGTGGCTACTGGTGTTCTAGTGACTGCCGCTTCCATCGAAGATGAACTGCATTTTTCGTGGAGGACTTTTGTGTTGGCATTCCGGCCACGGCATTATACACAGTGTACTGTGCGGGATGTTGGTTGTCGAGACTCCTGTCTTTTCCACATTTCACATGGGGCAGTGAGGAGTATTTTGTGTGATATTCACTAGCACAGTAGCGGAGCATGATGGGGACGACCCGTTGATGTGAATTTGGAACAGCGACTAACTAACTAACTAACTAACTAGCTAACTAACTAACCCTGTGTTTGTTCTTATTTTCCTTTTCGTGAGCTCACTGATTTGTCTGTGCATAGTTTGTGTACCTTCAATAGAATTTAATTCTATTGTCTTGCACTGCTCGTTTAACCAACTTTCTTTTGCCTGTACAAATGTATCTCTTATTTCCTTATTTATTTTAGCATATTCTTGTTTGTCATTTTCACTCTGTTTTATTTTGTCCATCAACTTTAAAATTTCTTCAGTCATCCATTTTTTCTTAGCTTTTTAGCTTCAAACGGCCCTTCTTTATTATAATGACTAAATGCACAGACCATATACGTGCATTGTCCTCTAAAGTACTTGGGTGTATGAGAAAAGGCATCCTGGCCTTAGCTTCATGAAGGGAAATTATTCCCATCTACACATCCCAGCAAGAGGATAACGGCTTTCTCCGTAATAACGTATATCCACGTAGGGGAACGCAGCTGCGCGAGATTCGGTAGCGGATCGCGTCGCGATGGTTACTTACGAGGGTATGTGAGCCGGTCGCTCAGAAAGCAATGGCAAAGTACTGAGCGTAATCTTGCCAAGACATCAACAACAGCGGTAAAATGCTTGTGTTGATAGCGATGTCCTGTAAATAGGATATGCGAAAGAAAACAAAACATCCCAGTTGCAGAAGAATGGTAAAACATAAGAGTGTGACAAAGTTCGGGTACTGATTGTCTATCGGAATATGTGGACAATTCAATTGAGAAAAGCAGGGCACACACATTTCAAGACAGCTGATGGATCACACAACGGATACTAAGCTTTTAAAACAATGTCGCTTAAAAGTCGACAGGGTCGATTTCATTGCACCGGATTTTATCCCATATGGCTCGGTCTCTTTCCGCAGCATGGAAAGCGTCGCACAAAGCACGAACTCCGTAGCTCTAGCGACGACCACAAAGAGTCTCCGAAAAATTTGACTAGTGAACCGAAGGACGTGGCCCGGAATCGAACCCACAACCTTCGGAGCCCGAGTCAAACGGCTTGACCACTTCACCACAGAGACTCCCGGATACAAAGCTTATAACACACATAGGACAATAAACTTGTACCACATAGGACAATAGACGTATACCATTCAAAGAAGCAATAAACTTTTACCACACATCGGACAATAAACTTATACCACACATCGGACAATACACTTATAAACACATAGAACAATAAACTTTTACCACATCGGACAATACATTTATACCACATTGGACAATAAACGTATACCACACATCGGACAATAAACGTATACCACATTGGTCAATAAACTTATACCACACATCGAACAATAAACGTATACCACATTGGACAATAAACTTATACCACACATTGGACAATAAACTTATACCACATTGGACAATAAACTTATACCACATTGGCCAATAAATGTATACCACACATCGAACAATAAACCTATACCACAAATCGGACAATAAACTTATACCACATTGGAAAATAAACGGACACCAGATTTGACAATAAACTTATACCACATTGGACAATAAAATTATACCACATTGGACAATAAGCGTACAACACATTGGACAATAAAATTATACCACACATATGACAATAAACTTATACCACACATTGGACAATAAGCTTATACCACACATCGGACAATAAACGGATACCACACATTGGACAATACACTTATACCACACATTGGACAATAAACTTATACCACACATTGGACAATAAACTTATACCGCACATCGGACAATAAACGTATACCACATTGAACAACAAACGTATACCACATTGGACAATAAACTTATACCACATTGGACAGTAAACGTATACCACATTGAACAATAAACTTACACCACATTGGACAATAAACGTATACCACATTGGACAATAAACGTATACCACATTGGACAATAAACGTATACCACATTGGACAATAAACGTATACCACCACAACTGGAAATAAACGTATAGAACACAGCTGACAATAAACTTATACCACTCATTGGACAGTATCCTTATACGACATTTCAACGGTCCTCCGTGCTCTCTCTCTCTCTCTCTCTCTCTCTCTCTCTCTCTCTCTCTCTCTCTCTCTCTCTCTCTATGTCTCTCTCTCGCTCTCTCTCTCTATATATTCTATCTCTCTCTCTATGTGTGTGTGTGTGTGTGTGTGTGTGTGTGTGTGTGTGTGTGTGTGTGTGTGTGCTTGCGCGTGCTTGCGCGCGCGCTTTTATAGAATCATATCTGCCATATTGGCAATAAAAATTATAACCAGAAAAGCAGGAAAGATATTGTTTACACATGTTCCTGGACATAAATTCCATTGTAAATATACTGACAGGAGTGAAATGGATAGCACAATATAAACATCACAATCGTTTGAAGGACATGATTTTATCAAATGCCCAAAATGGAATAACAAAAGTTTAAGTTAGAAAAACATTAACACCAATTACACAAAACAACAGTTGTCACTATATATCCAAATTATAATCTAGAAGGGTTGATCGAGATATTTTGGTAGAAATACAGCATAATAATGGTCTTCTAAGAAAGCCACTTTGGTGGCGAATGGGTTACGAATGCAATTGGTAATCCCGTATATCGAGTTCGAAACACAGCTGCTGATGATTTGGAAGCAGACCGCTCTGCGTTCATCTCACATACAAAGATATAAGTATATGAGCGCCGGTCGTACGGAAAGCAATAGCACACTACTAAACGTAAACTTGCCAAGAAATTACGAAGAGCTATAAAAATGAAGGGGTTGACTGCAACGACCTGTAAAGCATATTCACCTAACGTCTAAGAAAAGCGCTTGCACTACTAGCTCAAACATTCCGGTCTGCCGTCCTATTAGACTTTACACTATCAGTTTTGCTGCCGCTATTTCATCAGATAGCAAGTATGCACAGTATACAGGCGAAATACATCCATGAACATCTTGCAGATGTGGTTGTATATAAGAGTGCTGAAAATTAATTGAACAGCCAAATTGAGCAATTAGACATTTTTAGGGAAGCTGGGTGGCGAAGACAACTTATCACAAACATTAGAAAGAAGCAGTCATCACTGTTTGGCCATATTGTGAGAAGTCAAAAACTGGAACATGTTGTGACAACCAGAAAGATATGTGGGAAGGGAGATAGAGGAAGACAGCGTGAGAAGATTCTTGACAGTAAAAACAGGGATATGCACACAAAAAAATGTTGTGTCTAGCTAGTATCATTAGAAAGAACGTGTTAGCAAGAGATAAGTCGGGCAGTTCGTGATCTATGTTAGCCAGTTTGCTGGTGGCCGTGACACACATTGATGTTTATCTGACGTCAGACGGTGTAACACATCCACAGAACAGATAAGGCCTGATGATGTTGCAGTACTGAGTTATTTAATTACCGATGGGGTCAGGACGGGGTCAATTTCATTCAGTGTTAATGTATCGTTACAGTCGACAATGTTTATTCACAATATATATGTCTACCACACTCGTGCGCACTCACACACACGCACACAAATGCCGTTTATAGATATTGTTTTTCTGTCTTTCTTGTCTTTCCTCTTCAACTATTATTAGCTCCATCCTACTTTCTTTCTTCCATTTTTGTCATCTGTTGTGTTCTGTTTCCTCGTGCGTTTTTTTTTTTTTTTCCCCACATTATAATCAAGCCCCAGGGGCTTATGGAGACAAGTTGTCCACGGGGTTCAACGTTACTGTTTTATTGTGTGTGCGTGCATGCGTGCGTGCGTCTGTTTCTGCCTGAGTGCTGTGCGCGCGCGCATGTGTGTGTGTGGGGGGGGGTGCGTGTGTGTGTGCTTCTTCTTCTCTCCCAAACTCCTTGTTCACTTCTCAAAGTAATTCTTTTATCATTATTTCACACTCCTTTATATCCCAGAAACGTAATGGTCTCCTAGCAATGTTGTTGTGTTATTTCTTGCCAGTACTTGTTCAGGTGTTATTTTATGTTGGATTATATAAAAGGTTCAGATGTTATTTTATGTTGGATCATGTGAAAGGTTCAGTTGTTATTTTGTGTTTGATTATTTAACACGTAATTCACTGGCAGGTACTTTGTTCTGGCTATGAAGTTATAAGCTTTCACATTTACTAGGTCCCTACATTGTAAGATTACAGACATCTTTGAAACAGGGCAATTCATTGTTATACACTGGACACATCATCATTATCCTGTGCCCTGCCAAATGGCATTCATGTATTTCCGCAGATTTCGGTCCCTGGTTTTCTGGATCAATTCTATTGATAGTACAAGATATGCATTGAATGAGGTCATTACTAATTTCTTGCACGAACAGGGGAATGAATAGATATGCCAAACAAACATACGGTATTAAACAAGATTAATTATTAAGGCAAATAAAATTTAGAAAAATAAAATATTGCGGGCATGTAAACAGACATAAGTGTCTGGAGAAGTTATTATGGAGGGAGGTGTGCTGAGAAAGCCGAGAAGGAGTAGATGGAGTCAGGGTGTTATAGATAATTTACACATAACAGCAACAGAGGCGGGACATCTGGCTTTTGATGGAGAGAAATGTCGAAATGCGGTTATAGGGTGGGGAGAAGAGAAGTAGAAACAGAAATAGATCATATCGGGAGGACATGAAGTAGAAGCATGGGATAGCTAAGGGTGGAAGGGCTTAGGGTCACTTGGTTGAAGGTGTGGCCCTAATGGGGGGAGGGGTGAGAAGGTGACAGAAGAAGACCAGAAAGTTGGAAATTATCATGGCAATAGGAGAGTTGCAGTGGTCACGACATAAAGGAAAGCCTAGTTGAGTTGTTGAGTTAAGAACCGACATCACTGCATTCAGGACATTCCCATACGTGCTCCGTCCCTCGTTCAACAGCCAGCGAAGAGTCATACTACTAATTGTTCCCACCGCTATCTGATTAAAAGTTCTCCTGATCTTCACTCTCAGTTTTGAGAACCCCTGCCGAACCCCCGCAATCTCATTCTTTCCAAATAATGGTTCTCAATCTGTTCCTCCGCCTTCTCCACCTGGTGCCACAAGCGCACGACCACCTCCCCCTTGTCCATTGGCAAACTACCACCAAGAGATGCATTCCCTGCTAGCCTATCAGCCTGTTCATTCCCCCGTACCCCCGCATGGCTAGGGCAAAATATCTATACAACTCTCACAATCTGTGACATCTGAAGCGACGAGAGCCATTCCACACGAAACATTCCTTTCTCCACCTTACTAAGCAAACTCTTTGAATCCGTAATGAATACAATGTGTGTTGCAGTGGCCTCCTCTAGCCACCGGAATGCCGCTGTTACTGCCTCCACCTCCATTCTCATGCTGGAGGTCGTAGTCTCATATGCCAGACTCTCCTTTTTCAAGACTCGTCCGTTAGCCTTTGCAATAAAGCCCCAGCCACTACGTCTGTTTCTCACCACTGACCCATCGGTGTAGATGACTATGTCACCTTGATGTGTGTTGCTCTGGATCAGCTGTTGCACTTCAAACTCAGTGCGGCCCGCTGCCCATTCTCTGCACTCACGACCCAGTGTTATTATGACATTGTGCCAGTCCGTGATGTCTTCCGGAACTTCAACCCACTCTCTTTCACGATTGATGGTCTCTAGATCACACACCTGACGTATAGAAAGTTCTGCCTGTGCCATCCAGGACCTGCCTCGTCTTAGCCTATGACCCTTGACCATATCCATTGCTGCATGCAGCGGGTGATCCCTGTATGCGGCCAATCTCAGGTACCATTTGGCCTGAAGGACCCTATGCCTGTTCGTCATTGTTGGTAGCGCCAGGATATGCCTCATGCATATAATTGATGTGTCCTTTGTGCACCCCAGTATTAACCGCATAGCAGCATTCTGTATGCGCTCAAGCCTTTCAAGCTGGCTCTTTGATACTGTCAGCAGCCCCAAACCATACTCAAAGACCGAAATTATTAACTGCTGAAAGAGCCTGTACAGCATCCTCTGATCTACCCAGGTTGCTGCCATAGCCCTCAATGCATTAAGTAAGTCTCCTACCAGCCTAGGAAAGCTTAAATATAGGAATCTGCACATCCTTACATAATGGCGTGGTGAAGCAAGTGTGTTTGAGATTACCATCAATTGGCATGACAGAAGACATGAATGGTGGTCATAGGCAGTGCCGTGCAACATGGTCTAAAGGAGGGCGAATAAACACAATCCGGCGGAGTTAAATTATTTGCATTATTTAACTAAAAGTTACATTATTTACAATATTCAACTAACAGTTAAATTATTTGTATTATTCAACTAAAAGTTACATTATTTGCATTGCTCAACTAAAAGTATATCTAGAATTTCAGCTGTAGTTAGCGAAATTTTCAATATATGTTTATTATTTTATTTGAAAACTGTAAATTCCCGGATTATACTTAATTATGTTTTTAAAGTAGCATGAGGTATTAACTCTTATATTAATTAGCACTCATATCTATAGAGAACAAGAGTAGAGATTAACGGAGCAGTAGACATATAGCTCACGTTGGGGTTCGAGTCTGCCAACTCTAAATGATGACAGCGTAAAGCTTAAGAGACTAATGTACAATGTGTTATGGCTCAGCACCTTATTTGGTCAGTTTGTCAGTCCTCTTATTTTCTAGCATGTCGAAAGGAGACTGGATCCAGTGCAGAATAGCTTTGCTGGTAATCAGGCATCAGGTAGTTAGATAGGTAGGTAGATACGTAGACAGACAGATAGACAGACAGACAAAGAGCCAGGCAGACAAACAGACAGATAGACATGCGAGTATATAAGCAGGTACACAGGCAGGTAGACAGGCAAGCAGACTGGCAGGTAGGCAGGTAGCCAGGTAGGTAGGTAGGTAAGCAGTCAGGCAGGCAGGCAGGCAGGCAGGTAGGTAGGTAGGTAGGTAGGCAGTCAGGTAGGTAGGTAGGTAGGCAGGTAGGTATGTAGGTAGGTAGGTAGGTAGGTAGGTAGGCAGGCAGGTAGGTAGGCAGGCAGGTAGGTAGGTGGCGGGTAGGTAGGTAGGTAGGCAGGCAGGCAGGCAGGCAGGTAGGTAGGTAGGTAGGTAGGTAAGGTAGGTAGGTAGGTAGGTGGCGGGTAGATAGGTAGGTAAGTAGGTATGTAGGTAGCTAGGTAGGTAGGTGGGTGGGTGGCGGGTAGGTAGGTATGTAGTTAGGTAGGTAGGTAGGTAGGTAGGTAGGTGGGTGGGTGGCGGGTAGGTAGGTAGGTGGGTGGGTGGCGGGTAGGTAGGTGGGTGGGTGGGTGGCGAGTAGGTAGGTACGTAGGTAGGTAGGTAGGTTGGTAGGTAGGTAGGTAAGTAGGTATATCAAGCCACGTAGAGAACAATGGATAAGGCAGCCAAACGATGCTTCAACAATAATAGCTGGCTGTAATTAACTCATACATGTTTTATTTCTCGCTTTTGATGTAACCACTGACATATTGCGGCTTGTCCGTTTCTATGTGCTATTTTCCTAAATATATCAGTGCCTACCTCTTGCTCGTTTGCTTTAGATTATCCTTTTCAATAATGTACTTAAAGAAGAACACAAACAAACAAAATATAAAAGTCCTTGTGAGTCTGGAACTGAAAAGAGAGTTCATTGAAAAAGTAACAAAGACACCATTAAAATATATCCTCCGTTTTTTTTTTTGTTTTTTTTTTTTGCCTAGATTTCATCATAGAGGAAATGCTAACTACCCTCTCTGTATTAGCCAGATTTTATCACAGAGGAGATCTCGATTCGGTTTCACCATTACCCCTACCCTGTTCAACCTCAAGGAGAAGTTATAGTAAGGTCCATCACCGGCTCAGAATGATAGTCCTGTGACTAGTCAGCCACCAAAGCAGCTGCCCATGGTTTTACCCTCACAGTTTTATTAATCCGAAGGTGATTTTTGTCCAGCCATAAGAGGAGATACGATCTATCCTTCTTTTGTAATTCGGACTAGTATTTGTCCCCTAGTTGCCCGTTGAGAGGAGTTGAAGAAAGTACGTGGACGGTGTGGTTATTGAGACAAGTACATCAGCGACTCTGTATTCCGAGCAGAGTCATCATCATCATCGTCATTATAGAGTATCTTTCCGCACGAAGTAGGAGATCAAGCACGAAAGCGCCTCGCGATCTTCAACAGAATACATTAATTTTTGTTTGTGCCTTTGCCCTCTACGAATCCACATTGTTCATAACCGGCAAAGTTTAAATATGTTAGTTAGTTAGTTAGTTAGTTAGTTAGTTAGTTGGTTGGTTGGTTGGTTGGTTGGTTGGTTGGTTGGTTGGTTGGTTGGTTGGTTGGTTGGTTGGTTGGTTGGTTGGTTGGTTGGTTGGTTGGTTGGTTGATTAGTTAGTTTGTTAGTCGAGGTTCCAACTTCACGGCAACGGGTCGTCCCCATTATGCTCCATTCCTGTGCCAGTGAATATCACAAAAATGCTCCCCACTGTCCAATGAGAAAAGTGGAATAGACAGGAGTCTCGGCAATCCAACAGCCCGCACAGGTACACTGTGCATAAATATGATTCATCTCATCTCATCTCATCATGTTCCTCTTGTAACTTGCGGTGTCGAGGCGAAGGATAAACAGCGGTAGGGTGCCCGTTTATGGGGTTCATGTATTGATATTCCCATGGACTCTGTTATCCCTGCGTCCATCGTTTACGTGGTCGGCCTCTTCCTCTGCTTCCCTCTGGTCTGTACATCATTGATTGTTGTGGTATACTGTTAGTTGGTAACCTACGTAGGGGAGACTGGGGAGAAATGGACCAGCAATTTTGTAGTTTTACATTTTTGCTCATCACCGGAACAGATTTTATCGAAACATAACAAAACCATGACTAAAATGTTGTACATTCATTTATTTTAAAAGGGGAAAACATTTAGCAATCTATTTCTATATGTTTCTTTACAAAATGCATTTCAAAAATGTATATGAACATGGGGAGAAATTGACCACCATTGGGGTGAAATGGACCAGCACGTGGGGAGCAATGGACCATAGTGGGGAGAAATGGACCTTTTTTTAAAAAGAAGCAGCAACAACTCATCCATATTGCTATAAGAAATAAATAATCATTAAAAGGATATTTGCAGTTTTTTTTATTATTTTAAGCGACAGTAAAAAAAAGTTGAATATGATATATTAATCTAATATAAAGTTTTATCGAACATTTATGCCTGCAAGACTTTCTTTGAAGACATAGCCATCTTTGGTCCTAGAAGTGGTTCCATTGATTGTAGATCTAGTAAGCTGTGCTTTAATACATGTAATTGAGACACTGGCGACATCTTCTACCTTAGGCTTAACAAATTTACCAGCAACCTTCTCACTCTTGCGCAAGAACTCTACCTCAACATCACCATCATCATCAATGTCTCCCCTTACAATTCCTACATAGTAAACACAAGTCTTCTTTGTTCCATATTCACATAGCACACACTGGCCTTCAAAAATCTCACGCACACCAGTCAAGCTAACCGTACACTCCTCATTTTCACCAAATGAAACATCAGAATCTGTGTCATCACAAAACGAAATGTCAGTTTCTGGATCTGAATCAACATCAAGTTCTTTCAGCAGCTGTCTCTTTGCCTTTTTGGGTGGAACTTTTGCTGCCTTTTCTTTCATCACCGCTCTTTCCCTAATTCGATCCATTTCTGGCGTAGAAGTAGCCAGCATAGTTTTTCCTCTTTTCCTCATATTATTTGAATCTTTTCGCGGACCAGCTTTTGGTAGTCCTCTGAAAACATGAGGCGAAGTAAAGGAAGAAGTAGCTTTATGTTGAAGACTCCCTGATATTTCCTGCAAGTCATCTACAAGGTTCTCAACATAACACTCTTTCTGATTTTCATGAAATTCTTGTGCAGTTTGATCTGTGCTGGTACCACAATGTGGAGATGCTGATCCTGTCTGTTCATTGCTTTCTAAAGTGGCATTTTCACTGTCCTTGCTGATGGGCCTGTTCGTTATTTCTGAAGGCATAAAATCATCTTCTGTAAAAACATCTTCGTTAAAGGGCCAAATACCTGACACTGCAAAGCCTGATTGAATGTTAATGGGAGTTGCCGCTTTAAGAAAAGCGTGGCCTCCGAGATTTGCAACTTGATAGATTGTCAGTGGTGTCCCAACATTTTTCATCATCCATGAATCACACGCATTGTTGTAGACCGACTTCATGGGTCCAAAAACTGAACGGTCCAAGGGCTGAGTTTTAGATGAGGTGTGTGGTGGCAACGTGATCACATGAATGTTGTTTTTCTTGCACAGTTCAAGTGATTCAAATGAAATGTGGGAATCGTGATTGTCCAAGATCAAAATCAAAGGGAAGTCTTTGGAAGGTCTTGAATGCTTAATGAAGTGATTTATAACTTTGACGAAATTATCACGGGTGATCCAACCTGATTCATTCACAAGGCCAAGGGAACCTTCAGGTGCTCCAGCAAGCATAAAATTCTTAAAAAATTTTCTGGGAAACACAAAAACTGGAGGGATAATGTGACCCGCAGCTGACACAATGCAACAGATTGTGACCAGTTCTCCTCTTTCTCTGGATGTCACCTGGCCTATTTGCTTCGCTCCTAGTGAGGCAATTACTTTTGGCACTTTCTGTACAGTGGTCAGACCTGACTCATCCAAATTGTAGATTTGAGCTCCACTCACATTTAGTTTTGTAATGGTTTCCTTCACAATGTTGAAGAAGGTGCAAATATTATGTTTTTTGAAAGCTGTAGCTCTAGCCAGAGATGTTGCCTCAGGTTGCCTTATGGTCAGCTCGGGATTCCGTCGCAAAAATCCACAAAGCCAGTCATTCCCTGCCATCATTTGCTCATCCCAGGTTAAAGGATGTGCAATGTTATTGACTTTCGCCATCTCGTACGCCAAAATACGAACGTTTTTAGTTGTGAGTCCATGGAACATTCTTGCACAATCTTTCAAGTAACTAGCAAAATCAGCTTCTTGCTTAGCTGTGAAAACAAGGCTATGCCTATAATTTGGTACGAGTCTAGTAGGCAGACCATTTCCTTCTCTGTCTTTTGTAAGATTGTTATTGAGGGTAGAGCGAGCAATGCCGTACTCCCTTGCAGCTTTCCTCACTTTCATTCCATTTTTCACAGCATTAACAGCTTCTCTCATACGTTCCTCCGTAACGAGACCCTTGTTGGTGTTTCTGATGTACAATCTTGGCATCTGAAACAAAAGAGTGACAGAATTATATAACATTTAGAATGGTAGGCCTATCATTTGCAACGAAATACTGATCATAGCACGAATGGCGTGCATCTTTAATAAATCACTGAAATCAAATTTGTTAACAGTTTTATTGGTCTAGATTTAGACCCCAGTATTAAAAAGAATCAATAATGCTGATATTCGAATGCAATCTTCAACACTTTTAATAACAACAGACTGTCTTGTCAATTTCTTCTATGGGGAGAAATGAACCATGGGGAGAAATGAACCGGTCCATTTCTCCCCCATCAATGTATTAAACTATTCAGCCATAAAGTCTCTTAAATCTAATATTATATGCTATATTTTTTATATGAACTCTTAAATAACAAGTAAATAAAGATATTAACGTAATTACCTTGTCCTGATTCCTGACTATGCGTCTGCTTTACAATGGTGTCTGGAACTGGAATAATAAACTTTAGTGCAGAAAATTTTTCAAACTTTGCGTGGGAACGACCTGTGCGGGAAGTCGATGGCAAATGAAAAATGCGGACTATGTTTGATGTGGAAAACAAACTTATTATGGTTTCACTTTCATTGCATCACAGCCAGGGGCCAGAGAGGGGGTGGTCCATTTCTCCCCTATGTCCATTTCTCCCCAGCCTCCCCTACATGGCCAAACCATTTGACTTGCTGCCTTCTTATAAAATCTAGTGTAGCTATAACCCCCACTTTAGTCCTAATTTCTTTATTTCTGATCTTATCTCTTTTTGATACATTGAGTATTCTTCCCAGGAATCTCATGTCTTTTGTTGTGATTTTTCTTTTCTCTTTTTCTGTCATTGTCCAGGTTTGGCATTGGTAACATAGAGATGGTTTAAATATGATTGATATTTATATATATTTAATATGCCTATTGGTCAGCTATGTCTTGATTGGATTACTAATGTTTACATGCTGTTGATTTGCAAGGCCGGTGCCAAACATGGACGATGTCTACAGCACAACAAAGGAAACTAGTTACACATGAAATGACATTCTTGAGACAAGCTCCAAAGTTGGCTCGAAGAGACAAAACTGGAGCTGATAGCAAGTAGCACAGATATCACGCACTGCATAGAATTTACACAGACAATAACAAATGTGGTTTGCGCATCTCGTACCAATGAAACCTACAGCCATGGGCGTCACTAGGGGGGTGCGGGGGGTGCGGGCCGCACCGGGTGATACCATCAAGGGGTGACACCAAAATAAAAAAATTGCAAATTTGACAAACCAGACATAGCAAAATAACAAAAATTTAACTTTGTCCGAGTTTGTCGAAGTTCTTTATTTATGTTTTACCTGAAGTATTGAAGTTATATTGTTCAATTTGTTTTCTTTCTTATATCCTTTTAACTTTTTGACTTATTTTACAAACATTACTATATGCGATTATATATGGTACAGGAACACTCGGAAGAAGACCATGGTGAAAGTCTAGAGGGGTGACACCAAGAGTTTACCGCACTGGGTGACACCAACCCCAGTGACGCCACTGCCTACAGCTTTGTGTCTACAACCGAAGACTTTCTATCTATAGATCAAAATTAGAAGGACAGATTCTAACTAATGTTGAGTTGAGGCCAGAACCGACATCACAGCACTCGTGACATTCCCATACGTGTTCTGTCCTCGTCTGCAAAAGACAGCGAAGAGTTTCAATACTAATGGTACCAGTAACAATGCATATTACACATGTGTGTAGCACAGAAACACGGACTCTACAATCCAACTTCTATCTGCGGTCGATCAAACACTAATTACAAAATCAGAAGCAATAATACAAATCTACATAAATAGTCTAAACGAAGTGTGTTAGGAACACAGCATGAAGATTAGCATCAATAAAACAGAGACCGTAACTAACGAAGAAAAAACAACAAAGATCCATCTGAAAGAACACCTCCTGCAACAAGTAAAAAGCTTTATGTACTTACGAAATATAATATCATGAAATTGTAAATCAGAAGACGAGATCGAGAATGATGCAACAAGGCACATCAACTCATTGGACAAATGGCGTCAATACTAAAGAACAAATCATCATTACCCCATATGGACAACAATCACCTTCGGATTAATACGCCTGTGAGGGTAAACGCATGACTATCATTCTGAGCCGGTGATGACCACCAACTATAACTTCTCCTTGAAGTTAAACGGAGTAGGGGTAACGGTGAAATCGAATCGAAGACAAACACGTGCCAGTATATACTAAACAAGTTCTTACAACACAATCTTTCTATCAACTATATGCTACCAATACCAAACCTGGACGATGACAGAATGAGAGATAAGAAAGGTTACAACAACGGAAATGAAATGTCTGAGAAGAATACTCAACGTATCAAGGGGAGAGAAAATCATCAACGATGCAATCAGGACTAAAGTGGGGAAATAGCAGCGCCAAATTTCATTAGAAAACAGCAAGTGAAATTTTTCGGCCACATAACTAGGCTACCAGCTAACAGTATACTACAATAAGCAATGATGTACAGATCAAATGGAACCAGAAGATCGGGATGAAGAAGAGTTGTGTCAGGTCTTAGTTAGATATGACTGAGCTGCTGTATGACAGTAGACGGTACTACCTGCTTTCTGTTAGCGCCGAACGTTGGGCGGCGCTTACCAAACCCGACACCCCACATTGTGCCAACGGCTTCGGGCGGAAGAGCGCAATTGGGAGTGTGCAGGCCTTATCCGGGTGCGAGGAAATGCAGCCTAACGACAAAATGTCATGGCAGGGCAGAGCAAGTCCTAAGCCTTGGTTGGCAACTGGTCTAGAATCGAAGCTCCGAAGGGCGGACAGTTAGCGCATTGCTTCTGCAGCTTGTCTTATTCCAGGTGCATTGGTGTTGCCTTTCCTCTGGAGTGAACTAGGCAGACTGAGAGAGGGATCATGCTGCATGACCAACACATGGTCTCTATATTTCACCCCAGGTTTTGAGCTATGGAGTTAAAGACAAATGAGAAAATGGCTGCAGATAGGTCACACACTGAGCGCGTGCGACGTAAGATGGTGCGTGATGGTGTTTACGTGCATCCATTGTGAATTAACATTTACAGCGCGAACTGGCCTGATCAGTCATATTCGCTACTGCCATGGGTTGTAGTTTTTATGCCTGTTTCAAGAACAATGTAAACAAACTATCGTCTGTCAAGACGGAAAAGTGACAATGAGAAGAAGATGCCGATCATGTAAATGATGGACAGGAAATAACCGTCCTTGTGAATCTTGATATATGAAGCCCATAAAGGGACACTCTTCCGCTGTTTATGCTACATCTGGACACCGCCAGGTACAAGAGTCGCCAGATGGAATAGAGTCAACATCGCCCAGGCCTTCTGTACTTCCCATGATCCTTTAGGCTAGGTCGACCTTGGAGCCATTGTCAACTGTACAAATCAGTCCCGGTACGGATTCGAACCTATGACTATCGGATTGGCAGACGAGCATCTAGCCACTTCGCTATTGCGTCCTCCTACAATTGCTTAACGATAAATGTCAACAAAAGGCTATAATCAATTTGATGACAGATATAGTGATATAACAGCCTAACTCTGAAGGGGCTGCTATGTTCTCGGCGAGCCAAGTAAGATTTCATTGTCCTTTTCTGAATAACAATCCAATTCCCACCTCGTTCAACATGTTTGGTGTGCATTAGTTATAAGTGAAATGTTTATGTTGTGATTTCCCTTTCGTCTTTGGCGCCTGTTAATCTTTTCATTCCTGAGTTGCTTTAATGACCAGAGAGCTGCGGGAATACGCGACACAGCCTTCAGAAGCACCTGTACTGGGGAAATGTGACGGGAATTACCGCAGTGCATATTCATCGGCATTACCACGATGAGAAAACAACCAGTCACACATCAAATGTAAGCTCATAGTAGTAGTAGTAGTAGCAGTAGCAGCAGCAGCAGCAGCAGCAGCAGGTGACAACGATAAAGTTGGCCTTCTTAAACGTTAGCTAGTATGTTAAAAATTATTAATGGTCTTTTAGTCGTGGCGGATAATATTTTTAGACCCAATCCGCCACTGGTTAAACAGGGGTGTATTTTTTTTTTTTTTTTGTGTTTTTTTTCAAAGGAATTGATGTCTAAATTATACGTTGCTATTTCATATTTTAGATTATACATTGTTACTTCATACTGTGCAGATTACACAATGTTACTTCATATTGTTTAGCTTATAAAATGCTATTTCATATTGTTTAGATTACAACAATAATGGCTTTCAGACAAAAGTCATATTCGTCTTGTTTTGTTCGTCATCAGACCTATGATTACATTTATAGTCCTTTAATTATTGACATCCTTTGATTATTGGCAGTCATATATATAGGAATTTTTATTGTTGTGATGCATTGCTTAATCATTCCTTACAGTAGCAGTAGTAATCTTTTCTTTACTGGAACTATTAGTGTTGGAACTCTTCGCTGGCTGCTGAGGATGGGGACGGAGCGCTTATGGGAATGTCCTGAATGCTGTGATGTCGGTTCCTAAATCAATCAATCAATCAATCAATCTTTTCTTTCCTAAATCGCTTTCCTGACAATAAACTGCGGGAATATTTTTTACTTGCCCGGCAGCTATTTCCTGCTTCAGAGGGTTAGTTAACGGGAATTACCACAGAGCATGTTAACCTCCATTTACACCACACAACAGCCAGTCATACTTTAAATGTAAGCTCCTAGTAGTAGCAGTAGCAGCAACAGCAGCAGCAGCAATAGTAGTAGTAGTAGTAGTAGTAGTAGTAGTAGTAGTAGTAGTAGTAGTAGTAGTAGTAGTAGTAGCAGTAGTAGTAGTAGTAGTAGTAGTAGTAGTAGTAGTAGTAGTAGTAGTAGTAGTAGTAGTAGTAGTAGTAGTAGTAGTAGTAGTAGTAGTAGTAGCAGTAGTAGTAGTAGTAGCACTGAATGTTGGACGGCGCTCACTAAACCCGACACCCCATATTGTGTCAATAGTTTAGGTGGAGGAGCGCAATTGGGAGGGTACAAGTTTTACCCTAGTGGGAGAAAATGCAATCTAAAGACTAAATGTCATGGTAGGGCTGACCAGGCCCTCAGCCTTCGTCGGCATCTGGTTTAGGGTCGGAGCTCTGACAGGTGGACAGTTAGAGCATTGCTTTGGTGATCCGGCAGCTTCTGCAGCGTGTCTTGTTCCAGACGTATTGGCGTTTCCTTTCCTCTGGTGTAAACTAGGCAGAACGATTAAGGGATCATGCTGCATGGGCAACACATGGTCTCTTAATTCAGCCCAGGCGTTGTGCTCTGGAGAGGTATAACTCAATTTAAAAAAAAAAAAAAACTCGCCTAACAAGACGGAAAAGTCCCAGTCAGCAGCAGAAGCAGCAGCAGCAGCAGTAGTAGTAGTAGTAGTAGTAGTAGTAGTAGTAGTAGTAGTAGCAGCAGCAGCAGCAGCAGCAGCAGCAGCAGCAGCAGCAGCAGCAGTAGCAGTAGTAGTAGCAGCAGTAGTAGTACTAGTAGTAGTAGTACTAGTAGTAGTAGTAGCAGCAGCAGCGGTGGTAACAGTAGCAGTAGGATTCCGTCATTCCGGTCACTAGTACTGTTTTCTAGAGACTTCTAGGGATCGTCGCTGGAGCTAGGGAGTTCCTGCTTTGTGAAACGCTTCCGACAGGCCGCCCTGAGGAAATAGACCGAGCCATTTGGAATAAACCCACGTCATGAAATGTATCCTCTAAATGTTAAGCCCCTTGAAACTATTTAGATTCTGTATGTTGTTGTCAACATTACGACCATTGAAGAACGCCATGGACAGAAACAGATGGTAATAAAGCCACCCACACATGTAAAGAACTAGTTACTATCATCAGAAATCGGTAACACGCATCATGCATTTGATTAATTCATCGTCATGTGTTATGTCGATAAGCGTGGCGGTTGCGTTTCGCCGTTTCACACTATCATCAGAGCCTTGGATCAGCACTGTGTTCTCATTTCGACCATGTCATATGGCAAAGCCATACAGATAGCTACCTCCCTGCCTTCCTCTTGTTCTTTTCCCCTCAATCTTGCCAGTTGTCACCAAGTTATCCAGTTTATTTCTTCTCATAATATATCCAAAAATAAAAATGTTGACTGTCTACGTATAATTTCTCTAATCAGTTTATTGTTTTCATTTGCTCTTGCTCATTAGTTGTTTTGTTTTTTCTTTCTCTCTCTTTGCATGTTATTTTTTGCTGCATCCTCAGAAAGTATATTTCCACTGCCATTAGATGGTTTTCAGTGTGTCTCCTCAATGTCTACGTTTCACATCCTTACAATAACATTGCAGTTATAGACATATTTCAGGCGAACGAAGAAGAAGAAGAAGAAGAAGAAGAAGAAGAAGAAGAAGAAGAAGAAGAAGAAGAAGAAGAAGAAGAAGATCCATACACAAGTTACAAAAGTACAGGTTCTATTGAATATAATATCAGAAGAAATACATTGAACCGAGAAGAGAGTCGGGCAAAGACATTGAGCAACTTTGCTAACGATTATGGGTCATTAAAGTGATTGTGATGTTAGCAGAATATGCCAAACACGCGATATCCATGGCGTGAAAGTGGATTTTGTAGTTTTATTATTGTGCGTCCGTGTCGTTTAACATCGGGCAGAGAGACATTTGCATAGAAACATCGGGCAGAGAGACATTTGCATAGAAACATCGGGCAGAGAGACATTTGCATATAAAAGCACACCCAGAACATGTAACTGGGCAAACAAAATGAGCAACGACATACAACGTGAACCACAAGAAGAAGAAACTACTTAGTTAATGTGCATATATGTATTGATTGAGGTCGGCATGGCTAATAGGTTTAACTTGCTTAAACTTTCTTATGGCGACGGCGTAATGTGTTCGTTCCACACGCGGGTCAGTTGAGATTCATTGTTGACTTCTCGTTCAGAAAGCAATAGCAAACTGCTGAAAGTAACATTGCCTATTAAATCATAAACCGGCAATAAAGGCATGGAGCGATTGGAACGCCCTAATAATATTAATACGTATTACATGTCCGTTAGTCGCTCTCTACAGGCTACGTGCATGTAACTGCCATATATTCTGATCTCCGTGACAGAAGAGCTACATCTCCCGTAACCGAAGTCTTCAAAATCCCCTACGTACAATGTACACGGTTTAAGTTAAACTGGGGTATCGCTGTGGTATCATTTATAAGTGCTTGCTTGCCTTATCGTTCAGGATAAAACCAGTGAACAATAACTTAAATATATGTTTTTAATACGACGTACTTATTCCTTTACTAGATTATTTACTCAAAGGCATCTTGGTGCCGTTACAATTTGCAGGTTGGTAAACTAAAATCAGTCAGGACTAATCTACAGTTCTAATCTATCTACACTCACTCCACCTCACTACGGGACTATTCATTTTTGCATTGACTTTGTTTTTGTGAGTCGTTCGTTTTTGTGTGTTCGCTTCTGTTGTAAACATCAGTAATGTCCTTTGTTTCTGGTTACTGACTTTTTAGTTTCGTTGTCTAATGCAAAGATTGTTGCTTGAATGGTTGTCCTTGTTTTTTTTTTCAAGTCATTATTAATTACATAGAGAATGCTGAATAGATAGCGAGTGCTGAGTCATTGACTCATTGAATGGACTGAGGATTAGATTGCTATTATATGATGTATACACACAGTGGGGTGGTGGTAACAACTAAACTAGAATGAATGTAATTGTCTTATACTTTCTAGCATGATGACTGAAATATAAAATATTTTTAGGATTTAAAATCTGCACCATGCCACCATGAGCTAAGTCACCATCCAACGCATTTATTTAAAGAGGTAAAATTTAATACAAAATCAAAAATATAAGTATAAACTTTTTGCTGCATATCCTTTACACTACTTTACAGGATGTTGTAATTAGCCCAAGTATATTTTGGCTGTTTGTGATTTATTGGCAAGTTTACATTCAGTAGTTTGCCATTGTTTCTGAACGAGCAGCACTCATAGTCATACCATTGTATGAAAACTAATGGAAGGCGGTCTCCTGCCAAGTCACCTGCAGCTGTGTTTCAAACGCGGTTTACGGGATTACGAATTGCGTCCATAACTACATTACCACAGAGCAGGCATAAGTTAACATGTTAAAACTAATTCCAAATTAATTAATTTGACTTCTGTTCACTATATATTTATTTGAAAAGCATAAACTAGTAAACAATCTTTCCTTAGTGAAAACTATAAACAAACTGTCTATAATGGGTAGTATAAACAATCGAACACACATTAAACATGGAAATAATCTTTCCCTGTTATTGAACTTCCCTTAATAAAAGTCTATATGCACATTAAAATACATAAACAATCTTGCACCAGCATAATTATGAACACACTTCCTAATAAATACAAAATCAAATGGACATTGTAGGGGAGGAGTCATTGTTCCTACTCATCTTGGATAATTGTCCCATGGGTGAGCATTTATCCACTTTTTTAATAGGGTTGACTGCCTTTGCGAGTTGCATTGAACCTCCAAAAGTGGGTCATGTAGGTGTCATGTAAATTATCACACTTCAGTTTTACAGAGGTTATAGCAGAATGGTAATTGTTCCTGTGTTTGGATAGTTTCTTCCAACAAGAGAACACCTCTTTGAGACGTTCAGCTGGAAAACATGACTTTTTACCTAGTCCTCACCATCCTTGTCTCTGGAAGCTATCCATTTATTCATCACTTCTGCCTCTTCATTGGAGAGCTCTGCTAGCTCATCAAATGTTAAATGGTGCTCCCAGATTCCTCTACTTCCTCTTCATTGATCTCCAGACACATGGAATTGTCCAGATACACAATTTCCTGCATAACGGGCTGTTACCTAACAGTCTTTGAAGTCCCTTGGTGCCACAGTGAAGGCTACAGTGACTTAAAAGCCAAATTCAAACACCTAAAAGAAACCTTTCATGCAATCATCAATCAGAGAGCAGCATCCACTGTACTGGGAGCTGTGGTATGACAGTGGCTAGACACTTGCCTGTATCCACTGTACTGGGAGCTGTGGTAGGACAGTGGCTAGACACTCGCCTGTATCCACTGTACTGGGAGCTGTAGTAGGATAGTGGCTAGACACTCGCCTGCATCCACTGTACTGGGAGCTGTTGTAGGACAGTGGCTAGACACTCGCCTGCATCCACTGTACTGGGAGCTGTTGTAGGACAGTGGCTAGACACTCGCCTGCATCCACTGTACTGGGAGCTGTAGTAGGACAGTGGCTAGACACTCGCCTGCATCCACTGTACTGGGAGCTGTGGTAGGACAGTGGCTAGACACTCGCCTGCATCCACTGTACTGGGAGCTGTGGTAGGACAGTGGCTAGACACTCGCCTGCATCCACTGTACTGGGAGCTGTGGTAGGACAGTGGCTAGACACTCGCCTGCATCCACTGTACTGGGAGCTGTAGTAGGACAGTGGCTAGACACTCGCCTGCATCCACTGTACTGGGAGCTGTTGTAGGACAGTGGCTAGACACTCGCCTGCATCCACTGTACTGGGAGCTGTAGTAGGACAGTGGCTAGACACTCGCCTGCATCCACTGTACTGGGAGCTGTAGTAGGACAGTGGCTAGACACTCGCCTGCATCCACTGTACTGGGAGCTGTAGTAGGACAGTGGCTAGGCACTCGCCTGCATCCACTGTACTGGGAGCTGTAGTAGGATAGTGGCTAGGCACTCGCCTGCATCCACTGTACTGGGAGCTGTAGTAGGACAGTGGCTAGGCACTCGCCTGCATCCACTGTACTGGGAGCTGTAGTAGGACAGTGGCTAGACACTCGCCTGCATCCACTGTACTGGGAGCTGTAGTAGGATAGTGGCTAGACACTCGCCTGCATCCACTGTACTGGGAGCTGTAGTAGGATAGTGGCTAGACACTCGCCTGCATCCACTGTACTGGGAGCTGTAGTAGGATAGTGGCTAGACACTCGCCAGCATCCACTGTACTGGGAGCTGTAGTAGGATAGTGGCTAGACACTCGCCTGCATCCACTGTACTGGCAGCTGTAGTAGGACAGTGGCTAGACACTCGCCTGCATCCACTGTACTGGGAGCTGTGGTATGACAGTGGCTAGACACTTGCCTGCATCCACTGTACTGGGAGCTGTAGTAGGACAGTGGCTAGACACTCGCCTGCATCCACTGTACTGGGAGCTGTAGTAGGACAGTGGCTAGACGCTCGCCTGCATCCACTGTACTGGGAGCTGTAGTAGGACAGTGGCTAGACACTCGCCTGCATCCACTGTACTGGGAGCTGTAGTAGGATAGTGGCTAGACACTCGCCTGCATCCACTGTACTGGGAGCTGTAGTAGGACAGTGGCTAGACACTCGCCTGCATCCACTGTACTGGGAGCTGTAGTAGGATAGTGGCTAGACACTCGCCTGCATCCACTGTACTGGGAGCTGTGGTATGACAGTGGCTAGACACTCGCCTGCATCCACTGTACTGGGAGCTGTGGTATGACAGTGGCTAGACACTTGCCTGCGTCCACTGTACTGGGAGCTGTAGTAGGATAGTGGCTAGACACTCGCCTGCATCCACTGTACTGGGAGCTGTAGTAGGATAGTGGCTAGACACTCGCCTGCATCCACTGTACTGGGAGCTGTAGTAGGATAGTGGCTAGACACTCGCCTGCATCCACTGTACTGGGAGCTGTAGTAGGATAGTGGCTAGACACTCGCCAGCATCCACTGTACTGGGAGCTGTGGTATGACAGTGGCTAGACACTCGCCTGCACCCACTGTACTGGGAGCTGTGGTATGACAGTGGCTAGACACTCGCCTGCATCCACTGTACTGGGAGCTGTAGTAGGATAGTGGCTAGACACTCGCCTGCATCCACTGTACTGGGAGCTGTAGTAGGATAGTGGCTAGACACTCGCCTGCATCCACTGTACTGGGAGCTGTAGTAGGATAGTGGCTAGACACTCGCCAGCATCCACTGTACTGGGAGCTGTAGTAGGATAGTGGCTAGACACTCGCCTGCACCCACTGTACTGGGAGCTGTAGTAGGATAGTGGCTAGACACTCGCCTGCACCCACTGTACTGGGAGCTGTAGTAGGATAGTGGCTAGACACTCGCCTGCATCCACTGTACTGGGAGCTGTAGTAGGACAGTGGCTAGACACTCGCCTGCATCCACTGTACTGGGAGCTGTAGTAGGACAGTGGCTAGACACTCGCCTGCATCCACTGTACTGGGAGCTGTAGTAGGACAGTGGCTAGACACTCGCCAGCATCCACTGTACTGGGAGCTGTTGTAGGACAGTGGCTAGACACTCGCCTGCATCCACTGTACTGGTAGCTGTTGTAGGACAGTGGCTAGACACTCGCCTGCATCCACTGTACTGGGAGCTGTAGTAGGACAGTGGCTAGACACTCGCCTGCATCCACTGTACTGGGAGCTGTGGTAGGACAGTGGCTAGACACTCGCCTGCACCCACTGTACTGGGAGCTGTAGTAGGATAGTGGCTAGACACTCGCCTGCATCCACTGTACTGGGAGCTGTAGTAGGATAGTGGCTAGACACTCGCCTGCATCCACTGTACTGGGAGCTGTAGTAGGACAGTGGCTAGACACTCGCCTGCATCCACTGTACTGGGAGCTGTAGTAGGACAGTGGCTAGACACTCGCCTGCATCCACTGTACTGGGAGCTGTAGTAGGATAGTGGCTAGACACTCGCCAGCATCCACTGTACTGGGAGCTGTTGTAGGACAGTGGCTAGACACTCGCCTGCATCCACTGTACTGGTAGCTGTTGTAGGACAGTGGCTAGACACTCGCCTGCATCCACTGTACTGGGAGCTGTAGTAGGACAGTGGCTAGACACTCGCCTGCATCCACTGTACTGGGAGCTGTGGTAGGACAGTGGCTAGACACTCGCCTGCATCCACTGTACTGGGAGCTGTAGTAGGAAAGTGGCTAGACACTCGCCTGCATCCACTGTACTGGGAGCTGTAGTAGGACAGTGGCTAGACACTCGCCTGCATCCACTGTACTGGGAGCTGTAGTAGGACAGTGGCTAGACACTCGCCTGCATCCACTGTACTGGGAGCTGTAGTAGGACAGTGGCTAGACACTCGCCTGCAGGCTCAGTGCTCTTGGGTCCAAATCCACATTGAAGCAGATTTGTACCTGGCCTCAAGGTCAACCCAGCATAAAATGGATAACAGGAAATGTCTTGGGAAGTAAAGGCAGCCGGCATGATACTCACTGAGTGTCGATTGGTCTATTATATGTGTCCAACACCATAGACCCATTGCACCTCAGACATTTAAAAGGGTCCTGTACTTTGTTTAATCCACTACATTGACTCTTTGGTTACCTTGGTCATAGTATCTCCATGTTGTAACATCCTGATTGTATTGATATTAACTGTTGAGGAATTTGTTAGTTGTTGCATACACACATATATGTTTGAGCGATTTATATAAACAATGAACAAGCAGACCATTGCCACTTAACATTCAAAAGACCATCCATGCAGTTGTGATATATAACATAACATAGTATGTAACATTGACTCAGCCAGTGTTCTGTGAATAAAATCTATTAAAACATTAATACAAATTAACCAATTAAATTTATCTTTATTCCATCTCAGAATATTTGCTGAACACATTTTTAACTTTCAATGATTCTATATGTAATTTTCTTCGCTGTAGTTGGAGTTTTATTATATTTTTAAGGGAAAATAGTCACTCACATAATGTACTTCTGCTACAGTAATGCTTGATCATTTGAAAAATATTCATGAATAAAATAAATGCCAAATTAAATTGAAATGGATGAAGTTATATTCTATTTTATATTTGCTTATATGTCTTACAAAAGTAAAAGCGTTAGAAAAGAATTCTTAGTTATTTGGATACCAATTTCTTCTTCTTTTTATTTTCAAGTTCTTTGATGAAATGTTTTTATCACCAAGCAATCCATCTGATAAATATTTGTAGCTAATCCATTTATAGCTGGTCTAGGGGTTATACAACTTTCTCCGTAATCCCGTATACTCTCGTGAGTAACATGACGTGAGCGAGAATTGATAGCGGTTCTCTCCGCGTCGATAACTTATGGGGTATGTGAACCGGTCGCTCAGAAAGCAATGGCAAACTACCGAGCGTAATCTTGCCAAGAAATCAACAATCAGCTGAAAGATGCTGATGTTGACAGTGATGTCCTGTAAAGGATATGTGAACAAAGAAAAAAATCCATTTATAACCACAGACAAATCAGAAAGCGGTGACTGGACAAATTTATTTTGTTTTACATTTTTGTTAGTCAACATTCTAAGAGATGTTAGGATGAAAACTATTGCTCAAATCTGAGATAAACATGTCCATGCATACAAATCTATAAGCAATTGAATAAAGATATATCTTTACTCAGAACATATTACTGAGCACTTTATATTGAACTTACTATATTTTGTGAAACTACTACTTATACCCAGCTTAGGAGGGAACACTCCATTACACTTATGACGATAGAGTAGTATTCACTAGAGCACATCACTGTTTAAACAGTTAAAATTCACATTCTACATTAGGACACACTACTATTAATGTAAACATGAGTAACTTGTATTTTATCTAAACATTATTAGCTTTTAATAATATACAATTGTAAGCTGCCCTCATAAAAACACTTCTTTTGCATAATTTGCTTGACAGACACTGAAAAAGATATTTACAATTTGTCTAGAAGCAGTTTCCTGCTAGAGATCTGTGATGTAATAGTGTCATCACATTCTGTTGGCCTGGATGCATGAAGGTATCCTTGCTTCACTCCATTGGTGACAGGAAAGGGCTCGGACTGTTCACCATTTTCCTGTACTATTGCCTACATACCATCATGAAATAGCTGCATTATTTGGACAAACTTACGTGGACAGCGATATTTTGCCATAATCTTCGACAGTGCTTCTCTGCTGACTGTATCAAAAGCCTTTGTACTGTCAGTGAAAGTGGAGAACATTTCGGATTTCTGTTCCTGACATTTCTCTTGCAACTGCCTTGCAGCGAAAATCATGTCAGCAGTTCCTCGTTCTTTTCTGAAGCCACATTGACTTTCAGGAAGAAGACCTTGATCGAGATGGGCCGTGAGACGATTGAGAAGAATTATGAGGAGTATCTTTCCTGCAATTGACAGCAAAGAGGCATCAAATTTGCATCTAACTGTGCTTATGACATTATCAGCACAGTTCGCTATCAGCGCCACTAACACACCCACTACAGACACTACACGCAAGCATAATTATGAGACATGCATCAAATTCCATCTAAACATTAACAATGCACATGTTGTAGTGTTGACAAATGTTTTACTTCCATCTTGGATAAAAACGTAGGAAAATATTTCTAAATGGGCTGTGATGTTATGGCTTCAAGGAAAATCTAATGAATCTAATACAAGATGTGACATACAAAATCATTTAGATAGTTGTAATAATTTAACTGATTTTGTAACTATCTAATCATTGTCTCCCTGGTCTAGAGGTTACATGACTTTCTCCGTAATCTTGTATACTCTCGTGGGTAACGTGACGTTGCATGAGAATCGGTAGTGGTTCTCTCCGTGTTGGTAACTTAGGGGTATGTGAGCCGGTCGCTCAGAAAGCAATGGCAAACTACTGAGCATAATTTTGCCAAGAAATCAACAATCAGCTGAAAGATGCTGATGTTGACAGTGATGTCCTGTATATGCGAACAACAACAAAATCTAATTATGATAATATGTTGACAAAACAACATCCAAAAGTATCTAATTCATGTTACCACATACTTGTTAAGCAGAATTCTTTATATTAATTAATTATGCTATAGGAGCCAACTAAATGTCCATTAACAAAAGAAAAAGAGGCCATTTGCGTCCTAATCAAAACATAATCCCCAGTCTAGGTTACCTGATGTAGGTGACCTGCCATGTAGGATCTGTTAAACAAATTACCATTATAGCTTGTCTGCTGTACCTGTTTGCTTTCCCATGAATACAACCTGTGCTGACCCCACCAATTGGGGTCGTAATTTAGCTGGAAGAGGAATACTTAATTTGTTTCTGCATGGCTCAATGAGGGATGATGATTCAGAAACTTGTAAATCTTCTTCTCAGATGTGCTTGCTTTCTTGCTTGCTTGCTTGCTTGCTTGCTTGTGTTCGTTGGCTTGAGCTCCAACGCGAAGTCCTGTATGTCGGATGAAGGCATCCTGTTGTCCAACATCAGTGTGATGTCATACAGGACCTGAGTTTTGCGTGAGTATCCGTTGTCCCATGTCTGGCTTATTGGTGTGCAGACTGGTGGTTCCTCGCCGTACAGGCAGACACTCTCCGACTTCGGAGGAATCGGCGATCCTACTGACTTTAGCCAGGACCCCGAAGGTCTTGGCCAGTTTATAACCCGGCCCTGGTGCCTTGGAAACACCTCTGCGTCCCTTCTCAGATATTATTAATGATACTATAATTACATATTTAAATGACAAATGGTGAGTTAAAATGATGTTTTATAGTTGCAGTAATTGGTGAAGTAGAGCGCACAATGAGACTTATGTTGCACTCTAATATAGCCAAATATAAAATGAGATTTCCCTCAAATAATAGAGATGCATGAAGAAGTTTTCTGACTGCAGCCTCACATGAGGTCAGAGCCTCAGTGGCATAGTGGCTAAACACTTTTCTGCCAGGCCAGAGGTCGTGGGTTCAGTTCACATTAGGACAAATTTACATTTGTACAGTTATATTGAACAGGATATTCACAATGTCTACCCTCACATTTAACAGGATATTCACACTGTCTGCCCTTACACTGAACAGGATATTTACAGTCTACCCTTACATTGAACAGGATATTTACACTGTCTATCCTTACATTGAACAGGATATTTACATTCTCCCTTACATTGAACTGAATATTCACACTGTCTACCCTTACATTGAACAGGATATTCACACTGTCTACCCTTACATTGAACAGGATATTCACACTGTCTATCCTTACATTGAACAGGATATTTACACTGTCTATCCTTACATTGAACAGGATATTTACATTCTCCCTTACATTGAACAGGATATTCACACTGTCTACCCTTACATTGAACAGGATATTCACATTCTCCCTTACATTGAACAGGATATTTACACTGTCTACCCTTACATTGAACAGGATATTTACATTCTCCCTTACATTGAACATGATATTCACACTGTCTACCCTTACCTTGAACAGGATATTCACACTTTCTACCCTTACATTGAACAGGATATTTACACTGTCTACCCTTACATTGAACAGGATATTCACACTGTCTACCCTTACATTGAACAGGATATTTACATTCTCCCTTACATTGAACAGGATATTCACACTGTCTACCCTTACCTTGAGCAGGATATTTACACTGTCTACCCTTACATTGAACAGGATATTCATACTGTCTACCCTTACATTGAGCAGGATATTCACACTGTCTACCCTTACATTGAACAGGATATTCATACTGTCTACCCTCACATTAAACAGGATATTCACACTGTCTACCCTTACATTGAACAGGATATTCACACTGTCTACCCTTACATTGAACAGGATATTCACACTGTCTATCCTTACATTGAACAGGATATTTACACTGTCTATCCTTACATTGAACAGGATATTTACATTCTCCCTTACATTGAACAGGATATTCACACTGTCTACCCTTACATTGAACAGGATATTCACATTCTCCCTTACATTGAACAGGATATTTACACTGTCTACCCTTACATTGAACAGGATATTTACATTCTCCCTTACATTGAACATGATATTCACACTGTCTACCCTTACCTTGAACAGGATATTCACACTGTCTACCCTTACATTGAACAGGATATTTACACTGTCTACCCTTACATTGAACAGGATATTCACACTGTCTACCCTCACATTGAACAGGATATTCACACTGTCTACCCTTACATTGAACAGGATATTTACACTGTCTATCCTTACATTGAACAGGATATTTACACTGTCTATCCTTACATTGAACAGGATATTTACATTCTCCCTTACATTGAACAGGATATTCACACTGTCTACCCTGACATTGAACAGGATATTTACACTGTCTATCCTTACATTGAACAGGATATTCACACTGTCTACCCTTACATTGAACAGGATCTTCACACTGTCTACCCTTACATTGAACAGGATATTCACACTGTCTACCCTCACATTAAACAGGATATTCACACTGTCTACCCTTACATTAAACAGGATATTCACACTGTCTACCCTCACATTGAACAGGATATTCACACTGTCTACCCTTACATTGAACAGGATATTCACACTGTCTATCCTTACATTGAACAGGATATTTACACTGTCTATCCTTACGTTGAACAGGATATTCACACTATCTACCCTTACATTGAACAGGATATTCACACTGTCTACCCTTACATTGAACAGGATATTCACATTCTCCCTTACATTGAACAGGATATTTACAGTCTACCCTTACATTGAACAGGATATTCACACTGTCTACCCTTACATTGAACAGGATATTCACACTGTCTACCCTTACCTTGAACAGGATATTCACACTGTCTACTCTCACATTGAACAGGATATTCACACTGTCTACCCTTACATTGAACAGGATATTTACACTGTCTATCCTTACATTGAACAGGATATTTACACTGTCTATCCTTACATTGAACAGGATATTTACATTCTCCCTTACATTGAACAGGATATTCACACTGTCTACCCTGACATTGAACAGGATATTTACATTCTCCCTTACATTGAACAGGATATTCACACTGTCTACCCTTACATTGAACAGGATATTCACACTGTCTACCCTTACATTGAACAGGATATTCACACTGTCTACCCTCACATTAAACAGGATATTCACACTGTCTACCCTTACATTAAACAGGATATTCACACTGTCTACCCTCACATTGAACAGGATATTCACACTGTCTACCCTTACATTGAACAGGATATTTACACAGTCTACCCTTACATTGAACAGGATATTCACACTGTCTACCCTTTCGTTGAACAGGATATTCACACTATCTACCCTTACATTGAACAGGATATTCACACTGTCTACCCTTACATTGAACAGGATATTCACACTGTCTACCCTTACATTGAACAGGATATTCATACTGTCTACCCTTACATTGAACAGGATATTCACACTGTCTACCCTTACATTGAACAGGATATTTACAGTCTACCCTTACATTGAACAGGACATTCACACTGTCTACCCTTACATTGAACAGGATATTCACACTGTCTACCCTTACCTTGAACAGGATATTTACAGTCTACCCTTACATTGAACAGGATATTCACACTGTCTACCCTTACATTGAACAGGATATTCACACTGTCTACCCTTACATTGAACAGGATATTTACACTGTCTACCCTCACATTAAACAGGATATTTACACTGTCTACCCTCACATTAAACAGGATATTCACACTGTCTACCCTTACATTGAACAGGATATTTACAGTCTACCCTTACATTGAACAGGATATTCACACTGTCTACCCTTACATTGAACAGGATATTCATACTGTCTACCCTTACATTGAGCAGGATATTCACACTGTCTACCCTTACATTGAACAGGATATTTACACTGTCTATCCTTACATTGAACAGGATATTTACATTCTCCTTTACATTGAACAGGATATTCACACTGTCTACCCTGACATTGAACAGGATATTTACATTCTCCCTTACATTGAACAGGATATTCACACTGTCTACCCTTACATTGAACAGGATATTCACACTGTCTACCCTTACATTGAACAGGATATTCACACTGTCTACCCTTACATTGAACAGGATATTCACACTGTCTACCCTTACATTGAACAGGATATTCACATTCTCCCTTACATTGAACAGGATATTTACACTGTCTACCCTTACATTGAACAGGATATTTACATTCTCCCTTACATTGAACAGGATATTCACACTGTCTACCCTTACCTTGAGCAGGATATTTACACTGTCTACCCTTACATTGAACAGGATATTCATACTGTCTACCCTTACATTGAGCAGGATATTCACACTGTCTACCCTTACATTGAACAGGATATTCATACTGTCTACCCTCACATTAAACAGGATATTCACACTGTCTACCCTTACATTGAACAGGATATTCATACTGTCTACCCTTACATTGAACAGGATATTTACACTGTCTACCCTTACATTGAACAGGACATTCACACTGTCTACCCTTACATTGAACAGGATATTCACACTGACTACCCTTACATTGAACAGGATATTCATACTGTCTACCCTTACATTGAACAGGATATTCACACTGTCTACCCTCACATTGAACAGGGTATTTACTCTATCTACCCTTACAGTGAAGTGAACAGAATATTCACACTGTCTGCCCTTACAGTGAAGTGAACAGAATATTCACACTGTCTACCCTTACAGTGAAGTGAACAATATTCACTCTATCTACCCTTACATTGAAGTGAACAGAATATTCACTCTATCTACCCTTACATTGAAGTGAACAGAATATTCACACTGTCTACCCTTACAGTGAAGTGAACAGAATATTCACTCTATCTACCCTTACATTGAAGTGAACAGAATATTCACTCTATCTACCCTTACATTGAAGTGAACAGAATATTCACACTGTCTACCCTTACATTGAAGTGAACAGAATATTCACTCTATCTACCCTTATAGTGAAGTGAACAGAATATTCACTCTATCTACCCTTACATTGAAGTGAACAGAATATTCATACTATCTACCCTTACAGTGAAGTGAACAGAATATTCACTCTATCTACCCTTACAGTGAAGTGAACAGAATATTCATACTATCTTGCCTTACATCCTGGAGAAAGGATTACGAGTTCAGTTAACAATCTCACATATCACATTCAAAACACAGCTGTGATGAGTTTGGAAGCAGACCACCTTGTGTTGATTTTCATACAATGGTATCAGTGCCGGTCATTCAGAAAGTAATGGCAAACTACTGAATGTAGGCTTACCAAGAAATCTCAAACGGTGATGACCTGTAAATGATATGCAACTAACTTAACAGGATAGTCACACTATCTACCCTTCCATCATGTATTCAGAATCCATTCACCCTTGGAGGCCTTGATTAATTTATCCATCTGCCAATGTCTCCATTGCATTAAGCAATCCCTTCCCACCATCCCTTTATTACACATGTTGGATTGGTGATGTGGTGATAGTTTACCATCAACACATGTTGTTTATGTATTGGTATTTGTGTGTAATGACTGTGCTTAGTGGGTTTGTGGGGATTGTTCATGTAATGAGTCATATAAGTAAAATCAATTGTATTCTTTTATTATCTCCTACATTGATCATACTGTTTGTTAGCCTGATTTCTATCCTATTTGATAATTTTCTTCTGCTGTTGCTGGTCTGTATACACCCTGCTTTTCAGTTTGTAAGTAATTATTTCTTAGCCTTATGAATTGAAGTGTTGTAAAATATTAATTTCACCTAGTTACATTTTCCTGTTACTGTGACTTGCTTATGTTTATATTTTTAAGAAGTCTCTTATCAAACATATGGTTGTGTTATTGTATTTCTGTTTCTTTCGTATTGTAAGCAAATTTCATTTAAAGGTTTTTAAAATATCGGACACAATAATTATCACATAAGATATAGATGTAGTCAGATATAAGTATGCCTGTCTGTTTCTGGGGCTCATAAGGGAAGTAAAGAATAACAACACTGTAACTTACCATACATGTTAAAATAGGCAGTTAGGAAGGGTTGGCTTGGTATTGGGTTAGCCTATCTCATAGAAAACATCTGCTAAATCTAATCAACCACAAACAAGCTTGCGCAAAATAGGACTAAAATAGTATGGCAGAATCTCTCATGTGGAACTAATGTACAGAGCTATTTATATTTTCCAGTGAATCAAGAGAACACACACACAAAATATGCTTCTATGTTGACTAAACTATTTATACTGTATAAACATTTTTTTTAATTGCTAAGTATTTTATATTTGATCCTGGTTATAAAATTTTGAGAGTATAAGCACATTTTAATAGCTTACATTTGCACTATTTCTTGTAAAAATATTGATGGTCACTAGTGATAAGGCAATCAAAATTTAAGGAAACCATGATTGATTATGTTAGATGTGCTACATATTATTAACTGTTTGTCGCCCAGGCAGTTATTACAGAATAACAACATTCGCAGAGACGGAGTTAAAGTGGTAAATGTATGCTATGGAAGTAACAATGTGGACACACACATTCACAGTTGTAACTAAGGCAGACTGGGTACAAGTAAATACTGTCTACAAACTGGAGTCGAGAAGGCTTTTGATGTTTTTGGTTATATAAGAAGTAACTGATCAAAGTATAATTATTTTCTTGATTCAGATCATCATTTTGTTATTTATTTGGTACAGATCAACTTATCATGATCTGCTTGGCAGATCAAAGCACTATGAGTTATTTGGTAAAGATACAACTCTGGTTTCTTCTATTGCCACAACAGTATAGCAAAAACATATGTAACTCTCTGGTTTCTTCTGCAGAACTATTGCCTTGGCAAGTATAGCAAAAACATGTAACTCTGGTTTCTTCTGCAGAACTATTGCCATGGCAAGTATAGCCAAAACATATGTAACACTGGTTTCTTCTGCAGAACTATTGCTATGTCAAGTATAGCCAAAACATGTAACACTCTGGTTTCTTCTGTAGAACTATTGCCATGGCAAGTATAGCAAATACATATGTAACTCTCTGGTTTCTTCTGCAGAACTATTGCCATGGCAAGTATAGCAAAAACATGTAACACTCTGGTTTCTTCTGCAGAACTATTGCCATGGCAAGTATAGCAAAAACATATGTAACTCTCTGGTTTCTTCTGCAGAACTATTGCCATGGCAAGTATAGCAAAAACATATGAAGACAGCCATATCACCAAATCTGCAGCAGACCCCAGGCAGTACCGTGGCCTTGAACTAAAAAATGGGTTGAAAGTTCTTCTGATCAGTGATCCTGAGACTGATAAATCATCTGCAGCTATGGATGTCCATATAGGTACGTGTTTGTAACTTGACCATGCATGGATCAACAAGCTGACCAACCAGGCTTCTGGAGCAGACAAAGTGCTCTTCTCTAGTCCTACACTGGTCTGTAAGACATTAACTGCATGTCCACACTTCTCTAGTCCTACACTGGTCTGTAAGACATTAACTGCATGTCCACACTTCTCTAGTCCTACACTGGTCTGTAAGACATTAACTGCATGTCCACACTTCTCTAGTCCTACACTGGTCTGTAAGACATTAACTGCATGTCCACACTTCTCTAGTCCTACACTGGTCTGTAAGACATTAACTGCATGTCCACACTTCTCTAGTCCTACACTGGTCTGTAAGACATTAGCTGCATTTCCACACTTCTCTAGTCCTACACTGGTCTGTAAGACATTAGCTGCATTTCCACACTTCTCTAGTCCTACACTGGTCTGTAAGAAATTAGCTGCATTTCCACACTTCTCTAGTCCTACACTGGTCTGTAAGAAATTAGCTGCATTTCCACACTTCTCTAGTCCTACACTGGTCTGTAAGAAATTAACTGCATTTCCACACTACAGCAACACCATGGTATACGACTTTCTTTATTCTCCCAATATCAATCAATCTTGTGCCATGCCGGAAAGCGTGGGCGGTCATGACTCGCCATTTCACTCGATCACCAGTGTCGTGGATCAGCTCAGTGTTCCTGTCTCGTCCCATATATTATATATGCTATGTATATTACAATTTTATTAAGCAAGACTCAAATGCATAGTAACACATAATGATGGAAGTTGATTTTGTTGGTTATGAATTCAAGCACATTTGTCTGAGTATTGTGCAGTATATAACAAACTAAAAGATATTTTTAGATCCTGCAGAAAAACAAACATATAAATACCTGACTAGGATCTCGGACTGTATGCTTGCTATACGTCTATCTGTTTCAAGCAACAAACTATACTTTGATTTGTACCATGTAACTCACTATACTTTGATCTGTACTAACTAAACTGTGAGCATACTGTATACAGAATAATCAATGAGGGGGGAAATAGATGTTAATAATATAATAAATGCTAAGACAAGTCTGAATAAATTAAGTATAAATGAAACAGACAAGATCTTTCTAGTGAGTATTGAGCAAGCTGACTTGCTGGTCTCGAAGGCAACTATCCTAGAGGCACTAAGGGTTGACAAAGCGTAACGTGTGACAGGTGGCTACAAGCTGATGCAGAGGTTGACCAATGAGAGGTTGCTACAAGCTGATACAGAGGTTGACCAATGACAGGTTGCTACAAGCTGATTCAGAGGTTGACTAATGACAGGTTGCTACAAGCTGATACAGAGGTTGTCCAATCAGCTTGACTAAGCCTTTTGTCATTTGACATCACTTATGACCACAACTAGTGTGATCACAGGCAGGATGATAGACAGGCTTTCATATGCTGTGCACAATGAGAATAATCTCAACACTCCAATGTCTGCTGAGAGAGACGGAGCACTTATGGATGTGTCCTGTAACGGTGTCAGCCAGTCAGTCAGGCAAAGGTGTTTAGAAACCTCCAGGAATCAGTATTGGAGAAAAAGTAATGAAGAATTATGATTGTCAGTATATTTACATAATCTGTCAACATCATCATCATGTGTGATCCTGATGAGTGCCAGTGGTTGTGGTTTGTTGACTCACACAATCACCAGAGTCTTGGATGAAGTCTGTCTTCTTGTCATAGTTTGTTGACTCACATGATCACCAGTCTTGGATGAGGTCTGTCTTCTTGTCATAGTTTGTTGACTCACATGATCACCAGTCTTGGATGAGGTCTGTCTTCTTGTCATAGTTTGTTGACTCACATGATCACCAGTCTTGGAAGAGGTCTGTGTTCTTGTCATAGTTTGTTGACTCACATGATCACCAGTCTTGGAAGAGGTCTGTGTTCTTGTCATAGTTTGTTGACTCACATGATCACCAGTCTTGGGTGAGGTCTGTCTTCTTGTCATAGTTTGTTGACTCACATGATCACCAGTCTTGGGTGAAGTCTGTCTTCTTGTCATAGTTTGTTGACTCACATGATCACCAGTCTTGGGTGAAGTCTGTCTTCTTGTCATAGTTTGTTGACTCACATGATCACCAGTCTTGGATGAAGTCTGTCTTCTTGTCATAGTTTGTTGACTCACATGATCACCAGTCTTGGATGAAGTCTGTCTTCTTGTCATAGTTTGTTGACTCACATGATCACCAGTCTTGGATGAAGTCTGTCTTGTCATAGTTTGTTGACTCACATGATCACCAGTCTTGGATGAAGTCTGTCTTCTTGTCATAGATTGTTGACTCACATGATCACCAGTCTTGGATGAAGTCTGTCTTCTTGTCATAGTTTGTTGACTCACATGATCACCAGTCTTGGATGAAGTCTGTCTTCTTGTCATAGTTTGTTGACTCACATGATCACCAGTCTTGGATGAAGTCTGTCTTCTTGTCATAGTTTGTTGACTCACATGATCACCAGTCTTGGATGAAGTCTGTCTTCTTGTCATAGTTTGTTGATTCACATGATCACCAGTCTTGGATGAAGTCTGTCTTCTTGTCATAGTTTGTTGATTCACATGATCACCAGTCTTGGATGAAGTCTTGTCTTCTTGTCATGATTGTGCTATATGACCAAGTCATCCAGGTACTTATCTCTTTGTCTTCTGCTTGCTCTTTCCCCATCAAATTTGCCAGTTGCCACTGTTTTTAAATGAATTTATCCTCATAATATTTTAAAACAATCCTTCCTGTCTATTTTTAATGTAACTAATCATTTTGCAGCTTGCATTTGTTCCTTGAAGAACTGTTCATTTATTTTTCTGTCCGTCTATTGTATTATTACATTTTCCTCAAAAGCCACATTTCCACTGCCATTAAAATGTTCCCAAACTGTTTGCATATTGTCCTTAATAACAAATAGTTTATAGTTTGCAATTAAACTGAAGCAACTATTTGTTTGTTCTCTTATTTGTTGCTCGACCTCGTGAAAAATACCTCGCCCTGGTGCTCCAGTTGCTATGCTAAATAGCTTTGAAAGAATGCTTTGTTAATAATCATGATTAAACGATTGTATCATTAATTTAATTAGTTGACAAGTGTAATAAACATTAAAACAGTATAAAGATGGCTAAAGTGAAGTTGGATATAAATTGAGTGTACATGAAGTGTTAGAGCTTTGTACATTATAACAACTTATACTGATAGATGTCACACTGTTAGTTCACCCTGATATTTCCATTATAACAACTTATACTGATAGATGTCACACTGTTAGCTTACCCTGATATTTCCATTATAACAACTTATACTGATAGATGTCACACTGTTAGCTTACCCTGATATTTCCATTATAACAACTTACACTGATAGATGTCACACTAATGGATGTCACACTGTTAGTTCACCCTGACATTTCCATTATAACGACTTACATTGATAGATGTCACACTGTTAGTTCACCCTGACATTTCCATTATAACAACTTATACTGATAGATGTCACACTGTTAGCTTACCCTGATATTTCCATTATAACAACTTATACTGATAGATGTCACACTGTTAGCTTACCCTGATATTTCCATTATAACAACTTACACTGATAGATGTCACACTAATGGATGTCACACTGTTAGTTCACCCTGACATTTCCATTATAACGACTTACATTGATAGATGTCACACTGTTAGTTCACCCTGACATTTCCATTATAACAACTTATACTGATAGATGTCACACTGTTAGCTTACCCTGATATTTCCATTATAACAACTTACACTGATAGATGTCACACTAATGGATGTCACACTGTTAGTTCACCCTGACATTTCCATTATAACAACTTACATTGATAGATGTCACACTGTTAGCTTACCCTGATATTTCCATTATAACAACTTATACTGATAGATGTCACACTGTTAGCTTACCTTGATATTTCCATTATAACAACTTACATTGATAGATGTCACACTGTTAACTTACCTTGATATTTCCATTATAACAACTTACACTGATGGATGTCACACTGTTAGTTTACCCTGACATTTCCATTATAACAACTTACATTGATAGATGTCACACTGTTAGTTCACCCTGACATTTCCATTATAACAACTTACATTGATAGATGTCACACTGTTAGTTCACCCTGACATTTCCATTATAACAACTTACACTGATGGATGTCACTTTTTTAGCTTACCCTGATGGATGACTTGTCCTTTAGATAACCTGTACTAGAGCTATATAGGGGAAATATAAAATTATTTGTCATATTCTTACCTCTATATTTATCATCTGTCATCTGTGATCTTTTCTGAAGCTGCCATGCCTGTATCTTTTGTATGGTCAAGTTTACCATTATTAACTGGCACAATCATATATATGTATATCATAAAACTAAACATGTATCATCATTTTCTTTAGGTCATCTCAAAGATCCTAGAGATCTACCAGGCCTAGCTCATTTCTGTGAACATATGCTGTTTTTGGGAACTGAAAAGGTAATAGTTTTTGCAGCTTCTTGTCAAGCTATTGTGTAGCATGCTGCCATGAAGGAGTAATGTAAACAAAACCAGCTTAGGACTCACGCTCCAAACTTTTAACCCCACTGGATGAAATGAATGGTCATCATAATTCTTAATGGACAAACACCAACGTAAACAAAACCATGCACTCATTTCTTAATCATATTAGAATATGAACAGATCTGTCCAGCAAGAACTTAATATTGAAGAAGTTTGGTTATTCAGACAAATTAAATTGAGGAAAATGAAATATTGTGGGCATGGAAAAAACATGAATGTTTGGAAAACATAATTATGGAGTGAGGTTTATTTGGGAAGCAGAGAAGAGGAAGACCGTAATGTAAATAAAATCAAGATGTGATAGATAATTCACACATGACAGTGACAGAAGTAGGGTATTTCTATTATGATAGAGACATTTCACAAGACATGTGAGGGGACATTACTGCCCAGGACAGGCCGCTAGATGGTGATAGAGACATTTCACAAGACATGTGAGGGGACATTACTGCCCAGGACAGGCCGCTAGATGGTGATAGAGACATTTCACAAGACATGTGAGGGGACATTACTGCCCAGGACAGGCCACTAGATGGTGATAGAGACATTTGACAAGACATGTGAGGGGACATTACTGCCCAGGACAGGCCACTAGATGGTGATAGAGACATTTGACAAGACATGTGAGGGGACATTACTGCCCAGGACAGGCCGCTAGATGGTGATGGTGATGATTGTTATTATTATTTTTATGATAACAGCTAATTAATGCTTTGGAAATATATTGTGCAAGTGTATAATTTGTAGATGGATTGAACATAAACATATCTCTGCTGGTGAATGTTTAACCATCTTTTGTGAACATTAAAGGAACATAGATTTTTCGTCTTTGGTGCAGGGTTTCTTTCCCATTGCTTTTTCATATGCCATCTAAGTGTATGGTTCAGTTATGTTCATACATTTTTTTTTTCCTATTATGTATTGATGTTGAAAGAGACCAACTGTGTTTTTTGGTCATATAATGAGAAGAGAAACATTGGAGAACATTGTGACGACTGGACAGATCAGCAGTAGAAGAGGCAGAGACAACCCAAGAGAAATTATGCTGGATGGTCTCAGAGGCAGAGGCAAACCAAGAGAAATGATGTCAGATGGTCTAAGAGGCAGAGGCAAACTAAGAGAAATGATGCCAGATGATCTAATAGGCAGAGGCAAACCAAGAGAAATGATGTCAGATGTCTAAGAGGCAGAGGCAAACCAAGAGAAATGATGTCAGATGGTCTCAGGGGCAGAGGCAAACCAAGAGAAATGATGTCAGATGGTCTCAGAGGCAGAGGCAAACCAAGAGAAATGATGTCAGATGGTCTTAGAGGCAGAGGCAAACCAAGAGAAATGATGTCAGATGTCTAAGAGGCAGAGTCAAACTAAGAGAAATGATGTCAGATGTCTAAGAGGCAGAGTCAAACTAAGAGAAATGATGCTGGATGGTCTCAGAGGCAGAGGCAGAAGCAAACCAAGAGAAATGATGTCAGATGGTCTAAGAGGCAGAGGCAAACCAAGAGAAATGATGCTGGATGGTCCCAGAGGCAGAGTCAAACTAAGAGAAATGAGGCTGGATGGTCTCAGAGGCAGAGGCAAACTAAGAGAAATGATGTCAGATGGTCTAAGAGGCAGAGGCAAACTAAGAGAAATGATGTCAGATGGTCTAAGAGGCAGAGGCAAACCAAGAGAAATGATGTTAGATGGTCTCAGAGGCAGAAGCAAACCAAGAGAAATTATGTCAGATGGTCTCAGAGGCAGAGTCAAGAGAAATGATGCTGGATGGTCTCAGAGGCAGAAGCAAACCAAGAGAAATTATGTCAGATGGTCTAAGAGGCAGAGTCAAACTAAGAGAAATGATGTCAGATGGTCTAAGAGGCAGAGGCAAACCAAGAGAAATGATGCTGGATGGTCTCAGAGGCAAACTAAGAGAAATGATGTCAGATGGTCTAAGAGGCAGAGGCAAACTAAGAGAAATGATGTCAGATGGTCTAAGAGGCAGAGGCAAACCAAGAGAAATGATGTCAGATGGTCTCAGAGGCAGAAGCAAACCAAGAGAAATGATGCTGGATGGTCTCAGAGGCAGAAGCAAACCAAGAGAAATGATGTCAGATGGTCTAAGAGGCAGAGTCAAACTAAGAGAAATGATGTCAGATGGTCTAAGAGGCAGAGGTAAACCAAGAGAAATGATGCTGGATGGTCTCAGAGGCAGAGGCAAACTAAGAGAAATGATGCTGGATAAAGAAATGAGGCTGGATGGTCTAAGACTATGGCATGGAGAAGGAATATTGTCAACAGAACTGATCCAAGACACCAAGGACTGAAATATGTGGAGTCATTACACCCATGCCACTTTTCAAGGCTTATGATGACGATATTGATGTTACACATAGATATATAACTAGAACATTTGCAGTGTGAAAAAGAGAGTTGAGGTGCTACATAGAACCTGTGCTTTTGTATGGATGTGAAGCGTGGACAATTAGAAAACAAGCTGAAAAACATCTGATGGCTGTGGAAATAACCAAGTCCTACAAGAAACAAATGAAAATCGTAAACTGATTAGAGAAATTAGACATAGAGAGTCACAATCTTTTGGTCACATTATGAGAAGAAATAAATTGGAGAACTTGGTGACAACTGGCAAGATCGAGGGGAAGAGAACAAGGAGAAGTCAGTGAAGTAAATACCTAGAAGGCTTGACCACATGGCATGGTCGAGACAAGATCACTGAGCTGACCCACGACTCTGCTGATCGAGTGAGATGGGGAAACATGACCGACCACACTTATCGGCATGGCACATGATGATGATAATGATAATTAGAATATTGACAGAGCTTTTTATAGAACAAACCAAAACCCGTTTAGTAAGAGTTACTGCTATTTGCCTGAAAGAGGCTAATGAAACTAGAACATTCAACAATAAGAAGGGGACAAGCAGCTTTCTTTGGTCACATGATGAGAAGAGAGGCATTGGAGAACATCGTGACAACTGGAAGACAACAATGGAAAAAGAGTCAGAGGCAGACCGGGAGAAATTATGCTGGATAGACTTGACCAGTGGCTTGGAGGAATATCATCAGAGGAGTTGATTAAAAGACTGAGATTGTGGAGAGACATGAATGTCTACACCAACTAGCATGGAAACATGATGATGACTATTCTTTAGAAGTTACAATAAAATTGCTGTGCTTGATCACATGGATCTATGTAATGAATTATGGACCTATACGCTTAATATAAACTGTGATTGTAGATGTAACAACCCTTTTATATTAGGGACGTTCATTTAAAACCCGTTCCAATAGCTTTATTACGAAAGCATGAAAGAAACATTAACAGGTGTGGTAGAATTAAACAAAGCATTAATTTTGAATGAATTATGCACCATGGGTTGGTCAGAAGAAGTCACCGTAGGCATTCAGGCAAGCATCTCATTGCTTAGGTAGGCGGCGAATGCTGTCCTCAAAAAAGGATTATGGTTGCTCACTAAACCAAGTGTTTACCACATTCATTACGTCTGCATCTGTATGAAATCGTTGCCCCTTGAGAGCTTTTTTAGAGGTCCGAACAAATGAAAATCACATGGTGATAAATCAGGACTATAGGCTGGATGTTGCAGAATTTCCCACTTCTTCCTTGCTAATGCTTCCTGTACAATCTTTGCGACATGCGGACGAGCATTATTGTGCAACAAAATCACACCGCGAGAAAGCATGCTTGGTCGTTTATTCTTGATGGCTTTTTGCAGCTTGTTTGGTGTTTGCAAGTAGTGGGTAGAGTTGATGTTGACACCAGGTTCTTTAAAGTCGGCCAACAAAAGCCCTTCATGGTCAGAAAATGCACTCAGCATAACCTTACCAGCGGAAACCTGTAACTTGAATTTTTTGGCTTTTGGTGATCCAGCATGCTTCCATTGCATGCTCTCTCTTTTGCTGCTCGGCTCAAAGTGGTGACACCATGATTCATCGCCTGCCACTATGCAGAAGTGAAATGCATCACCCTCCACCCTGTAACGCAGCAAGTGGTTCAAACATCCTATGCCTTCCTCTTTTTGGTGGTCGGTCAACATCTGTGGTACCCACTGTGAACACACCTTCCAATATTGCAGTTTCTTACGAACGACCTTTTGAATTGTCCCAATTGACACATCAAATTCTTTTGCTAGCGAACGTCTGCTTCGACAACAGTTCATTTGTACTGCTGCATCAATTTTGGCGATGGTTTTTTCTGTTGCAATAATATGCGCTTGACCCGGTAGTCAAAGATCTGTCATGAACTGACGTCCTTTCCGAAACATTCGTGCCCAGTCTGTCACTGTTGTCTTTGACACACATTTGTTACCGTACGCTGCCTGCATTCTTCAATGAATGTCCACTGGTCGACATCCTTCAAATGAAAGAAACTAAATCACAGCTCTTTGAGCTTCTTTGGATGGATTGTGGATCAACCCGGCCATTTTCTTAACGGTCAGAAACATAACCTATGCATCATGGGACGATAAGCACGTGCTCTTTTATTCATTGGTCAGTACTTATCAAATGACTATGACATGATCATGTTCAACGTATGCAATTACGCGCGGTGCGGCACGAACGGATTTCAAATTAACGCCCCTTATAATAGTTTGTAACCGCATTGAACATTTCATGATTATGAGCTAATAGATTATAATTTAGAGTAGAAACATACTGTTGTGTTATAATTTAGAGTAACTAAATACTGTTGTGTTATAATTTAGAGTAACTAAATACTGTTGTGTTATAATTTGGAGTAGCTACATACTGTTGTGTTATAATTTAGAGTAGCTACATACTGTTGTGTGAAACATTTCATAATCTATATTGTTTGTATTTATCTCTTTCAGTATCCAGAAGAGAATGAGTACAACAAGGTAAAATAGTTATTGAGATCATAGCGTACAAATCAATAACCATAAAATGTGCAATAACTCATTTCACACAGAGATCATCATAAGGAACTAATCACATAATTACTGATATTCTAGAGTAAGGAAAGGACCCTTCTAATGCCTTGAGTGTTTGGGTATATAGTGCTAGCTCCACATCTGTACAGGCCAGTCAGTTCTCAGTTTGGTGATGTGGTCAATATCATGCCATCCATCTTTACTTCCCAAGGCATTTCCAGGTACTCATTTTAGGCTGGGTTGACCTGGTCAATTATAATAGTCTGCCTTGATGCAAATTGGAACCAAAGACTCCTGGGCAGGCAGGTGCTGATTGGTAAAGTTGCCTTAACACTGTTGTGGGTGGGCTAGATGGGGTGTCATTGTGTTTATAAAAGTTGTCTTAATGCTGTTGTGGCTGGGCTTGATGGGGGAGTCAATGTGTTGATAAAAGTTGCCTTAATGCTGTTGTGGGTGGGCTAGATGGGGTGTCATTGTGTTGATAAAAGTTGCCTTAATGCTGTTGTGGGTGGGCTAGATGGGGTGTCATTGTGTTGATAAAAGTTGTCTTAATGCTGTTGTGGGTGGGTGTCGTATATTTTGAAGGGACTGGCAATCACTAAAGTGCATGACCCATCTCTGTTAAAGGTAGCTGGGCCCCATCCTCTTCTTATATGTAAATAGATCAAGAATACGACCCTTGAAAGATTTACAGACTCGGATTTGGTTATTCGTCTAAGGGTGGGTGGTCCTCTTTTAATAGAAAAGTCATCACTAGGTTTGTCCCCTGTCTTTCCACCTGGTATTTAATGGTATAGCTCACGAACCCCCTTCTTCCATCTTAAGAAATTGTCTGAAAAGACTTTCTCAATAAGAATCAGGTGCAATATAACATGGATTTGGAACAGTTAAAGATGAAGAGTCTCCTGTTCTCTCTCTCCAACTAAGAATTTATCTTATGTGAATGTGTATCTGTTAATTAAACATTCAACAAACACAAGGGAGCATTGAGACATGTTCTACACACAAGATAGAGATTTTCCCACAGATAGTTTGGACTGACAAATTAAGTGGAAGAGATCTTCACATTTAAACAAATTTATTGACTGTGCCAGTTTCTTTTGGCCTATTTGACATTTTCTTTGTTTTTTCATCAGCTGTTAACATTTACAGAATGAAATAGAAAAAAACTTTCATAGGACCAAGTATAGTCAGTCAATAAATAATAACATTCATTGTATAGTGAGATATTTTAACTACCAAAATGTGTTATAGTTAACAATTTCTACATCCAACAATAATTCAAGAAAATCATTTTCTGAGAGGGTGAAGTTTGTGGGAGTGATAAGAAAACCTGGTGTGATGAGATGTGGATAAGCCTGGGTCCATGGTCTGATGGATCCACTTCAGGTTGGGCCAGTTTAGCTTCACTGAAGACTTCTCATTCTCTGCTTAAGGCTGGAGTCATCTGCCATCACAGGTGTTGATCATCTCATTCACTCCTCTTCCCTCCTTGTTGGTTAGGTGTGGCACCAAGACATCACTGTTCAAAATTCATACAGGTATTATAATCCTTTACAGCATGTTCATAGTGCGAACACAACATAACAAAACAAAAATGATAAGATCAGAAGAAGTATTGTTGTGTTACTTTGGGGTGGGTCAGAGATTATTACACTGGATGCAGCTTCTGTTGTCTGGTACCTGCTGTATGCATTTCCTCAGTGGACCTGTAGTTCAGTGAGTAGTGTACAGTCAGACACAGATAAGAGTGATAATGCGATGTTCCCTGAATCATGGTAATCAAGCTGACAGGCAAGATCAACACAAGTATGAGATGCATTTGTATAAATGGCATACATTTAAACATCCACATTACTCTATTTGTTCTACATTGTGTATATAATTGTTTATCTGTACTTTCCAAGGCAACTACTTCCTATTCTAAATCATTTCCTTGTTCCTGCCGTTGTGGTGTGGAGTTGTGTGGTGTGAAGTGTATTGTGTTGAGTTAACTTCTGTTGTGTGGGGTTCCATAGCTTGTACTAATTGTCCTCACATCTACATCAGTTAATATGAGTTTAACTCATCTAGTGTGCTTTTATTGTGGTTCATGTCCAACATACAGAATTTCTGATGTGTATTTGTTACAAAATGTAATCTATACAAGGTCATGACACAATATATTAGAAAAAAAATTATTACTTAAAGTATTTTTCCCTAATACTCTCCTCCTCTCTGTCTACTTATACTTCTCCTACATCTTTTACCAGTGCATATCATGTCCATTCTGTTGGCGACACAGTTGGCTATAGACCAAGGTAATTTTCACCCGTTAGTCTGAGCAGATTAAGTAGGTCGGCTATCACAAATGGTGTTTGTGAACATAAACCTATTTTAAGCAATGCAGTTGATGTAGTGCGTTGTCTAAATAAAATCTGACACATGAATAAACTAATTTCTATCAAATACTATTTGTTTTCAATTCGTAAAGAGAAAAGGAAGAGTATAATTCCTGTTTCAGTTCTTTAGATTGCAAAATAGACAGAATTAAGTACATTTTTAAAGCAAGGTAGTGTTTCGTTTGCACCAGCTGACTATCTCTGCAGAAACGTTTTCCTAGAAGTTTTTTGATGAAAAGCATTCGAGTGCATTGGAAATTTCATCTCGTACATTATTCTGTGATAGATTATAGTCATATGCACATAGTGAAGTTGTTAGATGTAGTGTAGAAAGTCAGAGTTTTGCAGTTTTGAGAAATTATAAGATGTCAGTTTCGCCGGGGAAATGGCGCCAGTATTGAAGTTGCGATCGGCAGTTTTTCACATTTTCAGAGATTTATTTTATCAAAAATACAATTCATTGGACGCACAACACTGGATACCTTTACGTTATACATCTTGGTACCACTTAGATCTGAGAATCACACGCTTACCTCAGACTAGATCAAACTGCCCGTTGTAAAAGTTTGAAAGTTGGACAACACATAGCTTTGGCGACTGCTCGCTCGCTCTGAAGTCATAGAAGTGCGCGGTTTTATTAAAGCGGCGCCCAAGCTGGGGGACGCTATATCCACGTGATGTGTCTCTACCAGTCACATTCTATTCTGTTGACGCTACCTTTTCTATTCTTATCCTGGCATCTGTCTGTCATTAGTATCGCTTAGTGCGTTCGATGTTCTACGGTGCTGTAATTGTTTTGATAATCTCTGGGTTGCTGTGTAACGTTGACGCGCTGAAAATGATGGATAGGTGAATATGTCACATAGCCCCACTCCAGATTGTTCTAGGGTATGGAACTAAGTTTCCAGCATTTACAGTGGTCAAGCTTTTCCTATATGATTTACTCCAATGTATTCTCTCCTGTATCTGATTGACCTGGTTCATCAGACACTGGGTGTCGACTTAGAAAGTCTGCTCCCACATTCATCTTTCCAGGGACATATTCTATCTGGAACGAGTATGGTTGTAGAAGTAGTGACCACCTCATAAGTCTTGCATTCAAATTTTTGGATGCTGCGAGAAACATAAGTGGTTGATGATCACATTGTACAGTGAAGTGTTTTCCATATAGGTATGCCTGAAACTTCTGTACACTCCATACGAGAGCTAAACATTCTCTCTCGATAACACTATAATTCTTCTCCGCTGCATTCAATTTCCTGCTGGCATAAGCTACAGGGAATAGCTCTGATGTTTCATCTCCTTTTCTCTGCAACAGCGTTGCCCCAATTCCTACGTCACTGGCGTCTGTACGCAGTACGAATGGTTGGTTGAGATCTGGCAGATGTAAAACTGGGTGATTGGTTAAGGCTTGTTTGAGTGTTGTGAAAGCTCTCTCACATTCAGCAGACCAATTGACTTTCTCTGGGTTCCCTTTTTTGGTAAGATCCGTTAAAGGTGCTGACAGAGTATTGAAGTCTTTAATGTATCGTTGATAGAATCCACCCAAAGATACGAATGATCTCACATCCTTCTTTGTCTTTGGACGAGGTGCTCTCTTGAGTTTGTCCACGTTTCCTTCCTGTGGAGTTATTAGTCCATGAGATAACTTATGACCTAAAAAGTCCAATTCTTGGAATCCTACTTGACATTTCTTTGGCCTAGCCGTTAATCCAGTTTCTCTGAGTCGTCTGAACAAAAGATGTAGTGTTTCTACATGCTTGTCAAATGTTTCAGTTGCGATCAGTATATCATCCATAAAGTGACTAATGTCTGGATGGTGTAGTGGGTCAAGTAATTTTCTCATCATACGTGTAAAAACGCTAGGAGCATTACTTAATCCGAATGGAAGTACGTTGAACTCATAGTGTCCTCCAGGCGTACTGAAAGCTAACCATGGTCTAACCTCCTCCTTTACAGGAATCTGATAATATCCCTTACTGAGATCAATCCTAGTAAAGTACTTCGCTCGGTTGAGTGCTGTGAAGAGTTTGTTCTGATCAGGCAGAGGTTCTGCTTGAAATTCAGAAATAGCATTGAGCTGTCGATAGTCGATGCACAATCTATGTTCTCCACTTGGCTTTCTCAATAATACGACGCTGGCACTGTAAGGTGATTCAGATGGTGAAATTATTCCTGCGGTGAGTAGCTGTTGTATTTCTTCCTCTAAAGTCTTTTGCTTTGCATAAGGAACTGGGTAAGTCTTGACTCGCACAGGCACTGTGTCATTTAACTTCATGTCAAATTCCTCCAAATCAGTTCTTCCTGGCTTATCTGTAAGTACGTCTGCATACATAACCATAAGTTCCCGAATCTGCTCCTGCTGATCCTTTGTTAAGTTGGGATTAATTTCCACATCCTTAAAGGTTTCTTTGGCTTGCAGTGGGTACTCGACTCCCATTGTTGATCCTTCTTCGACTTCAGTAGCCACACTCATGGCCATCAGATGTGCAGGTTCGGTGGTTGAGGGTCTTTCATTATATTTCTTCAGAAGGTTTATGTGAAATACTTTCATCTTGCCTTTGACAGAAATCTTGTAGTTGGTACGTGAGATTTTCTCCGTCACTACATAAGGTCCTCTCCATCCTATTTGCAGCTTATTCTGACTGGTTGGAAGCAGCAACATCACCTTCTCTCCCACCTCTAACTCTCTATCTTTTGCCTTGCGATTGAAGTAGCTAGCAATTCTTCGTCTGGCTTTACGTAGATTGACATTCGCTTGTTTCCAACTGTGTTGTAAACGATTCTTCAACTCGGCAACATACGTAGATGCAGTCACGACTGTATCGTCTGTATGATCATCAGTCCATGTTCGTAGCAATGCCTCCAATGGCCCCTTGATTGGTCGTCCAAACAACAATGTTGCTGGAGCAAAACCTGTTGAGTGATGGGGTACCTCCCTATAAGCGAATAGTGCTGCGGGTAAATACAAATCCCAATCCTCCGTATTCTCCTGGGCAATTTTGCGCAGAATACTAATCAAGGTCCCGTTCCACCGCTCCACAAGTCCGTTGGATTGCGGGTAATATGGTGAACTAAAGATATGGCGTGAATGAAAAAGTCTAAATGTCTCCTCCATAAGTTTACTACGAAACTGTGAACCGTTGTCCGTCAAGATTCTTTGGGGGAATCCTAGACGTGTGAATATTCCTAATAATGCTTCAGCAACGTGTTTGGAGTCACAGCTTGGCATAGGAACCGCTTCGGCCCACATGGTCGTTGTGTCCACAAGCGTTAATATGAATCGATTTCGCCTCTTCGTTGCGGAGAGGGGTCCGATTATGTCTACAGCTACCTTCTCGAACGGTATTCCTGTTATGGGCAGATCACCCAACATTGCCGGTGGTGTCCGGTGTTTTGGTGATACTTTCTGACACTGTGGGCATGATTTTACAAACCGTTGTATGTCTGCGTTCATCCCTGGCCAAAAGTAGTGAGTTGCAATGCGCTGTGTAGTGGCGTTGATACCCATATGCCCACTAAAGGGTAGACTGTGGCCCATTTCAAGAATCTGAGCCCTGTGTGGAGTTGGTACAACAAGTTGGTTGAACTCTTGTCCAGTTCTCCCTGCTTTCCTGTATAGAAGTGCTGACTTCATAAACAGCTCACCTTTACGTGGAGGTAAATGTGATTTAGGCAGTTTCCTGAAGCAGGGTTCCAAGGTGCTATCGGCTTCTTGTGCCCTCTTCAGTTCCTCCTTTCGAGGGATTGGCGTAGTTGTTTCCGGAGTCTTTTTCGTCTGGGATCGAGTTGTCATCGTCGACATCGCCACAGGTTGAACAGGTTCTCCTAGAATTATAAATCTACAGCCAAGAATTACGGGATATATAGGATCTTCTAAGACTGCAGCCTTGATTGTCCCAGTGACATAACGAGATGCTATGCTCACCTTTGCCACCGGAAGAGACATAGTTGCAGAGCTCTTCAGGGGTCCCTGTAATTCGACGATCTCCTCTGTCACCTGTTCCGGGTGAACTAAGGATGATGATACAACACAGTCGTACGATAACCCGGTATCATAGAGACAGGTCGTCTTGAATCCATTCAGCAATATGGACTCGACAACCGGAAGATGAGATGCGGTGTCTTTATGAGGTGTCTGGTTGGACGTTTCATCAGTGTTCACTCCTTTCTCTCTTCGGCTGGCCAAACAAGCAGCTGTGTGTGGAGGTGGCTTCTTCCTACAATTCTTCAATGTGTGTCCTTTAATTTTACAATTAGTGCAGAATAATTTTTCCTCCTTCGCTGTTGTTTGGGCTGTGTTCTGAGGGATGTTTTTGGTTTTCCCATTTTTCTTGGTGCCCAAGTTGCCATCACCTTCCTTTGCTTTTGAAGTTTTATCCTGAGGGGGAATGTTGGCCGAACGTCCCTTACCTCCGATTTCCTTCTGAGATTTTTCAAATCTCTCGGCTAGGATGATGATGCTTTCTAGTCGGTCAGCTCCGTTCTGGGTTAAGAATGCTTTCATTTCATTCGACATCTTTCCTTTTAGCTGATCTATGATGATCATCTCTCGGAGCCCTTCGAAACTCTCATCAAACCTACCTAGACTTGCCCATCGTTGAACATAAGATTTCAGCCTTTCAACTAATTGCGCATAACTTTCGCCCGGTTCTTTCCTTGCGGTTTTGAATCGAACTTTGTAAGAGTCCCCGTCCACTTCGAATCGGCTCAAGAGTGCCTTTTTGAGTGTTTCGTAATCCTGTTGTTCTTCTCGAGTGAGTCTAGAGAACACGTCATACGAGGTAGACCTTAAAGCTTGCGATAGTTTCGTCGCCCATTTTTCCTGTTCTAGACCACAACTGACGCACATAAGTTCGAAACGTGATAAAAAAGCCTCGACATTGTCCGTCTGTTCATTAAATGGTTCTAGTGGAAATGACATCGCTCCGGAATTTTGGTACGAGACGTTGGAATGTTGTTCTGTCACTGGAAAACCTAGTGAGTTTGAGGGGGTGGGGGGAATCCCTCCCTCTAGTCTTCGGATCTCCAGATCAGTCTCCATTCTCTTCAACTCCAGTTGATGTTGACGTTCTCGTTCCCTATCCCTTATTTCATCTTCATGTTTCCTTTGTTCTAACTCATAAGCTTGTAGGCGTTGTTTCTCCTTTTCAGCGATTTCAGCTTGAAGTTTCTGTTGTTCTAATTCATATGATTGTAGGCGTTGCTTCTCCTTTTCAGCGATTTCAGCCTGCAACTTACTCTCCTTCTCAGCTATTTCAGCTTGAAGTTTCTGTTGTTCTAATTCATATGATTGTAGGCGTTGCTTCTCCTTTTCAGCAATTTCAGCCTGCAACTTCTCCCTCCTGTCGAATTCATCTGATACAAATTTAGCCAGCTCAGGGCCGTCTAAATTGCATAGTTTGCCTATTTCTACTGTCTGGGCACGGAACTTAGCAGCCTCGGCCATGCTCTATTTTTGTTTACCCTATCTTTTTGTAAAAAAAAATAATACTGTGCAGTTTGCTCAGGTCTGGGTAAGCCTGTCACTTCCCGGATCTGAAATTATACAGCATAACATGCACAATATTAACAAGCAAAAACTAACTAATGTCCGCTGACCCAAGTAAAATAGTTCTTATACACCACGAGAATCTGACCTAAGAAATAATTGCAACTTAAATTCTTGTCTTTCTGTCAATGCTCCTCAAGCTAAAGACAGAAGCAAAGAAGTACCCAGAATGATTGCACTCTTCCCAAAAGAACTTGAAATTTTGATAGAGATTTCCCTATGGAGAAAAATTTTTCCCAGTCGGTGATGAAATTCTCTAAGTCCAAATTCCTCTATAGAAAGACATCTTCTCGAAAGAGAATAATGTTGTAGATGGTAAATTCTCACTCTATTTCCTCTGGAACACCTTTTTCTGAAATATAGACCTATATGAAAGAGGCCCTCCTTTTTTCAGAAGAAATGATCAGTCACTTGCCATATTCTATCTATAATTGTCATTCATATCATATGGAGGTCAATCAGTACCCCACATGATGTTCATTTATCATATGTGAAGTGACAAAGTTAAAAATCTTAATTTGTTTAACAACCTCTATAATTGTCAATCATATCATATGGAAGTCAATCAGTACCCCACATGATGTCTATTCAACATATGTAAACATGACAAAGCTGGAAATCTAAATTTGTGTAACAATTTCTATAATTGTTCAAAACAAGTACAATGTCACCAATTCACACATGAATACTGTTCACATCTAGTGTCACTGATCTACTATAGTTTAGAATCCCTCGTCAGATATCTATCTATTCCCAGGGTTTATCATCTAGGATAATAGTTATCTGAACTGTCTGCTGGGTTTCAAAGTCCGGGACGGGCATCCAATATATGTCGTATATTTTGAAGGGACTGGCAATCACTAAAGTGCATGACCCATCTCTGTTAAAGGTAGCTGGGCCCCATCCTCTTCTTATATGTAAATAGATCAAGAATACGACCCTTGAAAGATTTACAGACTCGGATTTGGTTATTCGTCTAAGGGTGTGTGGTCCTCTTTTAATAGAAAAGTCATCACTAGGTTTGTCCCCTGTCTTTCCACCTGGTATTTAATGGTATAGCTCACGAACCCCCTTCTTCCATCTTAAGAAATTGTCTGAAAAGACTTTCTCAATAAGAATCAGGTGCAATATAACATGGATTTGGAACAGTTAAAGATGAAGAGTCTCCTGTTCTCTCTCTCCAACTAAGAATTTATCTTATGTGAATGTGTATCTGTTAATTAAACATTCAACAAACACAAGGGAGCATTGAGACATGTTCTACACACAAGATAGAGATTTTCCCACAGATAGTTTGGACTGACAAATTAAGTGGAAGAGATCTTCACATTTAAACAAATTTATTGACTGTGCCAGTTTCTTTTGGCCTATTTGACATTTTCTTTGTTTTTTCATCAGCTGTTAACATTTACAGAATGAAATAGAAAAAAACTTTCATAGGACCAAGTATAGTCAGTCAATAAATAATAACATTCATTGTATAGTGAGATATTTTAACTACCAAAATGTGTTATAGTTAACAATTTCTACATCCAACAATAATTCAAGAAAATCATTTTCTGAGAGGGTGAAGTTTGTGGGAGTGATAAGAAAACCTGGTGTGATGAGATGTGGATAAGCCTGGGTCCATGGTCTGATGGATCCACTTCAGGTTGGGCCAGTTTAGCTTCACTGAAGACTTCTCATTCTCTGCTTAAGGCTGGAGTCATCTGCCATCACAGGTGTTGATCATCTCATTCACTCCTCTTCCCTCCTTGTTGGTTAGGTGTGGCACCAAGACATCACTGTTCAAAATTCATACAGGTATTATAATCCTTTACAGCATGTTCATAGTGCGAACACAACATAACAAAACAAAAATGATAAGATCAGAAGAAGTATTGTTGTGTTACTTTGGGGTGGGTCAGAGATTATTACACTGGATGCAGCTTCTGTTGTCTGGTACCTGCTGTATGCATTTCCTCAGTGGACCTGTAGTTCAGTGAGTAGTGTACAGTCAGACACAGATAAGAGTGATAATGCGATGTTCCCTGAATCATGGTAATCAAGCTGACAGGCAAGATCAACACAAGTATGAGATGCATTTGTATAAATGGCATACATTTAAACATCCACATTACTCTATTTGTTCTACATTGTGTATATAATTGTTTATCTGTACTTTCCAAGGCAACTACTTCCTATTCTAAATCATTTCCTTGTTCCTGCCGTTGTGGTGTGGAGTTGTGTGGTGTGAAGTGTATTGTGTTGAGTTAACTTCTGTTGTGTGGGGTTCCATAGCTTGTACTAATTGTCCTCACATCTACATCAGTTAATATGAGTTTAACTCATCTAGTGTGCTTTTATTGTGGTTCATGTCCAACATACAGAATTTCTGATGTGTATTTGTTACAAAATGTAATCTATACAAGGTCATGACACAATATATTAGAAAAAAAATTATTACTTAAAGTATTTTTCCCTAATACTCTCCTCCTCTCTGTCTACTTATACTTCTCCTACATCTTTTACCAGTGCATATCATGTCCATTCTGTTGGCGACACAGTTGGCTATAGACCAAGGTAATTTTCACCCGTTAGTCTGAGCAGATTAAGTAGGTCGGCTATCACAAATGGTGTTTGTGAACATAAACCTATTTTAAGCAATGCAGTTGATGTAGTGCGTTGTCTAAATAAAATCTGACACATGAATAAACTAATTTCTATCAAATACTATTTGTTTTCAATTCGTAAAGAGAAAAGGAAGAGTATAATTCCTGTTTCAGTTCTTTAGATTGCAAAATAGACAGAATTAAGTACATTTTTAAAGCAAGGTAGTGTTTCGTTTGCACCAGCTGACTATCTCTGCAGAAACGTTTTCCTAGAAGTTTTTTGATGAAAAGCATTCGAGTGCATTGGAAATTTCATCTCGTACATTATTCTGTGATAGATTATAGTCATATGCACATAGTGAAGTTGTTAGATGTAGTGTAGAAAGTCAGAGTTTTGCAGTTTTGAGAAATTATAAGATGTCAGTTTCGCCGGGGAAATGGCGCCAGTATTGAAGTTGCGATCGGCAGTTTTTCACATTTTCAGAGATTTATTTTATCAAAAATACAATTCATTGGACGCACAACACTGGATACCTTTACGTTATACATCTTGGTACCACTTAGATCTGAGAATCACACGCTTACCTCAGACTAGATCAAACTGCCCGTTGTAAAAGTTTGAAAGTTGGACAACACATAGCTTTGGCGACTGCTCGCTCGCTCTGAAGTCATAGAAGTGCGCGGTTTTATTAAAGCGGCGCCCAAGCTGGGGGACGCTATATCCACGTGATGTGTCTCTACCAGTCACATTCTATTCTGTTGACGCTACCTTTTCTATTCTTATCCTGGCATCTGTCTGTCATTAGTATCGCTTAGTGCGTTCGATGTTCTACGGTGCTGTAATTGTTTTGATAATCTCTGGGTTGCTGTGTAACGTTGACGCGCTGAAAATGATGGATAGGTGAATATGTCACAGTGGGCTTGATGGGGGAGTCAATGTGTTGATAAAAGTTGTCTTAATGCTGTTGTGGGTGGGCTAGATGGGGTGTCATTGTGTTGATAAAAGTTGCCTTAATGCTGTTGTGGGTGGGCTAGATGGGGTGTCATTGTGTTGATAAAAGTTGTCTTAATGCTGTTGTGGGTGGGCTAGATGGGGTGTCATTGTGTTGATAAAAGTTGCCTTAATGCTGTTGTGGGTGGGCTAGATGGGGTGTCATTGTGTTGATAAAAGTTGCCTTAACGCTTTGTGGGTGGGCTTGATGGGGGAGTCAATGTGTTGATAAAGGTTGTCTTAATGCTGTTGTGGGTGGGCTTGATGGGGTGTCAATGTGTTAATAAAAGTTGTCTTAATGCTGTTGTGGGTGGGCTTGATGGGGTGTCAATGTGGTGATAAAAGTTGTCTTAATGCTGTTGTGGGTGGGGTAGATGGGGTGTCATTGTGTTGATAAAAGTTGTCTTAATGCTGTTGTGGGTGGGCTAGATGGGGTGTCATTGTGTTGATAAAAGTTGTCTTAATGCTGTTGTGGGTGGGCTAGATGGGGTGTCATTGTGTTAATAAAAGTTGTCTTAATGCTGTTGTGGGTGGGCTTGATGGGGTGTCATTGTGTTGATAAAAGTTGTCTTAATGCTGTTGTGGGTGGGGTAGATGGGGTGTCATTGTGTTGATAAAAGTTGTCTTAGTGCTGTTGTGGGTGGGCTTGATGGGGTGTCAGTGTGTTGATAAAAGTTGTCTTAATGCTGTTGTGGCTGGGCTTGATGGGGGAGTCAATGTGTTGATAAAAGTTGCCTTAATGCTGTTGTGGGTGGGCTAGATGGGGTGTCATTGTGTTGATAAAAGTTGCCTTAATGCTGTTGTGGGTGGGCTAGATGGGGTGTCATTGTGTTGATAAAAGTTGTCTTAATGCTGATGTGGGTGGGCTTGATGGGGTGTCAGTGTGTTGATAAAAGTTGCCTTAATACTGTTGTGGGTGGGCTAGATGGGGTGTCAATGTGTTAATAAAAGTTGCCTTAATGCTGTTGTGGGTGGGCTAGATGGGGTGTCAATGTGTTGATAAAAGTTGCCTTAATGCTGTTATTGGTGGGCTAGATGGGGTGTCAATGTGTTGATAAAAGTTGCCTTAATACTGTTGTGGGTGGACTTGATGGGGTGTCAATGTGTTGATAAAACAGATGTCAATGGTATCACCACACTGAAACAAGAAATGTCCCACAAAACTACCCAGAAAGACAAACCAGGTTAACCAATTATGTGCCTAAAGAGACACACATTGTTAATCTGCTGTACACAGACACACTCACCCTCCTGCATTAGACAAATGAATAAAAGTGTGTGTCACAACACAAGATGTCACAAAGAGCTTGTGATCTAACATATGTATTTGTCACTAGACATGCACAGCTGATAACCTAATATTTGTTTGTCACTTGACATACAGAGTTGATGGCATAGAAAGCTGAAGACCTAATATGTATGTCACTAGACATGCAGAGCTGTTTGCCTAATATATGTTTGTCACTAGACATAGAGAGCTAATTACCTAATATGTGTTTGTCACTAGACATAGAGAGCTGATGACCTAATATGTGTTTGTCACTAGGCATAGAGAGCTGATGACCTAATATGTGTTTGTCACTAGGCATGGAGAGCTAATTACCTAATATGTGTTTGTCACTAGGCATAGAGAGCTGATGACCTAATATGTGTTTGTCACTAGGCATAGAGAGCTAATTACCTAATATGTGTTTGTCACTAGGCATGGAGAGCTAATTACCTAATATGTGTTTGTCACTAGGCATAGAGAGCTGATAACCTAATATGTGTTTGTCACTAGGCATAGAGAGCTGATGACCTAATATGTGTTTGTCATTAGGCATAGAGAGCTAATTACCTAATATGTGTTTGTCACTAGGCATAGAGAGCTAATTACCTAATATGTGTTTGTCACCAGACATAGAGAGCTGATGACCTAATGTGTGTTTGTCACTAGGCATAGAGAGCTGATGACCTAATATGTGTTTGTCACTAGACATAGAGAGCTGATGACCTAATATGTGTTTCTCACTTGGCATAGAGAGCTAATTACCTAATATGTGTTTGTCACTAGACATAGAGAGCTAATTAACTAATATGTGTTTATCACTAGACATAGAGAGATAATTACCTAATATGTGTTTGTCACTAGACATAGAGAGATAATTACCTAATATGTGTTTGTCACTAGACATAGAGAGATAATTACCTAATATGTGTTTGTCACTAGACATAGAGAGATAATTACCTAATATGTGTTTGTCACAAGACATAGAGAGATAATTACCTAATATGTGTTTGTCACTAGACATAGAGAGATAATTACCTAAAATGTGTTTGTCACTAGACATAGAGAGATAATTACCTAATATGTGTTTGTCACTGGGCATAGAGAGATAATTACCTAATATGTGTTTCTCACTAGACATAGAGAGCTAATTACCTAATATGTGTTTGTCACTAGACATAGAGAGCTAATTAACTAATATGTGTTTATCACTAGACATAGAGAGATAATTACCTAATATGTGTTTGTTACTAGACATAGAGAGATAATTACCTAATATGTGTTTGTCACTAGACATAGAGAGCTGATGACCTAATATGTGTTTGTCACTGGGCATTATAAACAGCTGTTCTACCCCCTATCTAAACCAACAAATGTAACTTACAAACAACATTTGATATTTTCAGTTTTTAAATGAGCATGGAGGAATGTCAAATGCCTTCACATCCCTGGAGCATACCAACTACTACTTTGATGTCTCACCTGAATATTTACCAGGAGCCCTGGACAGGTAAGATTGTCAGAAATTGCCCTTTGAAGTTTCATGTGCTAGTTTTTCTTTGGAATTATAAGCTCAACTGACTTCGAGGGCTGGAGGCATGGTATGCATAGTGGCTTGTCTGCCAGCTCAGTAGTCGTGTGTTTGAATCACCATCCAGGTGAGGATTTTTTTTAAAGATTTTTTCAGGTCGACCCAGTCTAAAATGGGTACCGGGACTGTCAAGGAGTGGGTGATGAACAAATCTCGCACCCGCATGTTTTATCTGCACAATTAGGGTTAGGATTAGCTGTGATTCTAGCGTGAGAGATGAGGAAAGAGAGTAGCTACAAGTTGTTAGTGAGCGTGGAAAACTCTAAAGATCTAATACCAAAGTACACTAAACCATAATGACCATGGCACAGTTATCTTTAACCATCAAAGATGGATCAAGAAGCCACGCTATGAGCAAGCTACAACCATGGTAGTGATGTATCAATGTCCTAGACAACGACCTACTGCATGACAGGGACCTTTCCGCGGAATTAAAAGTGGTTGGCGTGATATTGACCACATCACCCATTGAATGTGATTGAATGTGGGAGATGACACCATAAACCCAATACACCTCATGGTGGTAAAGGAGGTAGTAAAAGATCTTTTTACATGCCTCAGAGGGTATATGGTGCTGGACCCATATTTGTATAGACTAAAAGGCACTCTCTGAATGATCTGTCAGTATCATGCCTGCAACTGCTACTTTCCTAGACATTTTCTGGTGCCTATGAAATACAAAACAAATTCAACATAGAAGTACAGAACAGATTTGAAATATTGTCTGATCTAGAGATCCTATTCCAGGATGTGGATGATCAATGGGAAATGTTAAAGAATTCAATCAATATGGCTGCAGAAACAACTATTCCAAAATTAAAGAAGGTGGGTCGTAAGAAATGGATGACTGAGGAAATTTTACACTTAATGGAAACAAGAAGACTCAACAAAAATAATCCTGCCAAATATGAAGAAATTCACAGACAAGTCAGAATATTATGTAGGAAGGCAAAAGAATCATGGCTTGAGGAAAAGTGCTTAGAAATTGAAAAACAACACAACAGTCAAAATACCAAATTAGTGCACAAAAGGATTCAGGAACTTACTAATAAAAGAACAAGTACATCAACAGGCTGTCTAAGAACTAAAGATGGCAAAATCATAATAGAAAAAGATCAGATTCTACATGTATGGACAGATTATGTGAAAGACCTGTATAATGATAACAGAGAGGAACAGTATGCTATTAGATTTAATAATGAAGGACCAGCAATTTTAAAGATGGAGGTTCAAAATGTTCTTAAGCATATGAAATCTGGCAAGGCCCCCGGTGCAGATAACATCACAACAGAAATGATTAAAGCTTTAGAAGAATTTGGACTAGAGCAAGTCACTAGACTGCTGAACACATTATATGATACTGGAGATATACCTTCTGAATTATGTAATTCTGTATTTATTGCAATCCCAAAGAAATCAGGAACCTTAGAATGTGATCAACATAGAACAATTAGTATAATGAGTCACATCACAAAGATTTTGTTACGAATTATCATGCAAAGAGTGAGGAAGAAAATACAACCTGAAATAGGGGAAGAACAATGTGGTTTTGTAGAAGGAAAGGGTACAGTAAATGCTGTGTATATGCTGCGAACAGTTATTGAACGTGCTTTAGAAGTAAACAAGGATATACATCTTTGCTTTATTGACTACACAAAGGCTTTTGATAGAGTAAGACATGTCAACATTGTGGATATGCTGGCAGATCTACAAATTGATGGGAAAGACATTAGACTTATAAAAAACATATATTGGAAACAACAAGCTGCCATAAGAATTGATAATGAAGTAGGACAATACCAACCTATTAAGAGAGGTGTAAGGCAGGGATGTGTAATGTCTCCAGATCTTTTTTCCTTATACAGTGAAAATATTTTCAGAAATGTAGAAGACCTAAATGGAATCAGCATTGGAGGACGAAACATAAATAACATTAGATATGCAGATGATACAGTATTGATTGCAGACAATGCACAGGATCTGCAACAATTAGTAGACGCTGTGGTTGTACACAGTGAGCAGCTGGGGTTGGAATTAAATTGTAGGAAGACACAGGTTATGGTCGTCACTAGGAAGAACGAAGTACCACAATGTAATATACAAGTAAATGGGAATATTCTTCAGCAAGTGAATCGGTTCAATTATCTCGGAACAGTCATAACATCTGATGGCAGATGCCTTGAAGAGATTAGAACAAGAATCGCCATTGCGAAGGTAGCCTTTAGCAAGATGAAAAACATTCTGACCGATAAAATGATGTCAATTGAAATGAGAAAAAGAGTGTTGAGGGGATACATAGAGCCTGTTCTTTTGTATGGATGTGAAACTTGGACAATGTGCAGTCAAGCTGAAAAACATCTGATGGCTGCAGAAATGTGGTTTCTGAGGAAAATGCAAAGAATACCATGGACAGATAGAAAAACCAATGACCAAGTACTACAAGAGACAAATGAAAATCGTAGATTGATTAGAGAAATTAGACGTAGACAGTCAACATTTTTTGGACATGTTATGAGAAGAAATGGACTGGAGAACTTGGTGACAGCTGGCAAGATCGAGGGGAACAGACCAAGAGGAAGACCGAGAGGAAAATACCTGGATGGCTTGGCCACATGGCATGGACGAGACAGGAACACTGAGCTGATCCACGACTCTGGTGATCGAGTGAAATGGCGAATCATGACCGCCCACGCTTTCCGGAATGGCACATGATTGATTGATTGATATCAGGCTAGCTCAACCTGAGAGCACAGGTTAGTTTTACACAAATCACCCCGGATTCAAACCCATGACCATGAGGATTGAATTGGACTATTAGTAAGTAAGTAAGTAAATCTTTATTTTCCAAGGGTTAAGAATTGGGCACTCAGGCCCGTCTGACATTCTGCCCTTCTTCTCTATTTCCTCTCATACATTCTTTCATTCAACATCTCTTATGAAGCAATTCTTTGACAACAAAAGAACAATAAGCATTAAAACACATGAAAAACAATCAATAATACATGAATCGTTGAGGCAATGTTTAACATGGGCATCATGAATACCCAAGGTGGGTGTAACATGTCATACATATGGGAATGTTGTTGTGTTTTTTTTTTTTTGGCTAGTTGTCGTTCGAGATAATTTACCATTATTATTGTCTTTGTTGCTGTTTTTTTTTTTTAAGAGGGCATGTAGTCTGCCTTGAGGTAGTGTTCAAACAGGTTGCGACTGTATGTATAATGATTGGTGGTGTCTTTGATTTCTTGTGGAAGATTGTTCCACAACTGAGTGGCAGAGTATGCTAAGCTTGCTTTAAATAAGTCTATCCTAGGTTTAGGGACATGGAGTATATTTAGTCGTTCGCTATGTCTTGCATTATATTTAAACAATGGCCAAAGGTAGCTTGGGGCATTTTGAAATAGGATTTTGTGAATTAGTTTAGCCTTATTAAAAAGTAGGCGTTTGTGGAGTGGCAGTAACTGAAGACGTTCATGTAGGTTAGAATTGTCTGTAAGCTTATCACCATTGATTAGACGCACTGCCCTTTTCAGGAGTGAATAAAGGTGTTTTATTATTGATTTGGAGCATCCATCCCAGATTGTGGAGCAATAATCAATATGTGTTTGTATGTGGGAAGTATAGAATATCTTGTGTTTTCGTCGAGGAAATTTTTAATTTTGGCAAGTTGGTATACTTTTTTGGCTATTTGTTTAACTAGAGCATGAACATGGGAATTGAAGGATAGATTTTGATCTATGATAAGACCCAGTGCCTTGTGCTCGGTTACACTTTATATAGGCGTGCTACCAATGTGCAGCTGAAGAGTTCTCTGCGAGTTTAGAGTGTGAAGTCTTTGCCTGGTTCCTATTAACATCTTATTAAATAACAGCAGGCTGCCCGAGTAACTAAGAATGCCGGGTTATCCTTCAGTGACCCAGGTTCGGATCCTCGGTTGTCGTGGATTACCTTTAGTGTCGTCCCTGGAGTGAGGGGAATCAACACCCACATTATATTTTAACCCCCTATCATTATCCTGGAGAATCCACTAGATTCCGTCCACCACACTCCCTCAGTTTATGGACACCTCTTTCTCTCTCTCTATCATCACTGGATCATGCCCCCTCTCATTCTTCCCCAACACAACATACTCAACAACTCTAGCTTCTAAAAATTAATAACAATTAATTTATTAAAAGAAAAGTGTAATGTATGTGAGAAGTGTATGCGAAGAATGTGTGTCCTATACTATAATGTGTGTAGAATCGGACCAGCAGATTAGGAGCCAAGTCAGATCATCCTAGCAAGGTTACACCACAGCACGTTAGCTCAGGACATAAAGACCTCACCGAGCGATGTGTCTCTCCTGCCAGTCGCTGACTTTCTCTGGTAGCTACTTGGTAATCCACATACCTGATCACCCGAAATAGATACAGTCCATAGTTTAATGCTGATCATGGATCGGTTACACACTGCATACTATAAGTCCCTATAGTTCTTAAATGTACCAATCCCTGTACTGTGAAAATAGGTATCACTGTTATTGGTAACACACTTGATTCTATCTATTGTCTAGATTATCACAAACACAATGTCCCATGTAATGTTCCACTGGAATCTACAACTCCATGTGAATGCTACGTTTAGTGTTCCTTTTTAATCCCTAGTGTTCATTTGATATGTGGTGTAAAAACGAACATCACCCATCCTAGGTGAACCCTATCACACAGGAATCGTTTATATGGTTTTGCTCAACTGAGCCATGTTCTGGTGGACCCTCCTGATTATGGGCCCAGCATAAACACTATTGTATAAACTTTCTTCTCTGAAGTTAGTCATCTTATTAAAACATTGACTGTTCATCTTGTGTTCTTCCTACCCAGAGTAGAACTTCATCAAAACCAGTGTAGAACTTCCTCGTAACTGGCGGGGAACCTGTTAGAGAAATAACACACCTGGTGAGAGCACTAGTCACTGACCTTACTAGCTGAGTGTAGGCCTACGGCCTCGCTCAGATATTTATCAGCGAACTAAACTCTGTCATGGAGCAGAGGAGCTCATCACCTTGGTCCGAATTAGGATAAGACAAGGAAAAACCAATAGACAGAGTGCAGAACCCCAGTAGGCACCCCACTGGAAGATCCTACCATTGGACATTTCCCCTATCTCCCAACCCATCCTCAATCTCTCAGAATATCACCCCACTACACTATTCTCACTAGCAGAGCTAATTATCACCTCACTACCCTATTCTCAACTAGCAGAGCCAATTACCATATCACCCTAGCTAGTTTTTACAATGCAGCTGCCTACAGTCACCGACATTCTTTTACTGCCTAACCACAACGCAACACACTATGTTGAAGTCCTAAACTCTAACTATCACCAGTCTATCCTACATTAATTATACCTAAATACAATCTATGGAGTACCTTATGTAACACTGCTTTACTCCTGAATCACATCTACATTTTGCCATGACAGGCGCGTGTATATTAAATTTAATTAATCCCGAACACTGTAGATGTTTTCCAAATTCATACAGAGCTAGCGAAACACCGTCCGTCTAGGCCAACTCTCTTGTTTACAATCGCTGCAACAAGTTAGGTTTTTCAAACAGTCTTGGATTGTTCTAGTGACGTCCTTACCAGATGGTCCCAAGGGCAGACTATCCATTTCCCTAACATCACAAAAATTATTGTCTCCCTTATCTCAACTACAGCACCCGTCTCTCTTTTATCCTGCGAGTCGGCAAAATAACCTCGTCATATTTTCCGTCTCCCAGGGAATTCTCAAGGACGGCTGTACCGTTTGATCTCACCACCGCCAGTAACAAACAACTTGCAACTGTGAATCAGACTGTCTCTGTTATTTGTATCATCTGATCGTTAACTTCAGTGGTTTTCGTGACATAGAAAGGTATGGATTTGTTTCTGTCTGAGGCAAAAAGTTAAACCCTAACCTGCACAGTTTGCGGCAACTGCACAAGCCAGGCTCATGACTCTCCTGTCATACACCGCGAGGTACTATAGGCAGTAGATGACAGACAGGCTGGAACTTGAATATTGTTAATGTTGCTTGGAGTGTGAACAAATAGATCTGTCTGCAAAAGTACCCTGTGCTCTGATTTCAGATTTGCCCAGTTCTTTTTCTGCCCATTGTTTACCCCATCTGCTACTGGTCGAGAAGTAAATGCAGTGGACAGTGAAAACAGCCGAAACCTGCAGAGTGACCCTTGGAGATTGTTCCAGCTGGACAAGTCTCTGGCCAGGGAGGACCATGACTTCAGCAAGTTTGGAACAGGTAAATAGGATCAGATGGATGCTTGACTTGTATATTTGACATGTTTGAATCGCACCTTTCTGCCTTGACAGATGATTTGTTACATTGTGCTTCAAAAAAGGTTATACCTCTCCATAGCGCAAAGCCTTGGCTGAATTGTGGAGACCATGTGTTGCCCATGCAGCATGATCCCTCTCTCGCCCTGCCTAGTTTTACTCCAGAGGAAAGGTGGATATTTTAAAAAATCAGCTGAGAAGAACATTTCCACCTTTAAATATGTTTCAGAAGAGTATTACACAGTCAGTGGACGGAAAGGAGAACAAGTTGATCTATCCAACAAGAACTCAAGAAGATTGCTTATTAACACAAATAAAAATGAGGGAAAGGAAATAGCTTTTACAATGTATAACCCATGGTAGCATAATACCGGCTCAGTGGTCCTAGGTTTTGATCCCCTTCAAGGCAGGATATTGTTTGTGACCACATGGCCCTGGAATCAACCCAGTCTCATACATTTGGTAGTTGAAAGTGTACTGGTAGGTAAGGCAGCTGGCATAGTGCTGAACACATCACCTGTCTATGACATTTGGTCATGACAGTTTGGGCCTAGTACTATATACTCACTGTGAAACCTTTTTTTTTTTGGGGGGGGGGGGGGGGGGGGGGGTAACTTTCATAATACAGCTCCAGGTATTACAGCTATCACCTTCTGTTTGTTAACTATTTTATTCATGCCCAGTTTCCATTTGAATATTTTTCATGCTTTTTCCTTCCAACTCAAAGTTTGCTCTGATTACCATATGTTGTCCTACTGCCTGTGAGACTGTCCTCAATCCTGTTTTCCTTGCCATTTAACAATATTAGAACTATTAAGACAGTATGTAATGTTTAAGTTAACACAGTAAATGTTATTAATGTATATGTTCACATGTTCAGTATTCCACATCATTTATTTTTACCATGAAGTAAAGTAGTCCAACTACCACCTATCCTGCTAAAATTACTTCATTTTCACGTTGTATATACTTGTAGTATTATGTTTACTTTATTCACTAAAATAACATTTCATATTGGAAGAGGTGTCGTGGCATAGTGGTTAGGGTGTTAACATACCAAGACAGTGGTCTAGATTAAATCCCAGGCAACAATCAGATTCCTTTTTCCAACCAGTGCGGTCCCAGGGTTGACCCAGCCTCATGAAATGGGTACCAGGTCATTTTCAGATTTGTCTGGGAATTGTCTGGGAAGGAAAGGTGGCAGTGAAGGGAATTTGCCACCCCACCTCATTATGCTGTGGTCTAGAATATGTCAAGCCTAACACTTTACACCCCACCTCATTATGCTGCAGCCTAGAATATGTCAATGCCTAACACTTTACACCCCACCTCATTATGCTGCAGCCTAGAATATGTCAATGCCTAACACTTTACACCCCACCTCATTATGCTGCAGCCTAGAATATGTCAATGCCTAACACTTTACACCCCACCTCATTATGCTGTGGCCTAGAATATGTCAATGCCTAACACTTTACACCCCACCTCATTATGCTGTGGCCTAGAATATGTCAAGCCTAACACTTTACACCCCACCTCATTATGCTGCAGCCTAGAATATGTCAATGCCTAACACTTTACACCCCACCTCATTATGCTGTGGCCTAGAATATGTCAAGCCTAACACTTTACACCCCACCTCATTATGCTGTGGCCTAGAATATGTCAAGCCTAACACTTTACACCTCACCTCATTATGCTGTGGCCTAGAATATGTCAATGCCTAACACTTTACACCCCACCTCATTATGCTGTGGCCTAGAATATGTCAAGCCTAACACTTTACACCTCACTTCATTATGCTGTGGTCTAGAATATGTCAATGCCTAACACTTTACACCCCAGTGTCAGTACTGCCATGAGACCAGCTTTACCTGTTGCTGTTATAATACGAAGGGTAGTCAATAATTAAGTCGCAAATGGCTGTAAAAAAATAACTAAATATAACAACTTGAAACCAGCTTATTTTTATACATACATTGTCCTTTTATTTCTCAACATAATTTCCACCAACATCGATGCACTCATCTCATCGTTTTATCAGTCCTCCCAAACCAGCTGCATAGAACATGCTCTGTTTTCTAAACCACGTTTTCACTTTACATTCAACTTCAGCGTCATTCGTGAAATGTCTCCCACCAAGGTGGGTTTTCAGTGGACCAAAAAAGGTGGAAATCGCTAGGGGCTAAGTTTGGGCTGTAAGGTGGATGCTGTAGAACTTCCCACCTTAGTTGGCTAATTTTCTCCTGAGTTAATCGAGCCGTATGTGGTCTGGCATTGTCATGAAGAAGCAACACACCTCTAGTCAGCAGTCCTAGAAATTTCAATCAATCATGCTGAACCATGTGAGCACCCTATTGCAGATGCTACAGAGTCTATCATTACTCGCCTGTCACCTCTAATCATCTCCTCCACCCGCTGCATGAATGCTTCTGCTGCAATCTCAAAAGGACGACCAGATCGGATTTCATCAACAATTTTAGAGCGTCCTTGAGACAATTTTTCTGCCTAACTATATACCGCTTTATGGGACAAACATTTGTGAGCATAAACAGGAAGCATTTCCTTACGAATGTCCTTTGCAGGCAGTCCTTTTACCCACAAAAAACGCACAACAGCATGTTGCTCTTTGGTTGTATACTCCATAAGTACAGTCGCCATTTTGTTTATGCGCTGCGCATATACATGAGACACCTAGCGCCACCCGGCGAACGGGAATATAAAGTTCGATGTTGATGACACCTGTAGAAAACACCAACAACATTTACCTGCCATCCCACAGAACTGTGTCACTTACTTATTGACTCGCCCTTGTAGAATGTTAAGGCCTAACACTTTACACCCCAGTGTCAGTACTGCCATAAGACTAGCTTTACCTGTTGTCGTTATAATAGAATGCGTCAGTGCCTAACACTTTACACCCCAGTGTCAGAACTCCCATAAGACTAGCTTTACCTGTTGTCGTTATAATAGAATGTGTAATCGTTTCAGGAAACAAAGAAACCTTAGAAACAATTCCAAAATCTAAGGGAGTGGATGTCAGGGAGGAATTACTCAAGTTCCACTCTCAGTATTATTCATCCAACATAATGGGCCTGTGTGTTTTGGGCAAAGAGTCTCTTGATGAACTCCAGGACATGGTTGTTCCCCTGTTTGAGAAAAATGTCAACAAAAATGTAGACATACCCAGGTGGGATGACTTACCTTTTACAGAGGAGCATTTACAGGTAGGTCATGGACGGCAGGGTAATTTTCTATACAGGTGTGCTCATTCACTCCAATTTTTGTTTGTTGTTGTTACAATTATACATTTGTGTGCAACATTTCCTGATCATAATGAAAGTAGCATATCCTGTTACAGGACATCACAATCAATACCAGCCTTTATTGGATGTTTGTGATTTTCTCAGCAGTTTTTCGTTCAGTGTCTCCCTGGCCTAGGGGTTTACATCTTTCTCCGTAATCCCATATACTTTCGTAACGTGATGTGCGCGAGAAACGGTAGCAGTTCTCGCCGCGTCTGTAACTTACGGGGTATGTGAGCTGGTCACTCAGACAGCAATGGCAAACTACTGAGTGTAATCTTGCCTAGTACATCAACAGCAGCTGAAAAATGCTGGTGTTGACTGCAACGTCCTGTTAGGGATATGCAACAACAACAACAACAACAAAAACTTCAGCTTGCCATTGCGAAACGGTCTGCTTCCAACTCGTCTGCGGCTGACTTTGAACACAATATGTGGGAATTGTGAATCTATGATCACTACTCCTCATATTGTAAGCTGCACTTTTGGGTGTAGGGCCTGTATATAACTACAGGGTTATCTGCAAGTTATTGTATTCACGTTGTCCACTGCTTTCAAGGGAAAGTGTGTGTTACATACCTTCAGTGACATCTGTATGCTGTTACCACACTGTCTGGTGTATTTTCATACTGTGAAGTTTACCCTCATGAACACACATTTGCTACAGTCTGTTATCATTACTTCAGGATCATCTACAAGTTATTATATCTACATTATCAACATTGTTGTCAACAAGGGGAGAATGACTTCAGCAACCTCAACAAGTTATATCAGCACATGTATACTGTCCAGTTTGCTCTCAATACAAAGGCTGTAGACGCAACTGCAGATATGTAATTGCTATTATATCTACACAAACGTAGGTGAGCATGGCCAAATTTATAAGAACATGTTTTCTTAAACATTCGGTCCGGTGTGTTGATGCCAAGGTAAGGGGTTCAACTCCTACACCGGACAGTTGGACTGAAATGTTGACCTGTCGTCCTTGACTTTGGGACGTAAATTACAAGTACGTCTGCAGTCGGAGTGGGTTTGCCTGATGGCAAGGGACACTGTTAATAGGGAAAGTTAATCCACACGCACAATTCAGTCCAGCACTACTAGAAGTAGTATGGTTTAGTTTAGTTTAGTCGTTGGATCAACATCACGGCACACGGTTTAATCCATAAGTGCTCCGTTTTCCTCATAACTCAAACCTGAGTCTGGAGAAACTCAGCTCAATGCACGAACTCCGTTGCATCGGCGAGGATCCTGAAATACTTTGGGTAGATTTTTAACTCGAAATTTTGCACGGGCAGCGCCGTTAGGCTACTCTTTTTCGATTTCCAACTGCCAAGGGATTTTTTACGCAGCAATACACACGGGCGTCCGATCTCACTACCCAGAGACCAGGGGAAATTTTATTACTGGAAGTTCAGGTGGATTTTTTAAAAATAAATCCCGGTCCTCACCGGGGCCTGAACCCGGGACCTCCAGCACTCGAGGCGGACACCATACCTCGAGACCACGCAGCTCCCCGATATATGAGTATGGACTTCGCTTGAGTTCAAAGTGAGCGAGCGAAAAAAACAAAAACTAATGACCCTCAGATAGAGGCAACATATGCACACACATTTGATTGTTGTGTAGGGAAGCAAGTCAGAAAATGGCTCATGATATTTGAACATGCAGCTCACAGTTATCACAGCATCATATTTTATTTGCTATCTATTGTATTTATGCTGTTTCTATTTGAATTTTTCTTAAGTTTTTTTTTCCTTCAACAACTTAGCGCTAATACCATCTTTTGTTGTCATCCTGTTTCCTGAAAGACTGTCCTCAGTACTGTTTTCCTTGCCCCTCAACTAGATTAGACCTATCAGGACAGTATGTCGTCTTTATAGTTATTACATTATGCGTTTTAATGTATATGTCATTGTTCACCATGTTCAGTATTCCACATTATTTATATTTACTGTAGAGTAAAGCAGGCCCATTACCACCCATCCTGCTAAAACCACTTTATTTTCACCATATATATTTTTAGTATCATGTTTTATTTATTCAGTACAGTGATTGTAACATACTTCTCTTGTTCATTATACATTTTTCTTGTTCATTACATATTTCTCTTGTTCAGTACAGTCGCTTAAAAGTCGACAGGGTCGACTTCATCCACCGGGTTTTATCCCATATGGCTCGGCCTCTTTCCGCAGCATGGAAAGCGTCGCACCAAGCACGAACTCCGTAGCTCTAGTAACGACCCACAGGAGTCTCCAAAAAATTTAACTCGTGAACCGAAGGACACGGCCCGGAATCGAACCCACAACCTTCGGAGCCCGAGTCAAACGGCTTGACCACTTCGCCACAGAGACTCCCAATTGTTCAGTACAATAGCCTCAGGTATACTTCTCTTGACTACCAAAATGGCTTGTATGATCCTGCTCTTGTTCACTTTGGTAACTTGTATCATACTTCCCTTGTTCATTACAGTAATTTCTTGTATCATACTGATCTGGTTCAGTATGTAATTTCTTATATTATACATGGCTTGTTTACAGAAATTTATTGTTTCATACTTCCCTTGTTCATCACAGTAATTTCTTGTATCATATTGATCTTGTTCATTATGTAATTTGTTGTATTTTAATGATCTTGTTCATTATATAGTTTCTTGTATTATACATAGCTTGTTCGTTACAGTAATTTTATATTTCCTTTGTTCAAAACGGTAATTTCTTGTATCATACTGATCTTGTTCAATAGAGTAATTTCTTGTATGATAATCATCTTGTTAATTACAGTAATTTATGGCTTCACAATCATTTTGTTCATTACAGTAATTTCTTGTATCATACTAACCTTATTCATCATGCCACTTCTGGTATCACACTGTACAATCTCCACGTATTTGTGCCATGTTTCCCTTGTACATCACAGTGTGTGGTTCATGTGGTTCCAGTGAAGGACATCCGGGAAATGTCAGTCATGTGGCCGACACCAGACGTCAGTGAACACTATAAGGCAAATGTAAGTACAAGTCACTGAAGTAAGTTAAGTAATGCCATGACCGTATGTCTACCTTAGCTAAGTCAGAGATCTTCATAGTGTACAACTGGAAACAATCATGGCATGACTCAAGCTGAATAAGCCACAAACTGTGTGGTTTTATATTTTCTTCTGCTTGGCTGCTTGATTACCAGAGGATCTACTGACACTCAAAACTCAGAGGGAAGGCCAGACGGACATATAATCAGACTGCTACTGGTATCATTATTATTAAGACTCTTCGCTGGCTGTTGCAGATGAGAATGCAGCATATATGGGAATGTCCCGAGTTCTGTGCTGTTGCTGTTTGATTCAAGTTTCATGCTACATGACCTACAGACTTCTGGGAAGGCTGACCCGGTCAATGAATGCTGAGACGTTGTTGGATGTGTTGACCAAAAGGCACCAGTTTTGTAGCTCTGCTGTAAACAAGCACAACACAATTACATCCACAACAAAAATTATTGGATGAACAAAGAAGAAAAAAGAATTCATGTCCCTGTGCACAGTTGTTTTGTAGTTTATTAGGAAAATAACTCATTCACTTTTCATTCTATTACTTTCTCTGTATCCTCTTTCATTAATCTTACAGTTGTCATATCTTGTCACATGATGTGGCCAGAGCTGTGTAACAGCTTCTGTCTGAAGTCTATGGTAAGCTTATACTTAAAATACTAACTTTCTTCCCCCTTTTTTCTTTCTAGCCAGGGCATTATTTAGGTCACCTACTTGGCCATGAAGGTTCTGGAAGTTTACTTTCTGAGCTGAAGGCCAGAGGTAAGTGAATGTTTATCTAGATGAAGTGTTTCCGTTAATGTTTTCCATAGGTATATTTAGTCAGTGATCAGTCATTTAATGTGTATACTGGATCAAGAGGGAGAGTTTGTGTCTACAGAATTCTTTACATGATAGAGTTTACATTAAATTATCCCTTTACATGGGAGAGTTTACATCTATATAAACTTAGTTCTTTACACAGAAGAGTTTATATCTATATAAACTTAGTTCTTTACATAGAAGAGTTTACATCTATATAAACTTAGTTCTTTATATGGGAGAGTTTACATCTATATAAACTTAGTTCTTTATATGGGAGAGTTTACATCTATATAAACTTAGTCTTTTATATGGGAAAGTTTACATATACATAAACTTAGTTCTTTATATGGGAGAGTTTACATCTATATAAACTTTGTCTTTTATATGGGAAAGTTTACATATACATAAACTTAGTTCTTTATATGGGAGAGTTTACATCTATATAAACTTAGTCCTTTATATGGGAAAGATAACATACATAAACTTAGTTCTTTACACAGAAGAGTTTATATCTATATAAACTTAGTTCTTTACATAGGAGAGTTTACATCTACATAAACTTAGTTCTTTATATGGGAGAGTTTACATCTATATAAACTTAGTTCTTTATATGGGAGAGTTTACATCTATATAAACTTAGTCTTTTATATGGGAAAGTTTACATATACATAAACTTAGTTCTTTATATGGGAGAGTTTACATCTATATAAACTTAGTCCTTTATATGGGAAAGATAACATACATAAACTTAGTCCTTTACACTATAGATTTTACGTCTGCATAATCATAGATGCAAGATGCATCACAGATATAAAGAAAGAAACAATTATCATTGTTTGTACATATACATTGTCATTTTTATTGACGGATTTATATCTACATAGAGAGACAATCCGTAATATGGGAGTAGGGTGTATATAAGACACTGTCCATCATATGGGAGAGTTTGTCTATATAGCTATAGCCCTGTACATAGTACCCTTTATTTGGGAGAGTGTGTGCCTACATAGACACTGTCTTTTAGTGGGAGAGTTTTTCTTCAGGCTGACAGTTCTTTTTTTATATATTTTGTATATTGACATATTTTACATATAACTCTTTCTACATTTCTGGTGATATATTGCTCATTGACTTTTAACTTTAAATGTATTTTAAAAAATGCAAGGAGGAATTGTATGTCTTAAGTAGCATAAACACTATTGCAAGTCATAATCACTTCATGCAAGTACTGATATATTGTTTGCTTTATTGTCCAGGATGGGCTAACACTTTAGTAGGAGGTCAAAGATCAGGGGCCAAAGGGTTTTCCTTTTTCTCTGTAGCTGTGGATCTTTCAGATAAGGGTCAAGGTAAAGTACATTATGTTTGGGTGAATATCTTTGCTGTGTTCTTTTGGCATTATGTTCGCGCTAGCTCACAGCCGAAGAGTATGACACATGTTAATTTTACCATGAATTGCCAAGAAATTGTTGAGAGTCAACGGATGCGACATAGGATTACAACTATGACGGAGTACCGCTACGGCCACATTCAAGGCAAAGGACATTCTTTCAGCAGGAAAACAATTTTCTTGCATTTATGTTTCCAATTAACAAGCCCTTTTGTAATATTTGGAATGCTTGTTCTGGCTTTTTTTTTTCATTCACTCGCTTCAGACTCAAGAGTAGTCCATACTTCTAGTCCACTGGACTGATTTTTGCGTGTAGATTAGCTTTCCCTATTACCAGTGTCCCTCGCCATCAGGTAACCCCATTCCAACTTCTGAGGTACTTTTAATTTAAACCCCAAGTCAAGGACGAGAAGTCAACATTTTAGTCCAACTGACCGGCGTAAGGGTTGAACCTGCTACCTCAGCATTAGCACACTGGAAGTTTAAGAGCAAATGCTCTTATCCTTAAAGAACCTTGTTTCCTTACAGTTATGGTATACAGGGCATTGGTTGCTAAGCAAATAGCTTCTCACTTGTCTGTCAGTATCAAGCTGGTTGTCTGACCTCACAGAACATTTCTGGTACTCATTTGATCAGGCTTGGTCAGTCCAGGACATAAAATCCCACCTCAAAGATGATTTAAACCCAGAACCACTAAGCCAGGAGGTTATGGCACTGGCCATGAAGTTGTGCTTTGTTCAGTTCTTCATCATCATCATCATCATCATGTATTGGGTGCTTTTCTGAATGTCATTATCACAATCTGCCAGAAAGTCTCTCGGCCTTTTGCCATTTCCTCTGCCTCCTGCCCCAGGAGTCTGTAGTGTCATATGTCCATATTTGTGCTGGTTGACCCCTAGCTCTTCTGCCAGAAACCACGACTTCCATCACTGTTCTCTCCAAGCCACTGTGGCACCTGATATGACCAAAGTATTTCAGTCTCTGAGACATGATGCTGTTAGTGAGCCAGTTTTCTTCCATGTTTTTGTAGAATGTCATTTTTCTTGTTCTTGGTTCACAATATTCTCAGAATTTTTCTATAACCTTTCCGCTCAAAAGCCCTAATTGTCTTCTCTATGTTGATAGTTGAGTTGAGCTAAGAACCGACATCACTGCACTCAGGACATTCCCATACGTGCTCTGTCCCCTCGTTTAACAGCCAGCGAAGAGTCACATACTAATTTTTCTTCTCTAGCGATTGCTAATTGGTCCATGACTGACATGTTGTTTGGCTAAGAATATATATTAGTTGGTTTTTGTATTAGAGTCTGCACAGTCGATGGTGCACTGTTAACATTGGACTCTTAAGACAAGTCTCCAAGTAACGGGTTTTTCTCATTCACATGGCAGCTCCAGTGTCAACTCAGTGCTCTAAAATGGGTGTACAAAATTTTGCTGGAGAGAAAAAATAATGATGATGGGAGGTACATAAGGCTATTGAAAATGTTCACAACAGCCTTGGTATTTTCCTGTACACTTAGAAACACTTGCATTAACCAGTTTATTATTAAATTGTGGTGATAATATAATGAGCAGATCGGACACGGGTTAAATGCCGGGGCTCGTCCTCATTGACAGTGAAGGAAAGTGTTAAATTGTGGTGATAATGTCATGAGCAGGTGGGACACAGGTTAAATGCCTGGGCTCATCCTCGTTGACAGCGTTAAATTGCGCTGATAATGCCATGAGCAGGTGGGACACGGGTTAAATGCCTGGGCTCGTCCTCGTTGACAGTGAAGGAAAGTGTTAAATTGTGCTGATAATGCCATGAGCAGGTGTCCTCGTTGACAGTGAAGGAAAGTGTTAAATTGTGCTGATAATGCCATGAGCAGGTGGGACACGGGTTAAATGCCTGGGCTCGTCCTCGTTGAAAGTGAAGGAAAGACTGTCCATCTATTCCCCTGTGTATCCGGGCCTACAGAATGTGATGACGCTATCGCAACATAGACCCAAAGCAGGAAACTGCTTCCGGACCATGTATTTTTTTATTTATTAATAAATTAATCATAGCTATAGCCGAGAGCTAAACATTCAGGACATACTAATGTGAGTCACATGACCCTACCAAATAGCAATACATGCAGAAGAAAATTATAGGCATGTAATACAGCAAAATAATGAACAGACTAAAGGAGATAGTATAGGCTGTGAGGAATTTGCATGGAATGGTTGAGGGCCTATACTGCATGGCTGCATAACAGGCAGAGATAAAAACCAGAATACAGGCCTTGAGTATTAATTTAATGATGGCCATGCATATATTTATTTTAACATATTTGATTGCAGTGAACACCATTACCCCTTTTATCTCACTTATATGTGTAATGAAATAACAGCTCAGAACAGTTGTGCTGTTTATAAAATGAGATGAAAGATCAGATTTTTGCTGTGTTCTCAGAAAATATCGATGAGATCATAGCTTTAATCTACCAGTACATCAACATGTTGAGACAAGAGGGACCCCAGGAGTGGATATTTAAAGAGTGTCAGGTAAGATAAGCTTCACTGCCTGTTTTCAGCGTAGAAGATGTTAAAACATATCTGTACATCTTCAATCCTGAATGAGATATTTATCAAAATGTCAGGGATAGTTATACACAGGAGCCACCTGTTACTTTGTAGTTAATTCAGTTGTCTTTTACAGGACATCATGGTTAACCCCAGCATGTTTTGGCTATTTGTTATTTCTTAGTAAGTTTACATTCAGTAGTTTGCCATTGCTTTCTGAATGAGCAGCACTCCACCAGCGTACCATTATGTGAAAACCAATGCAAGACGGTCTGCTGCCAAATCACCCGCAGCTGTGTTTCGAACGCGGTATGCGAGACTACAAATTGCATCTGTAACCCCATGGTCACACCTGGCAGTTACGAACTGGAAACAATTAGGTATATTTTGCTCCTGCGAAAAGAAGAGACATACTAAACACAGACACAATGCACATTCACATACCTTACAAGTTAAGAAAATCCATCATACACAGGTGAAAAACAAAGCGTGACTTTTCCAAAAATCAGAAGTAATCAATAAATATATAAAATGAAATAATAAAATGACAAATAAGTACAATAGGACAACAGAGGACGGCCGACGTTTCGATTCTAAGAATCTTTGTCAAGGACAGGACAGGACAACATGAATAGATAAAACAACAAAAAACAACACAACAAAATAACACAGCTACACGCAAAAATGGCAGTTGTGCCAGTTGAGAAGGTACTCTTTGGCTACAGTTTAAGTATAGTTGGGTTGCCAGAAGGCCAGATAGGGTTTATGTCGTCCCCCCCCCCCCCCCACCCAAATGCAAACAGTTCAATATGAATATAGACAGTTAGGTATGAACATATAGGGGGAGGACAGCATAGTTATAAACAGTGTAAACAGTTTGATATATATAGATGGAGGCGTGTGAGCAGTTGGATATGAATGTATAGAGGGAAGATGGCACAGTTATACAGTGGCGTCCACAACGTATTCAGACTTCTAATCCAGACATAGATGTACACTTAGTCTAATCCAGACATAGATGTACAGTTTCAGAGAGTCTAATCCAGACATGGATGTACAATTTCAGAGAGTCTAATCCAGACATAGATGTACAGTTTTAGAGAGTCTAATCCAGACATAGATGTACATGTTCGGAGAGTCTAATCCAGGCATAGGTGTACACTTAGTCTAATCCAGACATAGATGTACACTTTCAGAGAGTCTAATCCAGACATAAATGTACACTTAGTCTAATCCAGACATAAATGTACACTTTCAGAAAGTCTAATCCAGACATAGATGTACACATTCTTAGAGTCTAATCCAGACACAGATGTACAGTTTCTGAGAATCTAATCTAGACTTAGATGTACAATTTCAAAGAGTCTAATCCAGACATAGATGTATAATTTCAAAGAGTCTAATCCAGACGTATGTGTACAGTTTTGGAGAGTCTAATCCAGACATAGATGTACACTTAGAGTCTAATCCATAAATAGATGTGCAGTTTCGGAGAGTCTAATCCAGACATAGATGTACACGTTCAGAGAGTCTAATCCAGACATAGATGTACACGTTCGGAGAGTCTAATCCAGACTTAGTCTAATCCAAGCATAGATGTACACTTTTAGATAGTCTAATCCAGACATAGATGTACACATTTAGAGAGTTTAATCCAGACATAGATGTACAGTTTCTGAGAGTCTAATCCAGACATAGATGTACACTTTCGGAGAGTCTAATCCAGACATAGATGTACAGTTTCTGAGAGTCTAATCCAGACATAGATGTACACTTTCAGAGAGTCTAATCCAGACATAGATGTACACTTTCAGAGAGTCTAATCCAGACATAGATGTACACTTTCAGAGAGTCTAATCCAGACATAGATGTACACTTTCAGAGAGTCTAATCCAGACATAGATGTACAGTTGTGGAGAGTCTAATCCAGACATAGATGTACAGTTGTGGAGAGTCTAATCCAGACATAGATGTACACTTTCAGAGAGTCTAATCCAGACATAGATGTACACTTTCAGAGAGTCTAATCCAGACATAGATGTACACTTTCAGAGAGTCTAATCCAGACATAGATGTACACTTTCAGAGAGTCTAATCCAGACATAGATGTACAGTTGTGGAGAGTCTAATCCAGACATAGATGTACAGTTGTGGAGAGTCTAATCCAGACATAGATGTACACGTTCAGAAAGTCTAATCCAGACATAGATGTACACTTACTGATCCAGACATAGATGTACACTTAGAGTCTAATCCAGACATAGATGTACACTTTTAGAGCGTCTAATCCAGACATAGATGTACACTTAGAGTCTAATCCAGACATAGATGTACACTTAGAGTCTAATCCAGACATAGATGTACACTTAGAGTCTGATCCAGACATAGATGTACATGTTTGGAGCATCTAATCCAGACATAGATGTACACTTTTAGAGTGTCTAATCCAGACATAGATGTACACATTCAGAGAGTCTAATCCAGACATAGATGTACACATTCAGAGAGTCTAATCCAGACATAGATGTACACATTCAGAGAGTCTAATCCAGACATAGATGTACACTTTCAGAGAGTCTAATCCAGACATTGATGTACACTTAGAGTCTAATCCAGACATAGATGTACACTTAGAGTCTAATCCAGACATAGATGTACAGTTTCTGAGAGTCTAATCCAGACATAGATGTACACTTTCAGAGAGTAATCCAGACATAGATGTACACTTTCGCAGAGTTTAACCCAGACATAGATGTACACTTTTAAAGAGTCTAATCCAGACATAGATGTACACATTCAGAGAGTCTAATCCAGACATAGACGTACACTTAGAGTCTAATCCAGGCATAGATGTACACTTAGAGTCTGATCCAGACATAGATGTACACTTTTGGAGCACCTAATCCAGACATAGATGTACACATTCAGAGAGTCTAATCCAGACATAGATGTACACTTTCAGAGAGTCTGATCCAGACATAGATATACACTTAGAGTTTGATCCAGACATAGATGTACACTTAGTCTAATCCAGACATAGATGTACACTTAGTCTAATCCAGACATAGATGTACACTTAGAGTCTAATCCAGACATAGATGTACACTTAGTCTAATCCAGACATAGATGTACACTTAGAGTCTAATCCAGACATTTATGTACACTTAGAGTCTAATCCAGACATAGATGTACACTTTCAGAACACCTGTCACACGACTGGAAGATTATTGGGCATATTGTGCTGGCCCCATATTTGTATAGCCTACTCTACACACAAGGACTGATGTCAGTGTCCTGTCTGCTTGTACTTCCCAAAACATGTCCTGATGTCTGTTGTACAACATGGTGCCATGAGAGCCAAGGTACATTTTAAAAACCTACCTTGATACAAACTTGAACTCATGGCTGACAGACAAGTTTACTATCATTATAAACTTTACTGGTGTTAAATCTCTGATTTCCGTTGTGGTTTTTCATAGCTAAGGAGTGTTATATTTTACATTTATTTAGCATATGTGCAACTGCATTTCAGACTGAGGAATGTACAAGACTAAGTTAGTTCCATTTCAGATTGTGTGAAACATTTGACTTACAAGCTTACAATCACCTATTATTACTTCTTCATTCCTCTCCAAGCATTGCTGTCATTTATAATGAATTTATAATATTCTGTCCTTTTTTTACTGTGGAAATGTATTCCTATTGTTTTTGCTGACACTCATCTCCACATTTCATTGTGTCTTATTTTGTTCATTGCTTTGCTGATTGATATGCTTTTTAGACAGCAATCTCAATGTTGTTATATTTGCTATTTTATACCTCCTTTGATGCTTTCAGTAGCAGCTATGGTTCTTGCATATTGGTGTTGTCTTTCAACCTTGATTAATCCTGAAAAGAAAGCGTCTGGTGATCAGCTCCTCCCTGGTGATTGCAATAGAACTAACACAAGAGCCGATGAGTTCAATGTTAATATTATCCTAAAAGAAGCCTGTGTAGTGTTAAGCTCGTCAAACTATGACATTCATGTCATTCATTCGGGGTTTAGATCTATGTGGTAAGTTGCACAATGGAAAGCTGATACAAAGTGAGATTTTCTTCTATTCTTTGAGTTTGTTAATAAAATGACAGTTGTCATGAAAATAACCATGATTGTTTTTCTCTGCTTTGATCAAATGTGTGGTCTCCTACTTCAAATGTAAGCTAGTTTCACCAAAAAATAAATAATTATATTGTTTATTGAGGACATTTCCACTGTTTGGATTTAATTCTAACACATTAACTACTACATTTATACCTTATTGGAGAACTGAAGCTAAGATTTAGAACTTACACTGTCCTAGGGAAAACAGGGATAACTGGGCTTTCGTCACTTGTATATCTTTGTGTTCCTTAATGCATGTTTAGTTTCTGTCTACAGGTTTACTGCTATAGTGTCATTATTCTTGTTATTTCAGGACCTAGCAAAGATGTCTTTCAACTTCAAAGACAAGGAGTCTCCAAAGTCTTACACCAGCGCATTGTCTGGCAGGTTACAGGTGTGTAGAACATCATCTCATGTAGATGTGCAGGCAGGGTTTGTATCAGCATGTCTATATGAACCTTTCTTAAGTCTTACACCAGTGCATTGTCTGGCAGGTTACAGGTGTGTAGAACATCATCTCATGTAGATGTGCAGGCAGGGGTTGTATCAGCATGTCTTTATGAACCTTTCTTCTTTTTTTTTTCCATCGTACAACAAACATAAATAACCGATCATATGTTTCAGTCATGTGACAAGAATGCCAACAATGCAGTTTCATTTCAATGGTATGAAAGCAAGAAGCCTACATTAGACAATAGAACTGTATATACCAGTTTGTATGAGAACAACATCAGAGTCTTCAGAAGATGTCCATACTTCCTCACAAGGCTGAAATGGCATGAGTTCTGATAAATAAGAACAGAAAGAAGAAGAAAAAAAAGTAGGAGCAGAACTAGTAAAACCCTAGACAGTTCTAATCTGTTCAGGAAACACAAAATATAATGAAACATAATTATTCACCTGCCTTTCATCTTCCATTGGAACAAAGGCTGTCAACCAGCTCTAGCCACACCCTATGTAGATTTGTTCATGATTGGTGGGATTTGCAGCTACAGTTTTCTACTAGAGGAGGCAGGCAGTATCATGCCAACCCCCCCCCCACACACACACACACACACACATACACCCTTAGTTGCCTCGTACGACATGCATGATGGGTGATAGCATTTCTATTCTTTGCATTCCTAATGAACCCCGGTAATACACATGCAAAATATAAATATTTACTGGTTAGGATTGTCTGTAAGTTCGACTGCTTGATCGCCCGGAAATATGAAACTGAAACATTGCCAGTAACATGTTTAAAGATTGTGATAACTGCTCTGGATAAGACGTAATTAATGTTATGTGAAGACACATAACAAGGATAGACAGTACATTGTTGCTTGCCTGGTGTGTTGTCATCATATCACCTGTACTAGGCACAGTGAACATAGGTATAGGAGAAACACTAATAAGTCAAGACCGGCTCCTGAACTTGTAAGGGTATTTAATCTTTTCATGGGGATTCTGACAGAATGGAGCAATATTTCTCTGAGTGTGCACAGCCACAGTTTGTGTTGTAAATTCTTCTTCAATTATGTGTAGTTTTCTCATTGTTAGGCAGTTATTTGTATCTATTAATTTGTTTGCTATGTATTTATTAGGTCTTCTTTGCCTATTTGTGTAAAATATGAAGTTTCATTGTACATGTTCTGTTTTTCAGTGCAGGTTAGTATAACACTTTTGTAGCAACACGTAATGTCCTCTTGTCTACTGGACCTGTGAATGTTTCAGAGATAGTGTATGTTAGTGTGTTCTAATGTATATGCTTTTAGCCTATCCAAAATGGAAGATCCTGTTACTAGCTACCTACTTCTGGCATAATTCTTGGGGTATTTGTAAGTAGTAAGTAAAGTAACGGACCTTTCTTTTCACGTCTTGAGGCATATTCGGCATTTGTTACTAGTCCTATACTTTCTATTCATCAATCGGCACTCAGGGGTGATGTCACTATCCTGCTGGCTGCTTTTACTTCCAAAAGCATTATTTGGTACTCGTTTTAGGCGAGAAATTTTAAAAATGTCAGATCATTGGAATATCAACAAAATGGTAGTCAACTACTTGGTAGTCCTTCCTTAAAATTATATCAGTCGATGCACTCGATTTATCTGTTATAAATAACAGGCTTATCTCAAGATTCATTAACACATAGATCACTGTTTTCTCTACTATACATCCTTCACGCTTTTCTGTTGAATTGTGACTGAAATAGAAATAAATATATTCGTAAATGAGCAAGCGTTTTCCCTCAAAAACTGCTTTTCCTTCATGTGTGGCAAATATATTAAAGTATTTTTAGAAAGTTCTATTGTTTTGGCTGACCAGGATACTGGGATATGCCGTATTTATTCTTAAATATAATTTATAATTGTCCTGCACTATTTAAATTAAAACTTCAATGTCAGACTGTATTGGGAGGTCAGCATGGCCGAATGGGTAAGAACGTGTGTTCTTAAACATCCGGTGTGCTGTTGTTGAGGTAAGGGGACATTTGGACTAAAATGTTGGCCTCTCGTCCTTGACTTGGGGACGTAAATTACAAGTACCTCTGAAGTTGGAGTGGGTTCACCTGATGGTGAGGGACAGTGTTAATATGGAAAGCTAATTCACATGCAAAATTCAGTCCAGCACTACTAGAAGTAGTGTGTGTGGACTACGCTTGAGTTCAAATTGAACGAGAGTTAAAAGAAAACAAATAAGACTGTATTGTTCTGTTCTCCCTCCTGAAAGTGTTTTTTGTTTTTCATTTTCATATCTCTAATTTTAGCTTGCCCGTCTCTCTGGCCGAGGGGTTACAACACTTTCTCTGTAATCCCGTTTATCACAGTCTCGTAGCGGGCAAGAGCTGGGAGCAGTTCTACCCCCGCTGGTGACTTGCAGGATAACTGAGCTGGCCGCTCAGAAAGCAATGGCAAACTACTAAGCGTAATCTTGCCAAGAAATCAACAGACAGCTTAAAGATGCTGCTGTTGACAGCGATGTTCTGTAAAGGATATGCGAATTTTAAAAAAAAAAAATTTTAGCTTCTGCCTATCCTTTTTTATCTCCCCTATCAAAACACAACAGTAGTGGAGCACCTGTAGTAATAGACCAAGTCATAGTATTAGTGGTAACAGTAGTAACAGTTTTATTAATAACAGCACTAGTGGTGGTAGTAACAGTAGTAGTAGTAGAAATAATAGGAGCAGTAGTATACATAGTAGTAGCAGCACTAGTTGAAATAAAAGTTTACCAGATATATTTGTAATACAGGATTACCCAGTCGCCGACATGCTGTGTGTTTACTCACTGTTTGATGAATTCCGACCCGATCTCATCAACCTGATCCTTGACAAACTTGTTCCTTCCAATATGAGGTGAGAAGCTGCTTGCATGGTTATTTATGCCTGTTGAAACCTGCAATCTGTTAATAAATTTGTTTTGTCAAAAAATGCTAGTGATACACACACATGCGCGCGTGCACACACACACACACACACACAAAAGTGGGGGTGCTGCCAGGCTTTTACTGGAATCTTCATCATCATCATGTGCAATGCCAATAAGTGTGGGTGGTCATGTTTCGCCATCTCACACGATCACCAGAGTTGTGGATCAGCTCTGTATTCTTGTCTCAACCATGCCACGTGGCCAAACCATCCAGATATTTACTTCTCTGCCTTCTCTTTGTTCTTTTCCCCTCAATTTTGCCAGTTGTCACCAAGTTCTCCAATCTATTTCTTCTCATAACGTGTCCAAAACATGTTGACTGTCTACATCTAATTTCTCTAATCAGTTTACTGAAATATTAGTGAACACAAAATATCAAGGGGAAGCTGGATGGAAGGAAGAACACACTCACACAGATACAAGTAAACACTTCAACCAAACTTGTGACTTTATTGACGAACAATCATTCAGACAAAAATACTTAGCTGGGAAGCTAAAATATTGCAAGCACATTAAAGTGTTGCACATCTTGAGGTGAATAAGTAAAACAACACGCTAACTCAGGCTGAGTATTCTTGTTTGTTCATTGGTAAAATCTTTGGTTCAAATGTTTGCTTGTTTATGTGTGTTTATCATTTTGCTGAGCTCATTTATATTTTATGTTCATTCAGATTGTAGATTTATCACAACTTGAACTATGTCTATCAGTATGTTAGATTTATCACAGTTTGAACCATCATCAGAACTTTCAACACTGTTTTATATCTATCAATATGTTAAATTTATCACAGTTTGAACCAGCATCAGAACTGTCAGCACTTTGTTTATCAATATGTTAGATTTATGTCATGTTTCGCCATCTCACTCGATCACCAGAGTTGTGGATCAGCTGTGTTCTTGTCTCGACTATGCCATGTGGCCAAGCCATCCAGATATTTACTTCTCTGCCTTCCCCTTATTCTTTTACCTTCAATCTTGCCAGTTGTCACCAAGTTCTCTAGTTTATTTCTTCTCATAAAGTGCCCAAAACATGTTTATTGTCTACATCTAATTTCTCTAATCAGTTTTCATTTGCTTCTTGTAGGACTTGCTGATTGGCTTTTCTGTCTGTCCTAGTATTCTTTGCATTTTCCTCACACATTTCCACTGCTATTCCATTAGATATTTTTCAGCTTGTCCGCTCATTGTCCAGATTTCACATCCATGCAAAAGTACAGATTTTTCATTAGTCAGTATTCTGGTATGAACCTAAGGCTTATCCACGTCAATGTGGAAGCACTAGACTCGAGTTTCGCTCTCGTTTGAGCTCGTCAGTAGTGCATATCCTTGACCGGACCCGGAAACAAACCCCGGATCACTGGCATGTGAAGCGGGTGTGTAACCACTAGACCATGCGGCACACGCTGGACACGGCCAAATTATAACAACAGAATATTACATCACCCATCGTAGGTTGTAGCTCAAGATTTGCCCGATCGCCGCGACTGACGTCCGTCAATCGATGTGGACCCTAACGATCAGGTCTTCTCACTGGCAAGGCACACCAGGCTGCCTTAAAGTCCAGCGAGCAATAATCAAATGATTTATTTGGTTGATTCAGGATTTGAGATTTAAATATGATTTCAAACGAGAGCAAAACTTGAGTCTAGTGCTTCCACATTGACGTGGATAGGCCTTAGGTTCATACCAGAATACGAACAGCGTTGCCAGTAGTGAGTGAGTCGTGCTCAATATTTAAATCTCAAATCCCGAAATAACCAAATAAATCAATTGGTCAGTATGTTTTCCATCTTGCAAAAGGATATCTTTGCCTTAGCGATTCCTGTTCCAATGTCTTTTTAAACTATATCTGTTCTGAATAGTAAAATGTTTATTCTGGTGTAAAATTTGCTTCATTGTGTGTGCTGTTAAATATATTTTGTTATATGTCTTCTTCTTCTTCTTCTTCAGCGTTCCGAGCCATTGAGGTTCTTTGCTGCAGATACAATCCGTCTCCATTCGTCTCTCTGGTGGACCTTCTCTTGCCAGTCGTTGATTCCAAGTGCTTGTAGATCTGTATATGTATTATCTCTCCACCGCCTTCTTGGTCTACCTCGGGGTCTACGGTCATTTATTTCCTGAGTGTAAGCGAGTTTTGTTTCCCTATTATCTTCCATTCTTTCTATATGCCCCAGCCATTGTAGTCTATTAGCCTTCATGATACCAGTGATTAGCGGGGACTTAAACAGATCATAATTGTCTTTGTTACTTCTTCTTTTCCACTCTCCACTTTGTGTATCCCTAATGGGTATTTTGTTATATGTACTGTTATTAAATATACCTTGTGTACATGTTTTAAAATGTACTTTATTATGTGTATCATTGTTATTGTGTCTGCTAATGTAAGACAATTTATTGTGTTTGCTCTGCAAAATCTACCTATTTCTACTTGCATTTGTTCCCTATAGAGTAACTATTGTTTCCAAGAAGTTTGAAGGTCAGACTGACAAGACAGAGAAGTGGTATGGAACACAGTACGAGGTCACCAAGTTTACGAAAGATCAGATTAAGGTAATTGACATCATTTTTTAATCTCTCATTAACCATATAAAATGTTACTGTATCTTCGGGAAAGCACTGGTGGCCTCAGCCTCCTGACTTAATAATTGTCTCTTCAGATAAAAAATGCTTTGAAATATTTCACAATGAAAGGTTCAGGTAATTCCATGGTAGATTATACAAAAGGTAGTCCCAAAACAGATACTGCCATTGAGGTATGAGGTGTTGGGCCATCACATATGCTAGAACACAATATATGAGGTGGGTGGCCACTTCCATTCCTTGTTGCTTTCTTTCCCAAACAAGGACCTTACTGGTCAGAAAAAAATAATCCTGTCTCTGCTGAGGATTGAACCTGGAGCATTGTCTTGGCAGACAAGCACACTAATCACTATACCACTGCAGTCCCAGATATTGTCTTAGAGATGTGAAATTCTGAGAATTGTTCATCAGGCAGCATGAGATTTAGAGGCGCTGATGCGCCAAGTTGGAATTTATACCTCTCTATATCTCTGTGTGGAGGAACCCTGGGCAGACTAATGTTGGAAGGATTAGGATAAAGTCTACAGAAGACCTTAATATTGCATCCAATGAGACTGGATGAGAATCATTGCTCCTTGTGATGATATTAGACAGTCAGCACCCAAGTGCTGCACTCATCGCTAGGAAAGCTCACGAGCAATGCTGGGAATGAGCATGTTGCTTGCCTGCTGGGATGGAAGGAAGTGACCACCAGTCACAAGATCTTCAAGATGTATGAATGTGAACAACTCAGTTCAGCAGGCTTCTTCAACATCATGAGCTGATACATCTGGCTTCAGGCAGCATGATTTAGGAGTCAGCTTGTCTTCTGTCTTCAATACATACCGTGAATATCCTGTAGTGGGAGGATTTGACATTTTTAAAAATCTTTGCAGGGCAGCAACCATACTGCCTGCTGTTAATGATGTATAACTACAAAAGATAATTTAATGTATGCAGCATGCACACAAAACATCCATTTATTTTTTTTTTGCCTTTGTTTGAGACTAGGCATCTCATCCATTACTCCAAGGATTGAAGCAGATTATGACACCTTTGGTTGGCTCTGATTAAAAACTACCTGATGAATACTCACCTTAGTTGGTATATTTTTTAATAAGAACCTCACACAAACCCCTAAATCACCCTGAACTATCTCCTTTTCTCCTGAAGAAGTCCGGAGGAAAATGTGAATGATCTTTGTTTTTTTTGCATCACAGATGTCAGCATAACGGTTGACATGTTCCTTCTGTGAGATGATTGCATTGATTGGCACCTTGCCATCTTGACAGATGATAGTTTGTAAAATTGAATTATGCCTCTCCATAACACAAAGCTGTGTTGGGCTGAATTTAGAGACCATGTGTTGCCCATGCAGCATGATCTTTCTCTCGGCCTGTCTAGTTTGCTCCAGAGGAAAGGTGACACCAATACGTCTGGAACAAGACAAGCTGCAGAAGCTGCCGGATCAGCAAAGCAATACTCTAACTGTCTGCTTGTCGGAACTTCAATCCTAGACCAACTGCCAACCAAGGCTTAGGGCCTAGTCTACCCTGCCATGACATTTAGTCTTTAGGGTGCATTTCCTCACACTAGGGTAAGGTTTGTACCCTCCCATTTGCACTCCTCCGCCCGAAGCTGTTGGCACAATGTGGGGTGTCGGGTTTGGTGATTGCCGCCCAACATTCAGCACTAACAGAAAGCAGGTAGTACCATCTACTGTCATACAGTAGCTCAGTCATATCTGACTAAGACCTGACACATATGCAAGGTTATAAGTTAGAATTCTGACAGTTTTCTATTGTCTTGTGTGTTCTATGATGCTTGCTGCAGTCCCCCATGTTTCTGTCAGCGTCAGTCAGTACGTACATATTTTAGCATATATATTTATTTACCAAGGGAAACTGGTTACTGTGGTTTCATGATTCTTTCAAAACAAAATATTCACTGCTGTATTTGGTGGGAAACACTAAGTATCTGTGGAACTGCCCTAATGTCTTGCCTGGCTAAATATTAAAAGTAATCTGTTGAAAGCCTGGGCCAAACACTAGAAGTGCTCCTGAAGTTACATTTTCTATGGCAAATAATTTTCTATAATCAGTTTGCCAGTCTCATCACAAAATCAGAAAGGTAATATTTATAACTGACAATGACTTGATGTGCGGTACATGTTGTTGTTTCTTACTGATGGGTGCAAATGTTACTAATGAATGTTTATGTTACTGATGAATGTTTATGTTACTGATTGATGCATATGTTATTGATGAATGCATATGTTATTGATGAATGCATATGTTACTGATGAATGCATATGTTACTGATGAATGCACATGTTACTGATGAATGTTTATGTTACTGATGAATGTTTATGTTATTGGAAATGTTTATGTTATTGGAAATGTTTATGTTACTGATTGATGCACATGTTACTGATGAATGTTTGTTTCTGGTGAATGTTTATGTTTATATTACTGATGGATGTTTATGTTTATTACTAATGGGTGTTTATGTTAGGGATGAATGTTTATATTACTGATGAATGTTTATGTTACTGATGAATGTTTATGTTACTAATTGATGCATATGTTACTGATGAATGTTTGTTACTGATGGATGTTTATGTTACTGATGAATGTTTATGTTACTGATGAATGTTTATTTTACTTATTCTTCTTTTTTCATTCGCTTGAAATATGTCTATATCTGCAATGTTGTCTCTTGTATGAATTTAACTGTCTTTTTCAGTTCACACTGTGGTCCATAGAGTTTATCTTCCACTGTCGTCTCTCTAGGCCAGAAGGTTTGCCTAGATATGTTATATTTTGGGCAGTCTTGGAGTATGTGCTCTTCTGTCTGCGAGGCCAATCCACATGTGCACATGGCTGTTTCACCAATCTTGAATTTTGTATACATGTTGTTACGTAATCTATTGTGTCCTGTTCTGAGGCGCAGAATAATAACTTGTTCTGGTCTGTCCATAACGTGGTAGTCATCTTGAGCCTGTTTTGGTGGCTTTCTGACTGATTTGATCATTATTTTCTATTGGTGGTATGTAACAGGCACATCAGGCTGTTCTTCTTTGGCTCCTTCCTTAGCCAATTGATCAGCTCTGTCATTTCCGGGTACTCCACAGTGGGATGGTATCCACTGTATGGTGACCTTATGCTGACTGCTAAGTTCAGAAAGTAGTGGCAATTTCCCAGACAGAAGCGCCTCGAGTACTGACTTTGCATCTGTCAGTAGCACCACAGGTTGTGTACCATTGCTGGTATTTAGTAATTTCTCTGTTGCTATCTTGATTGCCTCAATTTCAGCATCATAGTTATGGCCGTACTTTCCTGTCGGTACTCTGGCTGTGTCCCTAGTATTATTTGGGTATTCTATGTACACTCCTGCTCCTCCATTTCGAATAGCATTTTGTGCCGACCCATCTGTGTAGACTCCAGAGGTCCTGTGGGTATTCTTCATCAAGGAAGCTGAGAGTGGTTGTTCTGCGCTGCACACTGTTCTGTTCTTCCTTGTCAAATATTCCTCTCACTTTTGTCTGGATTTGTAATGATAGTCTATGCTCATCTTTCCATGGAGTTTGCTCTGAAATAGTTGTTAGGGGGATACCAACTGTAGGCAGATCTGTGGTTTCTCTGCAGAGTCGTTTGGCCTGGTGGATAAAACTACTTCTTTTCAACCGCCCCATAGCTAGGTTTTCAACTCTGTTCTTCATAGGGTGGCCTGGCAAGCTGAGGAACTTTTCTGCTTGTATTAGCGTTTTCGTATCTCTGCGCTCACTCAGCGCTTGTGTCCTCCCCATCTTCTCCATTTCCACTATAGGGGTTGATCTCATCCCTCCTGTGGTGACTCTAAGCGCTTGATTTTGCACCTTGTCCAGCTCTTGTAGTGTGGTTTTTGATGCTGAGCACCACGCAGTTGACCCATATTGCAGGTGTGATTGTATGCTCTGTTGGTAAACTTTGCTAAGTATTTTCCCACTGGCTCCCCATGTGGTTCCACTTAGCTTTCTCAGGATGGCTATTTTCCTTCTGGCTTTTGCTACTGCTTTGTTGATGTGCTTTCTCCATGTCAGCCTGCCATCAAATGTTACTCCAAGGTATGTTGGTTCTTTATCTTCTCTTAGGGGTGTTCCATTTATCTGGATGATCCCCGCCTTTTGTTTTGAAGAGAGGGTAAATAGAGTGGTGCTGCACTTGTCAGTGTTTATGCTGACACACCATCTATTTGCCCATGCAGCAAATGTATCTACAGCTCTTTGTAGCAATTTGGTGGCCACTGATGCATGTTCATTTGTGCTCCATTAAACCAGGTCATTGGCGTACATTGCCGCTTTAATTCCATGCGGTAGATTAGCAACAAGATTATTGGTGAAGATTAGAAAAAGTGTGGGGGACAAGACTCCGCCCTGGGGAACACCGTGACGCAGTAGTACTTTCTTGCTCTTGAGTCCGTCTATCTGTACTCGGGCTCTTCTGTTGTGCAAGTATGCTTTCACCCATTTGTACATTCTTCCATTGACTTTGCAGTTTCTCAGTTTCTTCATCAGACCTTCTTTCCAGACTTTGTCAAAGGCTTTCTTCAGATCTATCCATGCCGCAAGCACCAGCTTCTTCTCTTGGAATGCATCCTCAATTTCTTGAGAGAGGTAGGTTGTCTGATCTTCCGTAGAGTAGCACTGCCTAAAGCCAGCCTGCTGTGGCACAAGGATGTTTTTACTTTCAATGTACCACTGCAGTCTGTGATTGATGATGCGCTCCAATGTTTTGCAGAGACAGCTGGTGAGGCTAATTGGTCTGTAGCTAGAGGCAATAGAACAATCTTTCCCTGATTTTAGGAGGGGTATCATGATTGCTTCTCTCCAGGCTTGTGGAACACTGCCTAAGGTCCAGCTGTTATTGAAGATCTGCAACAGGTTCCTGATCATTTCATTGGAGATACCATCAGCTCCTGGTGACTTTCTCATTTTCAGTTTTGATATGGCTAGCTCCAGTTCGTTGATTGTGATGGGTGCCTCCAGAACCTCATGTACTATTTCCTTCTGTCCTGTATGTTGTCGTTTCTCTCAAATCTCTTGTTGTTTCTCTGGACTAATTTTGATATTGTTATCTTGTGCAAATGAGTCCGCACAATGGTCAGCTGCTTGCTTTCTTGTTAAGATGTTTCCATCTTTATGTAGTGCAATTTTTGAGTTTCTCCCTGTGCCCTCATCGTTAAGTTGTTTTATTAGCTTCCACAATTTCCTTGTGTCTTTTTCAAAGTTCAGAGACTCTGTTTTCTCCTGCCAGCTTTTCCGTCTAGCCTGCACCTTGTCCTTTGAAATTTGGCTTTTGTGTGCTGGAATTTATTGTGATGCTCTTGGCTGGGTGTGGCCTCTGCTTGCTTTCTACACACTTCCACATCGTTATGCAACTGTTCCAGTTTACTACTCTAGTATGGTTTATATTGTTTACGGGCTCCTCTTGGTACTGTTTCTCGCACTGCCTGTAGTATGCATTTCCCAAACTCTTCAACTACTTTATTTATGTCTTTCTCAATGTTCAGGTTTCTCACCAGTATGCTGGTGCGATGCTTGTACATTGCCCAGTCTGCTTTCTTGTAGTTCCACCTTGAGAGGGTGCTGCTTTCACTTACAAACTCATTTTCTACGGTTAGAAAGACAGCCGATGGTCACTGCCACGAAGTTGTTTCCCAACAATTTGAGTAATGTTCCACTCCAATTCTGGTGAATGAAAAGCCAGGTCAGGTGTAGTTGTAATGTGCCATGATCTCGAGTAGAAAGTATGTGGGTCGGACGGCTTGTTAATCAAGATGAATCTATTCTCATCCTGCCAGTCTTATAGTCTCTCTCTTCTCTGGTCCATGTGATCATAGCCCCAGCTCTGCGAGTGGCTGTTGAAATCGCCACACACAATCATTTTTTCTTTTAATGGTAGTGTGTCCAGTGCCTGTGGACGGACACTTGGACAGTAGTAATTGTTCAGATGTAGGTCTGTATTGCCTGTCTTAAGTTTAAGTGTCTGATACTCAGCCCCTTGCATGTAGACTTCGATTTGGGAAGCAATGATGTTGTTATTTATAAGGGTCAGTATCCCACCTTTTCGCCTGTCCTTTTGGTCAGATCGGTAACACTGGTAGCCTCTGATTTTGAAGGCTATATTTTCGTTGAGGTGAGTTTCTTGCAAGCAACATATGCTTACTTTTTCTTGGTCCAAGATGTTTTCTAATTCTATTTTTTGTTTGGCTGACTCCCTCCGCATTCCAGTGCATTATTTTAAATCTCTGTTTAGGATGGCCAACCGCCCTATTCTCATGTCCCCTGGCTCCACAGGACATCTGAGAAGGACCTCCAGTAGTTGTGGTTGGACCCTTTCGAGACATGGGGCCCGGCACTGCACCTGCCTGGGGGTCCAAAGCAGGGCGAGCACCATAACATTTAGCAGTAGTCGACATATTCCATTTTGCGTGATTGCGTGGCATCCTGATTTCTGTGGTGCGCCTCCTGGCTGGTTGCCTCCGTCTTCAGCACCATGTTACTTATGAATGTACATGTTTCTGATGAATGTTTATGTTACTGATTGATGCATATGTCACTGATTGATGCATATGTTACTGATGAATGTTTATGTTACTGATGAATGTTTATGTTACTGATGAATGTTTATGTTACTGATGAATGTATATGTTACTGATTGATGCATATATTACTGATGAATGCATATGTTTCTGTTGAATGTTTATCGTACTGATGAAGTTGTTGCTTTATTTTGTCAACTTGTACAGAAGTGGTCAAAATGTAAGCTGAACAAAAACCTTCGACTTCCTGCAAAGAACGAGTTTATTCCTACAAACTTTGAGCTGGTTGCACGGGAGTGTGAGGTGAGTTCTTTTTATGGTTTTTAGCTGAAAGAAGTCAATATTAACCTATGTAGTCAGTGTAAGTTGTCTGTGGTAAGTGGTAGCATGTATGACTACTGGAGTCAGTGTTCACTTGTCTGTGATAGAAGGTAGCATATATGACTACTGGAGTCAGTGGTCACTTGTCTGTGATATGTGGTAGCATATATGACTACTGGAGTCAGTGTTCACTTGTCTGTGATAGGTGGTAGCATATATGACTACTGGAGTCAGTGTTCACTTGTCTATGATATGTGGTAGCATATATGACTACTGGAGTCAGTGTTCACTTGTCTGTGATAGGTGGTAGCATATATGACTACTGGAGTCAGTGTTCACTTGTCTGTGATATGTGGTAGCATATATGACTACTGGAGTCAGTGTTCACTTGTCTGTGATAGAAGGTAGCATATATGACTACTGGAGTCAGTGTTCACTTGTCTGTGATAGGTGGTAGCATATATGACTACTGGAGTCAGTGTTCACTTGTCTGTGATAGGTGGTAGCATATATGACTACTGGAGTCAGTGTTCACTTGTCTGTGATAGATGGTAGCATATATGACTACTGGAGTCAGTGTTCACTTGTCTGTGATAGGTGGTAGAATATATGACTACTGGAGTCAGTGTTCACTTGTCTGTGATAGATGGTAGCATATATGACTACTGGAGTCAGTGTTCACTTGTCTGTGATAGAAGGTAGCATATATGACTACTGGAGTCAGTGTTCACTTGTCTGTGATATGTGGTAGCATATATGACTACTGGAGTCAGTGTTCACTTGTCTGTGATAGGTGGTAGCATATATGACTACTGGGGTCAGTGTTCACTTGTCTGTGATATGTGGTAGCATATATGACTACTGGAGTCAGTGTTCACTTGTCTGTGATAGGTGGTAGCATATATGACTACTGGAGTCAGTGTTCACTTGTCTGTGATATGTGGTAGCATATATGACTACTGGAGTCAGTGTTCACTTGTCTGTGATATGTGGTAGCATATATGACTACTGGAGTCAGTGTTCACTTGTCTGTGATATGTGGTAGCATATATGACTACTGGAGTCAGTGTTCACTTGTCTGTGATAGAAGGTAGCATATATGACTACTGGAGTCAGTGTTCACTTGTCTGTGATAGATGGTAGCATATATGACTACTGGAGTCAGTGTTCACTTGTCTGTGATAGGTGGTAGCATATATGACTACTGGAGTCAGTGTTCACTTGTCTGTGATATGTGGTAGCATATATGACTACTGGAGTCAGTGTTCACTTGTCTGTGATAGATGGTAGCATATATGACTACTGGAGTCAGTGTTCACTTGTCTGTGATAGATGGTAGCATATATGACTACTGGAGTCAGTGTTCACTTGTCTGTGATATGTGGTAGCATATATGACTACTGGAGTCAGTGTTCACTTGTCTGTGATAGGTGGTAGCATATATGACTACTGGAGTCAGTGTTCACTTGTCTGTGATAGGTGGTAGCATATATGATTACTGGAGTCAATGTTCACTTGTCTATGATATGTGGTAGCATATATGACTACTGGAGTCAGTGTTCACTTGTCTGTGATAGAAGGTAGCCTATATGACTACTGGAGTCAGTGTACAGTTTGTGATAGGAGGTAGCTAATGATGACTAATAATGTCAAAAGAGGAACAAAGAAGAGAAATAATTGAACACTGTGAGGACAGTTTGTGTGTGACAAATACTAGATCAACACCACAGGCCTTTTTTTTTTTTTGGTGGGAGGGGGGTGGGTGTCTACAAATACTCGATATAAAGGTCTTCCTTATATACAAAAACAAGAACACGTGTTCTTCTTTTTGCTACAAATACTGAGTTGATTTATTGGTCGGGGTTGGAGTATTGTTTTGGCAATAATTAAACCTTGAACATCCACAGCAACAGATGTGTTAAAGGGGTTAAAGATGAGAGGATCAAATTCATTGCAGCAGGTTTTATCCCATCTGGCTCGGTATGAATGGCAGGCCACCTGCAGAATGATCAAACTCTGTAGCACCAGCATTGACCCTCAGCGGTGCATCCTGAACTTAGAGCAAAAGACTTGATGATGACCACTTGACTGTGTATCAGATGGGTATACTAGCTCTCTGTCACAAAAATGTAGGGTAACAATAACAAGTCAAAACTCTTATAAACTGTCTTTACGTGAATACATTTGGTAATGCCGGAAGCCCAGCATTACTTCAATATACATGCTTATCTAAAGTTAATGTCTCTTTGTATCATAAGCTGATTTAATTGGTTATTCCTGAATTATCCACGCGCAGGAAATAACAGAATAGGACATATTCTGGAAGGTTCCATGTTTAACACTTGCATCTTTTCTATCCTTTCAGACTGCCCCTCTACCAGATGTGATCAAGGTGAGTTTTGTTTAATATTTATCATCATATATATTTTATATTATACATTTCAAGTTTTGTTGGTTCATTCGGAACAGTTGTGACTATTTTGTTTTACGGGCACTGGGACACAGGTGAGGGAGAATTGTTATTTCTAAGTCCAAACCAACACCACCGGGCGATGTGGTGGCCTCGATTTGATGGAATATCATCGAGGTGGCGGGACCGGGAGAAATAAAGTTGATGGTGGTGCCCAGTTAAAGCAAAGCAGGCACACTGCATGACCTGTACCGTGCTTGCTTTTTTAAAATGATTATCTAACATATTGGACGAGATTACCTGCTGAATTAAAGCATATAAATAATATGGGACTCTATCAAGGAGGATCTAAGCAAAGCAGGCACTTGTGCACCCATACCATGTTTGCTTGCTTTTGTTTTATCCAACCTCAGTTTTGTGGTACGTCTGGTGATTGTAGCAAATACAAAAGAATTAAGTAGGTAAGGAACCTAGCAAACCAATATAGAATTTTCTTGATCCCAGACATTACTGCTCACAAAAGTATGAAGAAAATTGGAAGAAAAGCACTAGTCACAGGCGCTGGAACTCCAATTACTTCTCCCCACGATGCTTGTCAGCATAAGGGGAAGACAACTACAACATATTTTCATGACTTCTGCCGCACTGCTTACTTCTCCTGCACTGCTTCTTATAGAACACTAGTTTGATCAACAGATATTCTGTTGTTCTCTTTAAATCATTTGTGTATTCCACCTTGTTTACAACTTTGCAATCACTTTGTTAAGTTAGTCGCTTATCCTTTACAGGATGTCGCAGTCAACACTAGCATTTTCCTAGCACTAGCTTTTCCAGAGGAAACAAAAAAATAAAGAACTAGCTGCATATCCTTTAATGACGTGTCAGTCAACCCCAGTGTTTTTTTACTGCTTGTGATTTCTTGACAAGTTTACGTTCAGTAGTTTGCCATTGCTTTCTGAACGACAGGCACACATACCATTTCGTAAAAAACCACTGCAAACCCGCAGCTGTGTTTCAAATATGCAGGATTATGAACAGTGTCCATAACCCTTTTGCCATGGAGCTGGCAATCACTTTGTACTAACTGAAAAAATGTATTCTAGTTCCTCTTTAGAAATGAGAAATGTTTGTAAGTTCAGATTAGAGAAAGTAGGTTGCTTGCACATTGCTTACCTATTTAGAGAGGATCAAGTGGCTGGAAGGTAGGGATCACTGGACACACAGATCAAGCTACACATGTCCTAATCCCTGATACTGCAAAGGGTTTTTAATCTGTTGGGGGTTAATGAAAAGAATCCAAAACTTGAACACCTTGTGGCCACTACTTGGACACTGCTTATTTTTTATAGCCCTTCAACTCCCAACCAAGTACACTAGCAATGGTGATAAGTGCTGCAGCGATAGTATTTTGTTTTCACTTTGTCAGAATGCAGAAATGTAATTTCATATTATTTTTACTGAACACAGAACTAATTAATTGTCATTTCATGACATTTATCTCGACAGAACACAGAACTGTGTAGGTTGTGGTTTAAGCAAGATGACAAGTTCCTCAAGCCAAAAGCATGCATCAACTTGGACTTTGTAAGGTAAGGCCGGGATAGACCACATCCATGTCAGTCGCCACATCCATGTTAGTCGCCACATCCATGTCAGTCAGCACATCCATGTCAGTCATCACATCCATGTCAGTCATCACATCCATGTCAGTCGTCACATCCATGTCAGTCGTCACATCCATGTCAGTCGCCACATCCATGTCAGTCATTACATCCATGTCAGTCATCACATCCATGTCATTCGTCACATCCATGTCAGTCGTCACATCCATGTCAGTCATCACATCCATGTCAGTCATCACATCCATGTCAGTCATCACATCCGTGTCAGTCATCACATCCATGTCAGTCGTCACATCCATGTCACTCATCACATCCATGTCACTTGTCACATCCATGTCACTTGTCACATCCATGTCACTCGTCACATCCATGTCACTCGTCACATCCATGTCACTCGTCACATCCATGTCAGTCATCACATCCATGTCAGTCATCACATCCATGTCAGTCACCACATCCATGTCACTCGTCATATCCATGTCACTCGTCATATCCATGTCACTCGTCACATCCATGTCACTCGTCACATCCATGTCAGTCATCACATCCATGTCAGTCATCACATCCATGTCAGTCATCACATCCATGACAGTCATCACATCCATGTCACTCGTCACATCCATGTCACTCGTCACATCCATGTCACTCATCACATCCATGTCAGTCGTCACATCCATGTCAGTTGCCACATCCATGTCAGTCATCACATCCATGTCAGTCGTCACATCCATGTCACTCGTCACATCCATGTCACTCATCACATCCATGTCAGTCGTCACATCCATGTCACTCGTCACATCCATGTCAGTCACCACATCCATGTCACTCATCACATCCATGTCAGTCGTCACATCCATGTCAGTCGCCACATCCATGTCAGTTGTCAGACCCTTGTCAATCATGTAATTATACAGGTGCAGATAATTCTGCATCAGATATTGCCATGGGGGTGTAGTGTTGAGTCTTCACATATACCAGGTCATGGCATAATGAAGTCTGGTAACCAGCTCTCTTTGGCTTCCCATTCAGTTTCCTGACATTGTCTGGTACTTATGTTATGAGATCAGGTTGACCCCAAGTCTATACTTAGGTATTTAGAGCATATGTCTCAGTAACCATTTCATCGCTGCCTCCAAGTTCTTCATAATGTGCAACTGGTCACAATGAACAGACAAGAATGGTTGAGACATGTAGCCAACCAGCTGGCAACAGGGTCAGTCAGCATTACAATACCAAGCTTCTGCTGGGAGAGACTGAGCCGTGGTGGGCATGTCCCAGGTGCAGTGACATTAGTTCTTCACTATAAGTCATCAGTCACCTCGAGGATGATTGAATCCAGCACCACGGAATTGGCAGGAAAGTGCACTAGCCACCACACCACCACAGCTCCACTCTATGAATGCCATGGGCGCAGAATCGTGCTGGTTTTAGCCCATATATTATATATGTGCATTAGTTCTAACTGGCTCACTCTACGTTTAACAAGTGTGTCCTCATGTTGGCAGGACGCAAGATAAGGTTGCTGTGAACTGCTGGTTACACTGTTATGATGTTATCAGTCAAGGCACAGACACTTGTGTTGGGCCGATGATTCCTCACATTGTCCAGATTATATTTGGTATTGAGGACTAAGCCACAAGATTATATAACATTACATTACCATTTAGTGCCACAACACATCTATGAACTTTAAGTACAACATAAGACTGGTTTATTTAATTTATATAATTTACCAATAGCCTTTTACACAAGTTCATCTGATCACGACATGTATTTCTTAAAAACTCAAGAACTGTCACACTTAATTCGTGAACACTTAAAAGGTATAACTAACATCTATACATATAGTGGCAGGGCAGATACTGCCATTGCCGCAATGAGTCTCAACCCGTCCCACCTGGACCACGGTCAACCTCTGTCAAGTCCGGGAGGGAATAGCTTTTGACCGTGTTGCAGATGTAGCTTTACAAACAGAAAGGGCCCTTATACATGCCTAAAGGTGTATTGGGTACATGGTGCTAGCTCCAGATTTGTGTACCTTGAAACATTTTAGGATTTGTGAAATGACAAAGTGCTTAGACATATGAACGGTGGCTAGAGGAGACTACTGCAACACACGCTGTGTTCATTACGGATTCAAAGAATATGCTTAGCTAGGAAGGTTTCGTGTGGAATGGCTCTCATCGCTTCAGAGGTCACAGATCGTGAGAATTGTATGGATGTTTTGCCCTGGCCATGCGGGTGTACGGGGGAATGAACAGGCTGATAGGCTAGCAGGGAATGCACCTCTTGATTGTATCTTGCCTATGGACAAGGGGGAGGTGGTCGTGCGCTTGTGGGACCAGGTGGAGAAGGCGGAGGAACAGATTGTGAACCCATATGTGGAAAGAATGAGATTGCAGGGGTTCTGGAAGAATCTCAAAACTGAGAGGGAAAACCAGGAGAACTTTTAATCAGATAGTGGTGGGAACGATTAGTAGTATGACTCTTCGCTGGCTGTTGAACGAGGGGACTGAGCACGTATGGGAATGTCCTGAGTGCAATGATGTCGGTTCTTAACTCAACTCAACTCAATGGACATTGTTCTTTGTACATGTTTCTGTGCTGATTTCTCTAAACTGTTTTCATCTGCAGTCCACTGGCATACATGGATCCTTTACACACAAACATGAACGCCATCTTCACCCAGCTCTTTGACGATGCCCTGACCGAGTATTCTTACATGGCGGAGATAGCTGGACTTAAGTATAGCCTGGATAGTTCCCTTTATGGGCTTTCAGTGAGTAGTCTGCAGCACAGTTTCTGATGTTTTTTGTGCATTAACCACATTGTCGAATTTTTGTTATAAACTTTTCTTCTTCTTCTTCTGCTGTGTTCATCTGGAATGTTTGTTGGATGCAATTGTGTTGTGCCTGTTTACAGCAGAGCTGCGATATTTCACCTTTCAGCCGACATCCGACTTCTTCAGGCATTTTTTGATTGGGTGAACCTTCCTGAGGTTTAAAACTGTTGACATACAGTTATATAGATAAATTGAAAGGGGGGGAAGTGGTGGCTGAGAGGTTACAGTACCCATCTCAAGCTCAGAAGGTACAGGGTTCGATCCCAACACTGATGAATTCACTCATGCCCTTGATCTCTTGGGTAGTCAGATTGGATAATTAGCCTTCTGGTATCAGCATGACAAGTGGTGCATGTTAACAATTCCACAGCAGTTGGGAAATACAAAGTGCAGGCTGTAAGATCACCGCCCTGGTTAAATTATTAATAAAGGAAACCTATCCACAAGTAGCTAGAGCCCATTGCCCTGGATGGGATCTGTCTAAAGGTGGGTAGACAGGCAGGTAAACATACAGGCATACAGTAAAGTGAAGCTATTTACATGGCATTCAGATTGCCCTGATGAGTGGTGTTAGAGCAATGGTTTCTGAGATCTAGAGTCACACACAGAATAAAGTGATCATATTACACTGGCTTTACTTTGCCACTAAATCTATAGTGACCCAAAGCTGGGTCCTCGATGTTGGTTCATTGTTTACTTTTTGTTTATGTGCAAGGGGTCCTCACTGTTCAATCTTTTTGAATGCAGTTGTTTTCTATTGTTCAGAGGTAAGGGGTATGGATTGTTCATGCTGCTGCAGCTGTGGTAGTGCAGTGACTAGCACACTTGCCTGCCGTCCCAATGGTCATGTGTTTGAATCCCCACAGGGGCAGTTTTTAAAATTAGCCTCTCAGGTCAAGTCAGCCTAAAATGGGTGCCAGGAAATTCCTGGGAGGTAAAGGTGGTTAATGTGATTGGCCCATTCATTCATTCATTCATTCATTCATTCATTCAGTAGTATGTCCCTTGCAGAACCTCGCTCCCATAACAACCTTCTGGAAAACTTCTCGATCATAAGCAAGATGTCCCGCGTCTGATACACCCATCTGGAGATCATCCACCACATCCTGCCCCCACCTTCTCTTTGACCTTCCTCTTCCTTTCCTCCCAGGCATATACCCCCTCCATGATTGTTCTCTCCAAACTTTCATGACATTTCAAGTGACCAAAATATTTCAGTTTTCTTTGCTTTATCTTCTTTAGTAGCCAACCTTCTTCAATATTCAGATTGGCCAATTGGTCTATAAAAATATGGGGCTGGCAGTATGCCTTGATACATTGAAAAATGTCCTTTACTTTTTATACACACACACACGCGCGCGCGCGCGCACTCACACACATCTGCAGCAAAGAACCTCAATGGCTCGGAGCGCTGAAGAAGAAGAAAAATATATAAATGGCTCAGAGCGCTGAAGAAGAAGAATTATATATATATATATATATATATATATATATATATATATATATATATATATATATCATCATCATCAAGTGCCCTGCCAGCTGGCATAGGCGTTCATGGCTCTCCACAGATCTCGGTCTTTGGTTTTCTGGATCAACTCTGCTGCTGATATTCCTCCGTGCCACCGTCTCAATCCATCCAGCATCATTTCTCTTGGTCTGCCTCTGCCTCTCTTCCCCTTAATCTTTCCAGTTGTCACGATGTTCTCCAATGCCTCTCTTCTCATCACATGACCAAAGAAATCTTATTGTTGTATATAGTGTTTTAGTTTCATTAGCCTCTTTCAGGCAATCATTGTTAGTTACTCTGGCAGTCCAAGGAATTCAACACATTCGTCTCATATATATATATCTTTGAGAGACCGTTCTTAATCATTTGTCCTGGCACATACTCTTTCCAACTTCTAAATGTGTTAGATTTTTTGTAATATTTCTTAGCTGTATTATTGTTCTAACTTTGTGTGTGCATGTATGTGTTTGTTTGTTTATATAAATATATGGGAAGATGAGGAGAGGGCTGACTTACACCTGTTCTAATTTCTGAGTATACTTCATTGTATTTATTGACTTATGTTGTAGCTGACTGTCAAAGGGTACAATGACAAGCTGCCTATTCTTCTCAAGAAAATTGTGGAGAAGATGACATCATTCCAAGTTGACCCTGAAAGATTGGCTATTTTTAAAGAAATTGTAAGTTTTTGTTTTGTTTTTTATTACATCATATTTTGTTTGTTCAAGTCTCAGAGTCATGACATTAAATTGTGACTGGTAAAATCTGGCAAGAAGGCTATTTGAATATATTAGAAAGTTGTGTGAATATTTGTACAGCTGACAAATGGGAAGATAATGTTAAGATATTGATGAATAGCACTCTATCAGACTGTACAGCAAGAGCAAAAGAAAGAGAATATTGGAGATCCATCACAGCCAACCTTCATTGTGAAGATGGCATCTGGTTGATTGGTAGTGTTTCACATTCTAAATGTCGAGCTTGATGTGGGATTACTGTTTTCTTTTTAGTGCAGAAAATAACGTGGTCATCAGCAATGTTTAAATCCCAAATTTGTTTCCTTTGGAAATCACAAGATGTTATGTTATATTTGTATGAGTTTGAGAAAGATGGACATATTGATGTTGAGTTTGTACATGTCTCCTTGTGATTTATCGATGCTGTTTTGAAGTGGATCTTAGACTGGTAATGAAGCAGTCACTTATGAATTGTGAAATAGGCATTGATGGGGAAATATACCATCTTTACTCTGAAGAACAATATGCCTTGTTCATTTAACAAGCATTATCTATCAAATATGTTCACAATCTTCGCAGAACATGCTTAGAAAGGTGAGGATAGGCTTGCCTCATGCGGAGCATCATTGTTCAGTTCAATGAATCAAAGGTACTGAGCATCCGTTGGATCTCTTCCATGGACATGCTGGGGTGGTGAGAAATGAGCAGGCAGACAGATTGGCTGGGTCTGCACTGTTTGGTTCGGGTGCTGGTGCATGCTAAGGCAGATGTAGTTAGAACCCTTTGGGATCTTGTCTGTAGTGTGGAAGAACAGATAAATCATCATTGGCTGGAGGGATTAGTGTGGCAGCGAGTGATCCCAGGATCCAGGTAAGATCAGACGGATACATAATCAAGCTGCAACTGGTACCATATTGGGACTCTTCGCTGACTGTTGAAGATTAGAATGGAGCATGTTTGGGAACATTCTTAATGCAATGATGTCAGTTCTTGATTCAGCTCAACTCACAAGATTGACTTAAAACTTAGAGGCAAACATCAGAGAGCAACCAAGTGGGACATTCACAACCAAATATTAAAACATACCATTTAGCCTATAAATATTCATCAAATGATAGTCCCATTTAATGTTGTAGTGGCATATTAAAACTATATTATCTGTGAAAGACACTTAGGCCCCCCCCCCCCCCCCCCCCCCCCCCCCCCCGTATTATGGTGTCGTTGTGGTATTAACAAATTGTGATGTGATGCCCTGCCCTTTCAGCATGGACGCAACCTGAAGAACTTCCAGGCCGAGCAGCCACATCAGCATGCTATATTTTACACCAATATGCTGACTTCTGAAGTTCTGTGGACAAAGGATGAGCTTCTTCAGGCACTTGATGGTTTGTAGCTTATTAGTTCACAGGCCATTTAGTGTGTGTATTGTCTCTAGTGATCTTGTTTAGGATGGGTTAGAGGATCATCCAAACAGTTGAGTAGAGAAATGAAATTAAGAGTGATCAAGAGGCGCATTTATTTAATATTCAACTTGTCCGGTATGGTGCAAAGAATTTGCAAAATTTGCTAAAGTGGGAAGATTTAATTTTTTTTTAATGATTGTTCTAATTTATATGTGTGAGAGAGAGAGAGTGAGAAAGAGAGCCAGAAGATGAAAGCAGATATATTTTTGAAACGTTGCTACTTTCATTCATATGTTTCATTGTGACTGCATGGACCAGCTTCTTACTTTCTTCTTCTTCTTCTTCTTCTTCTTCTTCTTCTTCTTCTTCTTCTTCTTCTTCTTCTTCTTCTTCTTCTCCTCTTCTTCTTCTCCTCCCCCTTCTTGTACTTCTCCTTCTTCTCCTACTTCTCCGTCTTCTCCTACTTCTTCTTCTTCTTCTCCTACTTCTTCTTCTTCGTCTTCTTCTTCTTCTTCTTCTTCTTCTTCTTCTTCTTCTTCTTCTTCTTCTTCTTCTTCTTCTTCTTCTTCTTCTTCTTCTTCTTCTTCTTCTTCTTCTCCTACTTCTTCTTCTTCTTCTTCTTCTTCTTCTTCTTCTTCTTCTTCTTCTTCTTCTTCTTCTTCTTCTTCTTCTTCTCCTACTTCTTCTTCTTCTTCTTCTTCTTCTTCTTCTTCTTCTTCTTCTTCTTCTTCTTCTTCTTCTTCTTCTTCTTCTTCTTCTACTTCTTCTTCTTCTTCTTCTTCTTCTACTTCTTCTTCTTCTTCTTCTTCTTCTTCTTCTTCTTCTTCTTCTTCTCCTCCTACTTCTCCTACTTCTTTGTCTCCTACTTCTCCTACTTCTTCTCCTTCATCTTCTACTTCTTCTTCTCCTACTTCTCCTTCATCTTCTACTTCTTCTTCTTCTCCTACTTCTTCTTCTTCGTCTTCTACTTCTTCTCCTACTTATTCTTCCTCTTCTTCGTCTTCTACTTCTTCTTCCACTCTTTAACCCCCATTGGAGCTTAGGCTCTCAAACACCTCACTTCAATACCATCCTATCTGTGCTATCTCCTGCAGCCCCATCAACAATTCTCTACTCTGTGTGATTGTAGGGTTTCCTGTTTCATTTGCCATGTGGGTTTCAGACATAGTACTTTCTAGTTTTACTACTCTCAAGTTTTCTCAATGAATGTCCTATCCAGCACTAGAATCTTGTCTTCACTTTAATTTGTTCTCTCCATGAGCCTCACATTGGTGACTCTGTCATACCATGTTAGTCCTTCTATTCTACACAGGCACTATTTATTGGATGTTTGTAGTTTATTAGTAATCCTACTTTACACATTTATCATTACATATTTCAGTATGTTTTTATTGGAACTTTATCTGCATCGTACAGTGATGGCCAATTCTAAATAGGCTCCTCTAAATCAATCAATCAATCATGTGCCATGCCGGAAAGCGTGGGCGGTCATGACTCGCCATTTCACTCGATCACCAGTGTCGTGGATCAGCTCAGTGTTCCTGTCTCGACCATGCCATGTGGCCAAGCCATCCAGGTATTTTCCTCTCGGTCTTCCTCTTGGTCTGTTCCCCTCGATCTTGCCAGTTGTCACTAAGTTCTCCAATCCATTTCTTCTCATAACATTTCCAAAAAATTTTGACTGTCTACGTCTAATTTCTCTAATCAGTTTACGATGTTCATTTGTCTCCTGTAGTACTTGGTCATTGGTTTTTCTGTCTGTCCATGGTATTCTTTGCATTTTCCTCAGAAACAACATTTCTGCAGCCATCAGATGCTTTTCAGCTTGACTGCTCATTGTCCAAGTTTCACATCCATACAAAAGAACAGGCTCTATGTATCCCCTCAACACTCTTTTTCTCGTTTCAATTGACATCTTTTTATTGGTCAGTATGTTTTTCATCTTGCTAAAGGCTACTTTCGCCATGGCGATTCTTGTTCTAATCTCTTCAAGGCATCTCCCATCAGATGTTATGACTGTTCCAAGATAATTGTACCGATTCACTTGTTGAAGAATATTTCCATTTACTTGTATATTACTTTGTGGCACTTCTTCCTTCCTAGTGACGACCATAACCTGAGTCTTTTTACAATTTAATTCTAACCCCAGTTGCTCACTGTGTACAACAACCGCATCTACTAATTGTTGCAGGTCCTGCGCATTGTCTGCAATTAATACTGTATCATCTGCATATCTAATGTTATTGATGTTTTGTCCTCCAATGCTGGTTCCATTTACATCCTCTACATTTCTGAAAATATTTTCACTGTACAGGGAAAAAAGATCTGGAGACATCACACATCCCTGCCTAACACCTCTCTTAATTGGCTGATACTGTCCCACTTCATTATCAATCCTTACTGCAGCTTGTTGTTTCCAATATATGTTTTTTATAAGTCTAATGTCTTTCCCATCAATTTGTAGATCTGCAAGCATATCCACCATGCTGACATGTCTAATGCTATCAAAAGCCTTTGTATAGTCAATAAAGCAAAGATGTATATCCTTGTTTACTTCTATAGCACGTTCAATAACTGTTCTAAATAGGCACTGTAAAAAAAATGTACATGGGTGCTGGGACGGCCCTAGCCACAGCTTCGACAACAGAAGGCATCTCATGACAGGCTATCTTTTTTAGAGAGTAAGGGATAGCTTGGGTGCCTCTAAAGAGGGACATGTCCAGGTGGAACTGTAATGTCTCATGTTGTTTGTCCATCAAGAATGATGATGACCATTCATTTCATCCAGTGGGGTTGAAAGTATGGAGCCGTGAGTTCTAAGATGGATGGTAAGGCCTATTTTGGCTCGAAATGTTCTTTGACAAAGTTGGCAAAGAATGCTTGACGTTCCAGGAGGAGGATCTCCTGCAGTGGTTTTTCTGTCCAGCCTTTTCTTCACAGCTCTTGCAGTCCTGGTTGTTTCACAAGTGACTGCACCCTTATGTAATGATGTACGCTGCGAATTACGGTCTTTATCAGCAGTCTCCCAGGTGTCAAGATGAATTCCAACAGCTTTCAGTGAGATTTTCAGAGTCTCTTTAAAGCGTTTCCTCTGGCCACCTTGGGAGCGTTTACCACAACGCAGTTCGCAGTAAAAAATTCGTTTAGGGAGCCTGTGATCTGGCATACAGGTTAAGTGACCAGCCCAGCGAATCTGATTTTTCATTAGTAGAGTGTGGATACTGGGCATGGACGCTCTTTCTAGAACTTCAGTGTCTGGGATCTTGTCTTGCCATTTAATCTTCAGTAGCTTCCTTAGACAGACTGTGTGGAAGTGGTTTGATTTCCTAGCGTGTCGCTGGTAAACAGTCCAGTTTTCACAAGCATATAGCAGTGTGGATAATACAACTGCTTTGTAGACTTTTAGCTTTGTTTGCAGGCTTATTCCATTTCTGTCCCATACATTCTTGTACAGTCTGCCAAAGGCCGCACTGGCCTTGGAGATTCTTGCATTCACGTCGTCATCAATTGTGGCAGCTTGTGACACGGTGCTGCCAAGATAGGTGAATTTGTCCACAACACTTAGTCTATGATCATTCACTTTGATATTCGGCACAGTGTGATTATTCCCTGGAGCTGGCTGGTACATAACTACAGTCTTCTCCAAGTTGATATTGAGCCCAAAGTTGGCACAGGCATGTGAGAAAGCTGAAACTGAAACATTGTGTTGCATGTCTGCCTCTGAGTTGACATATAGAGCGCAATCATCAGCGAACAGCAGTTCTCTGACGGTGTCGCTGTTAGTTTTGGTTTTGACTTTCAGCCTTCTGAGATTGAACAACTTTCCACCCGTGCGGTAGATGATGTCTATTGTTCTCGAAGGCGTTCGTTAGCATAGCTGAAAACATCAGGCTGAACAGTGTTGGTGCCAGGACACATCCTTGCTTCACTCCATTAGTGACAGGAAAGGGCTCAGACACCATTTTCCTGTACTCTTGTCTGCATACCATCATAAAATAGCCGCACTATTTGGACAAACTTTCGTGGACAGCCATATTTTGCCATAATCTTCCACAGTCCTTCTCTGCTGACTGTATCAAAAGCCGTGGTGAGGTCAATGAAAGTGGAGAACATTTCATAGTTCTGTTCCTGACATTTCTCTTGCAGCGAAGATCGTGTCAACAGTTCCTCGTTCTTTTCTGGAGCCATATTAACTCTCAGGAAGAAGACCTTGATCGAGATGGGTCGTGAGGCGATTGAGAAGAATTCTGGCGATTATCTTCCCTGTGATTGAGAGCAAGGAGATGCCTCAGTGGTTGTCACAGGATTTGCGGTTTCCTTTGCGTTTATAAAGGTGGACTATTGACGCATCCTTGAAATCTTGTGGCATGGTCTCATTCACCCATATGTTTGTAAAGACTTGGTGAAGCTGCTCTATTAGGGCCGGCTCACCTGCCTCTTATATCTCTGCTGGGATGGAGTCAGGACCAGGTGCCTTGCCGCTGGAGAGTTGCTGGATGGCTTTGTTTACTTCCACTATGGTTGGCAGGTCATCAAGTGTATCATTAGTGGGAACTTGAGGAAGGCAGTTGTTGGTTTCTTCATCGAAGAAGGAAGATGCATTTAAGATGTTGCTGAAATGCTCTGCCCAGCGTTGAAGGATTTCTTTATCGGTGACCATTGTCCCCCCATCTGCACTGAGGAGGGGAACTATGCCTGGTGATGGAGGACCATAGACCGCTTTCAGTGAGTCATATAAGTTTTTCATATCATGTCTGTCAGCAAAGCCTTGAATTTCATCAGCTTTGCTGCTCAGCCAGGAGTCCTGCATGTGCCGAAGTTTCTGACGCACTACTCTCTGAATGTTATTGAAAGCATCTTTTTTATGTTGACTTCGAGTCATTCAAATATGCCTTGAGGAGAAGATGTTTCTCAGCTAGCAATTGGTTGATATCTTCAGAATTTTAATCAAACGAGTCTTTATGCTTTCGGGGGTCTGGACCTAGGATTTCCATAGCAGTGTTGTAAATTATGTCCTTTAGGGCTCTCCACTCTGTTTCCGCATCCTGTTTAGCTGCAGCATTTGGGTTGATGCGGTCTTCCAGCATGTTTTCAAACGACAGCTGCATTTTTTTGCTGTTTAGGCTGGTGACATTTAGTTGTGTTTTTTTTTTTTGCATTTTTATCCCTTGAGGACGCCGTGGTGGTTTGATGTGTATGTTTATTTTCGAGATAACATTCGGCACCACATATGGATTTTGTCACCCAAATGTCTTGTCTGTCACTCCTCCTGACGATGACATAGTCAATAAGGTGCCAGTGTTTCGAGCGAGGGTGCTTCCATGATGTTCTATTTCTTGTGGGAAGATGGAAAATTGCGTTGGTGATCAGGAGATCGTGTTCGGCACAGGTCTGAAGGAGCCCATTGCTGTTACAATTTCCGACTCCATACTTTCCAATGATGCCACTCCAAGAGGCGGTGTCCTTGCCTACTCTGGCATTGAAGTCCCCAAGGAGTATAAGTTTGTCTCCTTTGGGAACAGATGTTAATACATTGTGCAGGTCTTCGTAGAACTTGTTTTTGACGTCATCTTCATTTGTCATGGTTGGTGCGTAGACACGATGGTTGCATGCTTCTTTCCTTTCAGCAGGGGTAACTTAATAGTCAAAAGCCTGTCATTTATAGCCTTCAGAAATTCAGCTAGTTTGCCAACCAGGGCCGACTTAATGGCAAATCTCACACCGGATTAGCGTTTTTCCTCACTTTTCCTTCCACTCCAGAAAAATGTGTAGCTGGCACCAACTTCACAGATTTGGCCTTCTTCTACAAGCCGTGTCTCGCTCAAGGCTGCAATGTCGATGTTGTACCTGCCCATCTCTCTTCCAATCAGTGCTGTTCGTCTCTCTGTGCCCGGCGCACCATCTCTATCAAGTAGGGTGCGTACATTCCAAGATCTGATTTTCAAGGGAATATGGTTAGCTCTTTTAGCTTTACCTGTTTTTACTTTGTATATCGACCGCAGCATAGGGTACCCAGCAACCGCAGCTAGCTGGTTAGGTAATGATGGAGCAGACAATGTTTAGGGCACCTTTTCTAGCCCCTTCCTCATGCTATGGAGGTGAGCAGTGCTTTCCTATAGAAAGTCACTCAGAGATCTGCCGAATCCCACTGCTGCTCCGGTCAGTAGAAACGAACATATGGCCTGAGCTACCTGCGTGCAGGTCTGCAACTATGACTGCCAGCGTACCCACGCCTGCCGCTTGCCCATTGCCACAGGGCTTGAAGGTGATATATGAATTTGGATGAAAAATGACTTGCACGATGAATTGGATTAAAGAGAGGAAGAGTTGCGCAGTTCGTCAACCTCACTGTCTCGCCTGAGTCCATCTGAGTCCAGTGGCAAGACAAGTCATGACGACTGGAGATGAATACAGGTGCAGTGGATGACCAGGGCGCTCTATGTGCCTTGCCTTTCTCATTACGTTCCACAACGCTTTGCAGATAAATGCGTCTTGCCCGTTGAATCATCAAAATGTCTCATAAGTGCATGCTGTCAGTGTGAAAACCACTGTGCTGTTAGTTATAATGTGCATGTGCACAACAGGGAAAGCGGAAGCGCAGCAGTGGCATAGCTTTTTTGGGCAAGAAGGGCTCCATGTTCTTGTATTGACCATGCCACGTGGCCAAGCCATTAAGATATTTACTTCTCTGCCTTTCCGTTCTTTTTCCCTGAATCTTGCCAGTTGTCACCAAGTTCTGTAGTTTATTTCTTCTCATAACGTGTCCACACACACACAAAACTGCTAGTGGAATTTAAACCCATGACCACCACCCAGAAAGCAAACATGCTAGCCACTGAACTACCACAGCTCTCTTTATTTGACCTGCTGTTTATTAATTATTTTAATGATATTAGAAACTGTAATAATGTAAAAATTAAGTTAATCACATAAAATATTGCATATTTCTGCTCTCCTCAGATGTCACACTGGAAAACTTACAGCTGTTTATAAAACAACTTCTGTCTAAACTGTATATAGAAGGTCTGATCTTTGGAAATGTGACCAAGTGTGTAAGTTTGCATTCACTACCTAACTTCACCTGTCATAAATGACTTTGGTTGGTTTAACTCTTTCATTGTTATTTATCAAGCTAATCATTTTTAAATGTGTACACTTTCACAGATTTGTTTGTAATGAATGTTACCTATACTTTGATCTGTTTATCAATAAGTTGTATGTGTGTGTTGTTGTTATCTAGATATATATTGTTGCGACTCTATTAACTGTATATGCAGTTATATGTTTATGATGACTGAAACTCTCTCGCTCTCTCTCTCTCTCTCTCTCTCTCTCTCTGTCTCTCTCTCTCTCTCTCTCTCTCTCTCTCTCTCTCTCTCTCTCTCTCTCTCATTTGTCAGACTCTGTCTTTCTCTGTCACATTCTTTTTCTCTCTCTCTCTCTTTCTTTTTCTCTTTCTCTCTCTCCTTTGGTCTCCTTTCCATGAATCACAGAGAGAGAAACGTTTATGTGCATGCTTGTACATGTGTGTATTTATACTTACTGTATCCAGCAGATTCTTCAGGTGTTTTCCATATTACTATTTATTTCCTTTTCTGTGTATGGTTTGTTTTGTGTGTGTGAGTGCATGCGTTCGTTATTTCTTTCTTTCTCTCTGTTTCTCTTACTTGCAGTGTTTGTGTGAGATGGATTGTCTAGTTAATATGTATTACTTGGGTTCATCTGTTGTATATCCTGTTCAGTGCCAGCATCTCCTAACATTCTGATTCACTAGAATGTGTCTAGTTTTTTCCTCAAGTTCCACATGGTAATTCTATGAGTCCACTTTAATGATTCCATTATATCATTGTGATCATTCTGTTATGTCCTCAGTTATCTAACTGGGTGTAATGGATATTCCAAGACAAAGGTGTTTGTTGTGATAAAACTATTTGATAGCACATATTTACTTCTACCCAATGCAGCATTGATAGCTGAAAACGCAAAAGATCTACAACTTTCAGACAATGGAGAGTGCAAAAAAAGACTTTGAATATCAAGTAAACACAAACAATGGTTGTATCAAAGGAAAAGATAACACCAACATGTGACATAAAAATAGGTGTTGATAAATGTAAATATCAAGGGGCAATCATGACATCAGATGCAAGATGCATGAAAGCTGCATTTCAGAAAATGAAAATTATCTCTTGTAATAAATTGTCGTTTAAGGTCAGAAAGAGAGTCCTTAAATGTTACATAGAATCTGTTTTGTTGTATTGTGGTGAATCATGTAACATGAATGAATGAATTAGGAAGAACTTGGAAATAACCGAGATGTGTTTTCTGCGACGAATGTTTCCAATACCTTTTTCTGTCAAAGTAACTAGCAACAATTTCCTGGAAGAGGCAGTGAAAGTAGAACATTATTTACAACTACAAGAGAGAGACAACCAGCAGTCTTTGGTCATGTAATGAGAAGAGAGGCATTGGAAAACATGATGATGATTGCAAATATCAGCAGGAGAAGAGACAGGGGCATAATGAAAAAACAAAATGAAGGTGGAAGGACTGAGTCAGTGACATGAAGTGACATCATCATCAGAGTTGATCCAGAACATCTAGAACTGTGATCTGTGGAAAGACATGTACACCTATGCCAGTTGCCAGGGCACATGATGATATTTCCTTCAAATTTATATACATTTTTGGATGTTCAAGCTCACGGGATGCTATTGTTCTTACAATTTTGCCTATATAAAACCATGTTTGTTTTTTATTCATCGTGAAGTTAATGATTGTGAAATTGTCACATCTAAATTTCTTCTGTCGTATACTATTGTGTGTTAGCAATCTCTGAACATGATGGACATGGTCGAGAAGATTTTGGTGAGCAACAGTGGCACCAAGACCCTCCTGCCGAGTCAACACCGCAAACTGAGGGAAGTCCAGCTGCCCGACGGTGAGTTGTTGCAGTCTCACATACTGTTGCATGTAATACAATCTGTCTTCTTGGTGAGTTGTTGCAGTCTCACATGCTGTGTGCTTATAATACATTCTCTCTTCTTGGTGAGTTATTGCAGTCTCACATACAATTGCTTATAATACATTTTGTCTTCTTGGTGAGTTGTTGCATTCTTGCTAGTTGTTATATTCTTGTCTTTTGTTAAATCATTACCAGTTGTAATGTCCTTGCTAGTTGTTACATTCTTGTCATTTGTTATATCCTTGCCTGTTATTACATTCTTGCAAGTTGTTACATTCTTATAAGTTATATTCTTGTCAGTTTTTAACACTTGCTAAATGTTGCATGCTTCTGTGTTTTCATTCTTGCCAATTGTTACATTCTTGCACTATTTCTTATATTCTTGTCATTGTTACATTCTTGTCAGTTATTACATCCTTCTAGTTGTTATTTGTTATATTTCTGCCAGATGCTATGTTTTTGCATATTATTTATTTATTAATAGCTTAAATCTGTTAAATTAAATGTGATAATAACACTATGGGTTGCCATGTGAAAACTCTTATAGCCATCATGGAGAACGACTGGATTCAGTTTGGAATCATTGTGATAAGGTGCCATCTCCACCCAGATGGTCAGCAATAACTTGACACTTTGGTACTGATATTTCATTACTACCATAATTTTGAATTGTATTTTTAAAAGTACTGTATAACTTGGTGGAGCCGTTGCCAAGAGGTTGCAATGTTCACCTGAGACTCAAAGGGAACAGGCTTAATTTCAGCAGGGAATGTTTCCAAGATCCATCTGTGTCTAATGATATCACACATCCCCCTGTTCTCTAGGGTAGTGATGTCAGGTGCCTAACCATCTAGCAGAAAGCTGAATAACGAAGTCTCTTGGGCAAGTTGTGCACGTAACAAATCTCATGGCACTTGGAAGATGCAAATGTTAGGCTGTAACACTGCTGCACTGTTAGATAACAAAATATAGGTAACAAGATAGATATATCCAGTTACTTTGGTTGGAATTTGATTATAGGAAGCAAATCTTACACAAGTGCATGCTGAAGTCGACTTTGCTGACTTTTAAAGTGCATAACAAGTTGCTACAAACTGTGCCAAAAGAAAAATTAAGAAGAAGGAAAAGAACTCTACAACTTTACCTACTTGTTGCCAAAAAGTAGCTTCATAAGGATTTCATTTCCTTTGACACTGATAGTCTCAACTGAACCTCACTAATTTATGTAACTGTGTCTTTGTAATGTTCTTTCTGTTTTTGTTTAATTGTATATGGCACATTGGGGAAATTATAATTCCAAACTGTTTGTAGATGTTGGCAGGAAATGTGCAAGTATATGACAATACTCATAAATTGATAGAATGGACAGTGAATTTTTAAATGAGCATTAACATAATACAAGTTAACTGCTCATCTTTTAAACAATAGAATGTGTATATAGTGAACAATATAACAATGAAATAACTAAAGTATCCCTTGAAAAAAAAAAAAAACACTTCACAAATAACTGATCAATGTTGACAGCATTTGTACAAATTCCTACCTCTTGACTGAGTCTTACAAAATCATTTAGAGAAGATTGGGGCACTACTCATATAAAGACCACATGGGAGGTATTTTCAGTTAGGTTCCTAGAGCTAAATTAGCATTGTCCAAATTAGAAGCATTTTGTAGTTGCTAATTAACTTGTAGAATATATGTAAAGAAAGATTTATCTCTGTTTTGAAGTTGAAATGTTTACATGTTTCCATTACCAGGCTGCTATTTCATCCACAAAGAGAAGAATGTTGTCCATGAGAGTTCAGGCATCGAGGTCTACTATCAGGTCGGGCAACAAAACACAGAGGGCAACATGCTGCTGGAGCTCTTCTGTCAGGTCAGCCCAGAGTTTAGTTATGTCTGTAATGTTGACAGATATTCAGTGTCAAACAGTTCACCCAAGGATCAACAATTTAGTAAGATTTTATAGAAGATAAAGCTGGAGACACAAACTTTCACCCAGATATGCTTTCTCGGTGACTCAGTGAGTATGCTTGGGCAGTTTGTTGTTTCCAATATATGTTTTTTATGTCTAATGTCCTTCCATCAGTTTGTAGATCTGCAAGAATCTCTATCATGTTGACATGTCTTACTCTATCGAAAGCCTTTGTGTAGTCAATAAAGCAAAGATGTATCTCTTTTATCTTGTGACAACACCGGCCTGGTTCTCGGTGGTTGTCGATACATAATAATTTGGGGTTCGTGATTAACATCTGTCTTCCCTTTTACTAGATCGTCCCCAGGACGGGTCCCGGACGACTCTATCCATATGACGACTGTGGATACAAGAAGACACCTAACTGACTACAAGAGAACAATCTTATAAAAGGCGAATCTAGAATCTTTATTGGAGATTCAGACTCTGCCCAACCGACAGACAACAGACGGACTAACAGACATGGAACAGTTAGCTGGGTGAGAGTAGTCTGCTGGACATTCTCATCCTCCCACTCGACAGAGATCAATGTCTTTAGTGTCTGTATGTAAACAAGGTGATAAGAGTACTTTCACCTGCACCCGTATGATGCCGCCTGGAACCGTCGGACTTGAGCGTGGTAAGTTTCAACTGTCACTTGACACTTGGTTTCAGCACCATGTAGCTTCACAGCAAACAGTCACTCGCCTATAGCCACCAGAAAAGGATGCCACATCACACAGCAAAGGCCCACAGCACACAGCACAGGTCCACCGCACACAGCACAGGTCCACCGCACACAGCACCGGTCCACAGCACACAGCAAACAGGAATCAGCAGCAGCAAAGGGCAGTCGCCCACCGCCCCTAGTTAACCGCACAGGGGTTCCTGCAAGCAAGAACAGGCCAGGTGTACATATCCATCACACACTTGCATAATACATACTACACCAAAAGTATACACTGACTCCATCGATATCTTGTGGTCAGGCCCTTGAGCTCAGACCGCATCGTATGTCTGAACTCCCAGACATATCTCACGGACAGATTAGGTTATAGCTCCTAGTAATCCTAACTTAAGTACAGTAGCTTTTCAGCCACGCGTCTCATCCCTAGTAAATAGTAAATAGGATGACACATTCCCTACCAGCTCATACCTAATGGATATTAGATAGAGAGACAGGGTCCCTTCCTGAGGATGGTAACGTTCCATACCTCCTATGGAGATCATCAAAGGTTATGGCCTAAATCATCTCATTGGTAATCACAATCTGTCTCATCAGAAAAGTACAGAAGCATATCAGAATATTTCAGGTAAGTACTCCATGACACCTCCAAGGTTAATAGAAGATGCTCAGACTACAATGATAACTAACCTGAAATACTGAATTAAAGACCAGACAAACAACTGAAGAGTTTCATGTACTTGTGTTTGTCGCTTTCCACCTTTCTTCCTTGGATACCTGGATTTCTGTGGTGTGTGGGTGTAGGTATATAGATAGACACTCATCACATAAATACATTCCTTAGGCTGCCTAGGAATTGTGTCGAATCATCACCCCAAACAATCTGGTACCGATGACAGTATAGAGACAATAGAGACATAGACCCACCTGACAATTATTCCTTTCCCCATCAAAGGAAGTATCGAGTCAGACAACACTGATGAAATATCCACGCAATGCATGAGTGGGTGTTTCCCCACCACTATACTGGCCCACGGTTCAATCCCTCGTAGGTGTGAAGATACCTTTCCCCCTTCAGACTAAGCCCAGTTAAATAACAACAGGCCTATGGGGCGATAACTTCTCAGCTTATAGCCTCCTACATAGTCGGGTTTCACCGTAACGAGAAACTGTGGTTCTCGCGCGTCACACGAGTGCTTGACAAGTACTGGTTTCAACCACGCCACTGGAAACGTACTAATATCAACCCCGTCGATTAAGGGAATCAAATGCAAGCCCTGTTCAAGAGGAATTCTTCTGTTAGAATCATAACTCCCTCAACTGCCCCATTATTAAGATAGGGCGTCGAATGTATGGTTAATTTGCGTCCACCAGACTGCTCGATTGAGCTGGCTCGCAAAAACACTTTCCGTCTTGTCTGTTGAAGACTGGTTTTAGCTTAATCTAGGTCATAGTAAACACACAGGCTTGCTACACAACTTGCCTGCCTGGTCGAGACTTAACTAACAGCTGGTGTCTGCTGACCCGAGGTCAACGTGTACATATCGGTCAGAGCACAGATACGGCGCAACTGGCCGGCCTGGTTGATAATTGACCCACAACTGTAATACAAACTTTAGTTAAGCGACGCCAAGTATAAAAGGTGTTTTACCTTTAAAGCTTAGGAACAATTATTCAACAGACAGTGACTCGGTAGGTTCATCAAGCCTTGGGCTGTAGGTCCACTCTCTGGATCCCCAAAGGTACAACATGATACAGCGGGTCAAAGACACGGCCTCTCGTCTCAGGGACAACAATTCCCCCACTGTAGATCAATCTCTGCTTCTGTAAGAGCTTCACAGATTACAGCTGGCGGACATGGCCGTGAAAGGATAGCTACCACAACACCATTAGCTGTAGAACATTCTCCGGCTCCCCGTGATGCTACTAATACAACTGGCTATCGAAGCGGCCACCTTTCTTGATGACTGGCTACCGAATGGCCTCTTCGTGTCAGGTCCGGAAGAACACACTCACCGGATTCTCCCGAAGAGTTCCGAGTATATTACCTCACGAAAGTGAAGGCAACTCATCATTCCCCGAGTTTTAGCAGAGTGTGCGATTTACAACCAAAAAGATCTACGCACACTCAAAGAGTTGCGTTATGTTTCTCGGGACCCGTGGAGTTCATGACAATCCCGATACATAACATCTCAAGGACCCAGAAGACGGTCCTAACTCTTTTTACTCAGAAATCCCCCCTCACCCGCCTTAAAATGTGGCCTAGCCACCAAGACGGGGTGGGACAGAGTGGGTAGGTGTTGTCCCGTCTGAGACCCACGTGCATTTCGCGACAATTTACTTCTATAGAACATTCAATAACTGTTTGCAGCATATACACAGCATTTACTGTACCCATGTCTTCAACAAACCCACATTGTTCTCCTAGTTCAGGTTGTATTTTCTTCCTCTTTGCATGATAATTTGTAGCAAAATCTTCGTGATGTGACTCGTTATACTAATTGTTCGATGTTGATATTTATCATATTTATACTAAATTGTAATAATTGTCCCCACTGTGTTTATTATAGAGCAGTAAATATTTATAATAAATTGTAATAAGTATATAATTAAACGTGTTTCACCATTGATAGATTTTCTTTAAAACAACTTTGCAGGTGATTGGTGAGCCTTGCTTCAACATTCTAAGGACACAGGAACAGCTAGGTAATGTTTGCAAATACATCTGTGTATGTGTGTATTTCTGTCATCAGTCTCACACACAAATATCTTGTGGGTTGAGATGAGGAATTTCAGCCACATATTGCAGTGGGTGTCCACATTCTGTTTCCCTGCCACAAGCGTTCTCCTCCAGCACACTTGAGGCAAATCAAGGCAGAATTTGTTTATTTTATATTTACGCCAGGTATCTCAGAGCGGGTAGTTAGCAGAGTTTATAGGGAACTGCGCTAATATTGTCGTGAGCAGGGTTGGATAAGGGTTTGGAGCTTGGGCTTTGTCACCTGCTAGCCAGGGCAGACTGGCCACCAATTCCTCCCTGCACTCATGCTACAAAATGTGATTGCCACATCACATCACAGACCTGTAGCAGGAAATTTCTTTCAAACACATGCTTTTTTTTTTTTTAATTCAAAGCTGTGGTCTGTGGTAGCACAGTGGGTAGTGTGCTGGCCTGCTGCTCTGGTGGTCGTGTGTGTACACCCCCCTCCACACAGAGAGTAAGTTTTTAATTGACTGATCAAGCCAGCCTAATATGAGTATTGCCAGTCTCCGTAGCGAAGGGCTTACGAACGCGGTTCGTGAACCCGTATACCCGTATTCGAAACACAGCTGCATGCGATTTGGCAGCAGACAGCGTTGCGCTGCTTTTTTACGTAAATGGTACGGGTGCCAGTCGTTCAGGCAGCAATGACAAACTACTGAACGTAAACTTGCCAAGACATCAACAACAGCAACAAATGCTGGTGTTAACTGCAAACGTCCTGTAAAGGATATGCACCTAACTTTTTAACTGATATGAGTATCAGAAAATGTTCTGGAAAGTTAAGGTGGACGGCGTGATGTTGGCCATGCCACTCATTGAGTGAGGATTAGTCTATAAAACATTTGGGGCTAGCAAATTATACCTAATACACATCGAGGTGTGTAAATGGATCCTGCCCTTTTTTAACCACCTACCCTATAACCAATACGCTTTTACGGTGGAAAGGGTCTTTTATTTTTCTTATACCAGAAGTGTGGTGGCATGGTGGTTAGTTCCCTGTCTTAATGAGAGTGGTCAGGAGTTCAATTGTCAGTAGTAATAGGATTCTTTTGCTTTTCTTTCTTTCTTTGAACTCAAGCATAGTCCATACAAGTGCTACTACTTCTAGTGCACTGGACTAATTTTTGCAAGCGGATTAGTCTTCCCAATTACCAGTGTCCCTCGCAATTTGGTGAACCTACTCCGACTTCTGAAGTATTTGTAATTTACATCCCCAAGTAAAGGATGAGAAGTCAACATTTTGCTTTTAATCAATGTGGCTTCAGGTTCTGGCTATGTGAAATGGGTACCCGAGTTTTGTATGGGATGGAAAGGTGTTGAAAAAGTCTGCACTGGACATCCCTTGTAAACTAGGTCTCAGGGATGATAATGGGATGGAGAAGAGGCAACAAAGGCAAACAGAGATGAGGAAATCAGTGAATGATGTTTCTGCTACTGAGAATGAGCTGATGGCATCGTGTCTATAGTGGCAGAGTACTGTCACATCTCTGACACCTGAACATGGCCAGTGTTGATCAGCCTATAGGAGCCAGTGCTGGGAGAAAGGTTAATGTATATCAGTCTGTACTGTCCTGGTGCTGCTAACGCACAGAAATATCAGTCTCTGGGCAACAATAACATGAGAAATAAAGCAGCCGATATTGGTCAGCAATGATAGAAGTTGGGCTAGGAATGGACAAATTCCCTTGACCTCTACTCCATGTCTCTGTGTCTGTGAGTGCCAGTCAATAACTAATTGTTTGTTTCTCTAAGTGCTGATGATGGGACTGGTAACCACAACATAAAAACATTAGAACTGTAGCTGGGCTTGGTACATTGGTACTGTTCTAGAAGCTGGATCAATTACAACATAGTTCAGGAGAACCTGAAGGATGGTGATAACGTGTTTGTTACATTTGTCAGTTTGAAGCTGCATAATCAAATACATCACAAATAAAGGAAAACTAGTTGCTATATTCACAAGTGTGTAATAACACTGACGAGCAAAAACAATGCACAATTAGTGCAGACTTAAGGTCAGCACCCCAAGGACCATGTCACAATGCCATGAAATTATAATACAGTGGATCTCAATTCGTAGAATACCTGATAGTGAAGAGACTGACAAAGTGGCAGAAAAGTGGGAAACCTCATTATCTGTGAGCAAACCAAAAGAGCTACTACAGAAAACGGTCGGATGTAGAGAATCCAAGCCATCCATCCATCCATCATCCATCATGTGCCATGCCGGTAAGCATGGGCGGTCATGTTCTGCCATCTCACTCGATCACCAGAGTCGTGGATCAGTTCCGTGTTTCTGTCTCGACCATGCCACAAGGCCAAGCCATCCAGATACTTGTTTCTAGGTCTTCCCCTTGGTTTGTTTCCCTCGACCTTACCAGTTGTCACCAAGTTCTCCAAATCATTTCCTCTCATAACATGTCCAAAAATTTGTGACTGTCTACGTCTAATGTCTCTGATCAGTCTACGATCTTCATTTGTTTCTTGAAGGACCTGTTCATTGGTCTTTTTGGCTGTCCATGGTATTCTTTGCATTTTCCTCAGAAACCACATTTCTACAGCCATCAGATGTTTTTCAGCCTGGCTGCTCATTGTCCAAGCTTCACATCCATATAAAAGTACAGGTTCTATGTAGCACCTCAACACTCTTTTTCTCGTTTCAATTGACATCTTCTTATTGGTCAGTATGTTTTTCATCTTGCTAAAGGCTACTTTTGCCATGGCGATTCTTGTTCTAATCTCTTCCAGGCATCTCCCATCAGATGTTATCACTGTTCCGAGATAATTGTACCTATTCACTTGTTGAAGAATATTTCCATTTACTTGTATATTACATTGTGGTATTTCGTTCTTCCTAGTGACGACCATAATCTGTGTCTTTTTACAATTTAATTCTAACCCTAGTTGTTCACTGTGTGTAACAACCGCATCTACTAAATGTTGCAGGTCCTGTTCATTGTCTGCAATCAAGACTGTATCATCTGCATATCTAATGTTATTGATGCATCGTCCCCCAATGTTGATTCCTTCCATATCTTCAATATTTCTGAAAATATTTTCACTGTACAGGGAAAACAGATCTGGAGACATTACACATCCCTGTCTCACACCTCTCTTAATAGGCTGATATTGGCTTACTTCATTATCAACTCTTATGGCAGCTTGTTGTTTCCAATATATGTTTTTTACAAGTCTAAGGTCTTTCCCATCAATTTGTAGATCTTCAAGCATCCTTATCATGTTGACATGTCTCACTTTATCAAAAGCCTTTGTGTAGTCAATAAAGCAAAGGTGTAGATCTTTGTTTACTTTCTATCAGAAAGATTATAATACCAATTTCAAAAAAGTGAACAAGTAATAATTTTTGGATTCTGCTCGAAACATAACAGACTCAGTAAGCTAAAGATAGGAGCTGCTGCCAAATATAAACCTGAGGGAAACGCTCTATGAGGATGTAAACAGCCTCACATTAACATATGCTTTCATTAAATATATTTAGAGTGATATCTGAAAGTGTTGGAAGAAGAAGCAGCAGCAGTTGCAATACTTTAGTCTCCTAAATATTGATTGTCGAGACAAGAACACAGAGCTGATCCACAACTCAAGTGGTCGTGTAAGATGGTGAAACATGACCGCCCATGCTTATTGGCATGGCACATGATAATGAGATATTCATGAGAAAACTATCATTCTAACATGACTACAGTTTAACGTAATTGTCAACCTTTCTAGTTTATTGAACTCCTTTGCTAGCAAATGTCTTATTTTAAAATAGTGAGAACAATTTCTTCCATAAAACAGGATACATAGTATTCAGTGGCGTGAGGAGAGCTAAAGGTGTACAAGGGCTGCGAGTGATTGTTCAATCATCCAAGCCTCCACAGTTTGTAGAAGGAAGGATTGAAGCTTTCATACAGAAGATGGAGGTAAGTTATGCCCTCACATAGCTCCTTTCATGACTTATTCTTCTAATACTCTGCTGTTCTCATCTGCTAAGTGAGTCAGAAACAAGCAGTCATTATTGTGCTGTGAGAACAGACAGATCTTTCCAGCAAGGAATAGTGCAAGTGTATGTTACGTTGGTGTGACCCATTTGGCCATATTAAATAACATAATGGCTTAGAAATAACAGTAATGGAAGCCTTTTTTTGGGGGGTGTGTAAAATGAGAGCCAGGGTTGACCAACACAAAAGTGAACACAAAGCATTAAAGACGCTTTGGGCCTATAAATAATAGACACAGAAAGAGACCCATTTGTGGTGGTCAGCAAGCATTGGTAGGCGCCTGAATTGAAGTTTTGTGTATGTTTTAATGCATCAAAACAAAACCACATTTCCTTGTTTCAGTGTTAACTATTGATAACACATTAGAAACATTCTACATCAATAAAATTGTCATTAGTAATCTACTGTTGCAGCTGATCGAGTTGCATGGAGAGCAAAGATTAGAACTGGAATAAAGACCAAGGAGAAAATGATTGCAGATAGGTTACACACCAAGTGTGTGAAACCTAAGATGGTGCATGATGGTGGAAATGACCATGTATTCACATGCATCCATTGTGGATGAACATAGACAGTGTGAATTGGTCTGATTAGTCACATTCACTACTGCCATGTGTTGTAGTTATTATGCCTGTTTGAAGCACAGTGTAACAAACTATCATCTATCAAGATGGCAAGGTGCCAGTGTATGTATATATACAAGGGTAAGTTAATAAGTAAGTCACAAATGGCTGTAGAAAATAACTAACTAAGATACCAACTTGAAATCAGTTTATGTTTATACATACATTGTCCCTTTATTTCTCAACATAATTTTCACCAACATTGATGAATTTATCCCGTCGTTTTATCAGTCCCCCAAAACCAGCTGCATAGTACAGCATGCTTTGTTTTCATTTACCTGCCATCCCACAGAACTGTGTGACTTACTTATTGACTCGCCCTCGTAACTTTTTCTACCCAGCTATGCACAGCTTTATGGGAAATCGCTAGGGGCTAAGTCCACTGAAAACCCACCTTGGCCGGAGACATTTTGTGAGTGACACCGAAGTTGAATGTGAAGTGAAAACGTCCAGCCCTTTGTAGACTGCTTTATGATTGGTTGGACTGTGCGTCTACAGTTTTCTATGGGATGGGGTAGTCAGCCCTAGGGCAACTTTTCTGTCTCCTATTATAATATGCATGATAGATCACAATGTTGTTCTTTGCTTTCCTTTTGGGCACCTGTTACACATGGGTGTCAGTTTATGGTACTAAAGGTATTCTATCAGAAGCTGACTTTATTGTTATATGTCTTAGGATGTGATCCTGAACATGACAGATGAAGAGTTCAACAAGCACATTGAGGCTCTGTCTTCCAAGAGGTTGGAGAAACCCAAGAAACTAATACAACAAAACAACAAGTACTGGACGGAGATCGTCTCTAATTATTACAACTTTGATCGAGGTGTGTGCTTATAATCTGTGACTTGTACATTCATCTCTCTGTTTAATTATAATAACTCTGTGGCCTAGCCATGGTATGAGGAGGTTTCAAATTAAAACCTTAAATTTTTGTTTTGTTTGGGGTGAATATATTCCGAAAAAGTAAAGAACAAATGTATCATTTTTCGATGCAGTTACCTCTGCGTTCAATGCAAGTCCTCCAGCGCCGATAAAGTTCCTGGATTCCTGTAGAATAAAAATTCTCTGGGATCACTACTTGGTGTGCCTGACCCGGTCATGAACAGTCTGTCACAGAAGTCATGCCATTTTGAAACTTCCTACTCCACTTGTATACTTACACTTGCTGGACTGACAGGCGTGCAACACCATAAGGACCTTTATTCGCCAATGAATTTCTATATGTTTTACCACTTTACTGATCAAGAAACGAATAACGGAACACTGCTCCTCTTTGGTGCATGTCAGAAGTGGGGTGGCCATTTTTGCCACTGCCCTTATGATGTCACTGTGTTCATCTGCACCATGATGCCATGTGCTTAACACTCTTGACATCCTTAACAAAATATTGACAGGTTACAAGACAATGGCATGGTTATTGTAATGTACATCACACTTAAGGTTTTCATGTGAATATGTAAAGGCAATTTTAACCTATTCAAGCACTAAAAAAATAACAGTGTTAGTACCATACAGTGTTATTCAAAAGCTGCTTCCTTCCAATTCCCAAAGGAGCATAGACCATCATCGAACTCATGACAAGCCCTTTATAGACTTGTCCATGATTAGTTGGATTTTGCAGCTACAGTTTTCTGTGGGATGGCGTAGCCATGGTAGACTCTGGACAAGTAATTTGGGCTCTGAAGGTTGTGGGTTCGATTCCGGGCCGCGTCTTTCAGTTCACGGGTGCATTTTTTTTTTTTTCGGAAACTCTTGTGAGTCGTCACTGGAGCTACAGAGTTTGTGCTTTGTGCGACACTTTCGGCAGCCCGTGCTGCGGAAAGAGACTGAGCCATATGGGATAAAAACCCGGTGCAATGAAGACGACCCTGTCGACTTTTAAACGACTTTTTAATGTGTCACATGATAGGTTGCAACAGACATGACAGAGAGAATGATAAATAAACATGACTGTGTAACTTGTATTTTTCAAGTTATAATATCATCATCATACCTGATCACCAGAATCTCAGATCAGGTCTGTGTTCTCCAGTTAATCCACTTGGTCAAGACACCTATATAAATATCTCATTGTCTTCCTCTTACTCATTTCCCATCACATTTGCCAGTTGCCACTAAATTTTCAAGCTTGTGTTAGCTTATGACATACCCAGTTAATCTTGATGGCCTACATATTATTTCTCTAAACAGTTTGCTGTATTGGGTTATAAATACAACAACAACTACCTCCAGAAATAGACTTCAATGGATTCTGACAAAACAATTTGATGGCTTAAGTCTTCGTTTATGACATTTTACTCCTGTCACGTATATGTAATCACATGCAAGATAAATTAAACATTCTTGATGCGTGGTCACAACAATTCTAATAACTCGTAGGGGAAAGACCAAGATAATGAGATTAAACCACGCAAATGACCCGATCTCCCTGGTGAATCCTCAGTTCAAGAGGCGGAATCATACACATATTTGGGAAGCAATGTGGAAAACAATAGGGGAACAGAGATATTGAAGTAAGAAATCAATGATCTCTCCTTGTGTTTGATTTCTTACTTTAATATCTCTATCTGTTCCCCCATTTGTTTCCACATTGCATCAGGAAATTTGTAAAAGTCAAAGGAAATTAAACAGTTTCAAACTTATAAAATGTTTAACTCCATTGATAAATTGGCACTACTGAATGGGTCGGAAACACTGAGAACAACTAAAATAATTACTAATAAACTACAAACATTCATTACTTGATGGCTGCACAAAATAGTGGAACTTAAATGGTAAAATAGAATTACCAATGTAGAGATTATGGATAGAGCTAAATAAATCCCACTGAACCATAGGGTGAGAAAAAGACGCTAGTGCTGGATAGGACACACATTGAGAAAACCTGAAGATAATATAACTTGACAGTCGCTTGATTGGAATCCACAAGGTGAACAAAATAATGGGAGACCTACAAACACATGGAGGAGAGAATTACAGACACAGATGAATATATAGGGAAGACTTGGGGATAGCTGCAGGAGATAGTGAAAGACAGCACAGCTTGGTGTGAGTTGATTGATTGCTTGTGTCCCAGAGAGGGGTAAAGAGCAACAGAAGAAAACCAGATTTGATAACATCCCTGTTGGGAACCAAGAAAGTAAAGGAAAGCTGACATTATGAGCTAGTTAGGGTGTATTCAAGGCATCATTGAGCTGCTGGCATGGGATCCATGCCCATAGCAAACATTTGAACATTGTATGTGTTCTAATTTGTGAAATATCTATTTAATTTCAGACAATGTTGAAGTAGCTTTCCTCAAGCAGCTGAAGAAGGATGATTTATATAAATTTTACAAGGTATGAAGTTGATCAGTGTTGTATGTTAGATAACATTAAATGTCATAAGTTGTTGTGTACTGTTGCTTTGATATAATGAGTTGTCTGTTACTTGTTGCTCTAGACATACAAACTATTGCTGGAGATAGAGAAAAGAGGAAGGCCTTGACAGCCAATGTATCCATTGTGGCACCCCAATGACACATGAATTGGATGTTGGAATTGTCGAAGAAGAAATATTTTAGATCACATTTTAAATCCCTCTACAATCTCAGTTAACTGATATGCCAGGTTTACCTGCTAAATTGACTAGGCCTGTAACATGGACAAATGTAAGGCCTGGCGTGAAGTGACTGCTCCAGATGATAATAAGTTTGTTTTGTTATTAACGATACAGTTTAAACTCTTTAACTACCTCAAGCCAATAACAGTGCCAGACGAGCCCCCATAGGTGCCAAAACATCTGCTTTATGGCTCGTTGTAGGTAATCTGATACTCTTCACGAAACAGTCATGTAGTAATTGTAGACAAGTGCAACACCAGCATCCTAATAGCAGATCACCTTTTATTATAGACAGTATCACAACACCCAGTCGCTCACAGTCTCATTCAGCCTCGCAGTTGGTCGGAGGGTAGAAGGACGTTATATATAATTGTGCGACAACTGGTGTAAATATTATTAGTTCAAGGCGTCTCTCCTATCATCTAGGGAGCAGCTACTTCTTCACATGCACCACATATTAACGTGTTATAAATGTCAAACTTACAGCGCTGGCTAGCCACCTTGGACAAATGTACAACAGACCTTGACAGATGAAACTTCATTAAATTTGAGCCGAATTCATCATAACAACTTGGTTTGGTATTTGAGCCTGTTGCAAGACATATTGACGAACTTGATGGTGATATTAGTATGGCTTGTTCGATGTTCAACCGCCTGGATGCGTTTTTACAACCTCTCAGACGTGGACCCTCGGCCTAACTGAAATCTAGTTCTTTCATACATCTGGCGTCACCTCTGTCCGGTCACGTGATGTTTTGAGGTCATAGCCTCTTGAGTGCTTTCCCTTTCTTGGGCTTGTCGTTCTACTGCTGATCTATCATCACTATCCTACATGTCTCATACTATACCACGCTTTCATGGTGCTTGTCACTATTCTGTTGTTAACTCTCTCTCTCATCTCATCTCATCATGTTCCTCTTGTACCTTGCAGTGTCAAGGTGAAGTATAAACATTGTGAGAGTGCCCGATTATAGGCCAAGCCTTCTTGGAATGGCAGGGAATGTCCAAGTTTTACCAAGTTGTTAACTTTTCTCTAGCTTATTCTTGTCGACTATAACCTGTACCATATACCCTATTTTGGTAGATGGCACTTTCATGTGGTTGGAATAAAAATAAACAGTGACTCATCCACATATTTCAAATATCACAAGAAGAACAATTTGTTGGTAATTGATACACTACAGTGTACAACTATAAGTACACCGCAGGTTGACAGATTTAGCTAATGAATAAGATCTGAAGGCCAGCCTATGATGAACGGAATATATGGAAGTGAGGCTATGCAGCCATGTGCAAGATATTGGTGATTCCTTCATGCCCATTACCAGAACGTCATGTGTAAGCTCTGCATTTATGGAAGCCTTCTTAGAATGGCAGGGAATTTCCAAGTTTTACCCCAGCCTCCCTGTGAAGGCCGACCAGCAAGAATACTGCAAGAATACTGGATGGCCTGTTATTCACCACCTGTAGTTGGCAGGGCAAAGATGGTGTCACCACTCTGGGACCATGGAATGTCCTGCAGAACTACCTGGCCAGGTTAACCCAGTCCACAAATGCTAGGAAGGAGTTTGATATGTCAGTAGAAAAGCACACAGTATTGCAGCTCTGCTTACACAGACGCAATGCAATTTGATTGATACCTGTAAACACAGGGAATAGCACTCAAGTATATTGTCTCTGTTCATGATGGAAACATTTTGTTGGTGTTTTCCTGTAGGAGAAGATTGCACTGGATGCTCCCAGGCGTCATAAGTTGTCAGTTCATGTGATATCAGAGGTTCCGCAAGGAGGTTCCGATGCAGACACCAGCAGACAGGAGGCTGAGCCTGTAAGTGATAGTACTGAGAAGGGAGACATGGATGGGTTTGTGCCTGCCCCAGACCTTCCACTGGTAACTACTACATTTTTCTGTGTTTTGTATTTAATTTCTGTCTCACCCTTAGTTTTTCATCTGCTTCCTCCTCTTCTTCTTCACTTTTTTTTCTTCTGCTAATTCTCCTATACTTTCTTTTTAATCTCCTCCACCTTCTTCTTCTTCTTCTTCTTCTTCTTCTTCTTCTTCTTCTTCTTCTTCTTCTTCTTCTTCTTCTTCTTCTTCTTCTTCTTCTTCTTCTTCTTCTCTATTTCTAATTCTTCCTTTCTCCATTTTCTACTTTACCCCTTCCTCTGCACATTTTACTCCTTCTTCTTCTTCTTTTCCTTGTCCTACTATTTCTTATTTTTCTTCTCCTCTTCCTTCTTCTTCCTCTTCTTACTAGCACTACCCTTATGTTGGTATTTACTTCACTTATCCTTATTAAAATCATTTGTTGCAGCAAATGTTTTTTAAAAACATATTTAGACCTCATCTAAGTCAGTATTATTCTGTGTTAGAAGAGCATCAAAGTCTGTTTGTTTTTTTTTAGCATATCCTTTACAGGACTTAGCTGTCAACACCAGCATCTTTCAGCTGTATGTTGATCTCTTGGCAAGATTACGCTCAGTAGTTTGCCATTGCTTTCTGAGCGGCCGGCTCACATACCCCGTAAGTTACCGATGCGATTCGAACCACTGCTGATTTTAACCGTCATCACGTTACCGACAAGAGTATACAAGATTACAGAGAAAAGTCATAACCTCTAAGCCACGAAGCCGGCTCAAAGTCTGTTAGTAGAATGATTTGTCTGTTCTTTCTGTTTTGTCTTAAAGTTACTTAAACATAATACATACTGCTACCGGGTTATGAAGTCTCAGGCCATTCACATGTACTAGTTTACTGCATAATAAGGCGAAGTTACCCAGTCCTCTTTACTGACCTTTCCTTTGCAGGCAAAATATCCATAAAATTTTTCAATATCCATTTGATAAAGTTTGGTCTATCCCAGGTCCCGTACTTGTCAGAAAAAATCCTACCCTTTCTGGGGGTTGAACCTTCGACCACTGTGGGTAAGCAAAGTCACTAACCAACATGGCATGTCTGTTTTGACTACAATTTTCAAATTCCTATTCCTCTATTGAAAGTATTTCTCCATTCACCATGCAGACTTTTATCACATTGTCAGCAAGACTTCCATACAGGGGAGACCAATTGTAACCCAGATTGTGAAATTGCTCAGAGATGAAACTTGACTTTTCTGAGAGTTCACAAAGGAAAAGGCCACAGACTGGTCATCCCATTTGTACAGTTGTGGCTGATAGTTGATGTCCTTTGCATTTCACAGCCCTGTGACAGTATTATTTTACAACAGCATCAGCCCATGGCAGTCATTGTCCTTAAATTCAACCAGTCTTTGATTTCAGTCTGTTATTTATTGTTGTCTGGCTTGTGAGTGTGGTGTACTATCTGTATTATATGTTGTTATTTACACTGAGTTGAGCTGAGAACCGACATCACTGCACTCAGGACATTCCCATATGCGCTCCGTCCCCTCGTTCAACAGCCAGCAAAGAGTCACACTACTAATCGTTCCCACCGCTATCTGATTGAAAGTTCTCCTGGTCTTCCCTTTCAGTTTTGAAATTCTACCAGAACCCCTGCCAATCCCCCTGCAATTCCATCCTTTCCACATACCTCACAGATTTTGTTTTAGTGACAATTTTTTTAGTCGTGTTTCTTGTTTGTCTAACAATATCATGAGTATGATTGCCTACACCATTTGGCAAAGGCATTTGATAATGATTTTGTCTGACAGAATAAATTCATTATTTTTCACTGTATTTCTTGTTTGATTTTCCTAGCCAATAATCATCACTGATGTCATGGAATTCAAGCGTGACTTGGGTCTGTACCCACTACCAAAACCTTTTATTGATGTGACCAAGGCAAAAGCAAAACTGTGATAGAGTTATCTGACAGGAAGTTTACTCTCTGACAGAAAGTTTACCTTCTAACAGGAAGCTTACTCTCAACTCCTGCTTGTATATGTATGTAAATGAAACCGTGTGAAACAGTACAGAGGTTGTTAACTTTGCATAAGAGCTGATTGTCATTGTTGAATGAAGCTATTTTTAATAAGCGACATTTTAATTGTTATAAATGTCTTGACCTGGCAAATCAAGGCAGTTTGTGTGTTTCACGCCAAATGTAGGTCTTTTTTTCCACTAAACCTTTTGGTTGTAAGAGCAGCAGCAAAGAAAGAAAGGGAGATTATTGTTAGTAAGCTGATTAATAGTTGTGCAGAAATGGGAAGAAATCTGGTCAGCTGTGGATCGGGAGCGAAGCACTGGAGTTGTCTATTTATCAGATGTAATCATTCTGCATAATATTTACTAATACCTTCTTTTGTGTATATCAATCCGAATTGTAGCTGAAGAAGAATAAGCAAATGTTACTGTTGCAACACAAGAGCAGCGCGTCATCACACAATGTCATTTATAGTCAACTTTTTAAGACAACTGATTTAAGGCAAGACAGCAGCGTGTCATGTTTTTTCTAAACACTATATTTTATGTCTATTTGATAGATTTTACATTCCAGTATTGTAGAGTGGACTGGTATATCAAGTGTGAAACTTTGTTTCCTCATTGTTTTATTCACCACAGCAGATTCTGATAAGTTCTGTTTCTAGAGCACTCATCAGTGTTGATGTTAGAGTTACCATGTCTGAAAATACATTATTTGTATTACAAAATAAAGTATATGCTTTGAAAAATTATTTGTTCAACGTAGAATAATTTGTATGTCAACATTCCTGAAGGACAAGAAAGCTGACATCAGCACAGCAAACAAAAGATTCAGTAAAAGCCAGAGAGCCAGTAATTATGGTAGTAATTTTCATTAACTCTTTGTTTTGTTTTTTCCCTCTATAATTTTTTAATGTTTCCTTTGTAACCATGTATCACACCAGTATAGTTTTGAAAAATCAACAATTGTGGAAATAACTTTCAATTTGTACAAAATATATGGAAAATCTGAGACAAGCATTCTGCTTCAAACATGGGGCAATCCCATATCCTTCAAAAGTTAAAGTATTTTGTGCTCTTTTTTCTGGTGTTAATTTTACCTATTTAAATAATGAAATATATGATATTTATGTACATATCCCATTGTGTTGCAAGCTATCCTGTCTAAGAAAATGTTGCTGTTTTCCCCCAGTAAAGGACTTCAAGTTGGTGACACATTTTAGACCTTTCACTTTTGCTAGTTTCATGGCTTGTCTTGTGCAGAACTTGTTCCCCTCAACAGCAATCTGTTGAACTTCCTCTCTGTTATAGGCCAGATGTCCTGCCTGTACTGCTGTCATGAGTAGAGTAAATTATCTATTGCAACATGGTCTTCTGCTGTCATGTGTAGAGTAAATTATCTATTGCATCTTGATCCACCTATGTCCTGGTCTTTTGCTGTCATGAGTAGAGTAAATTATCTATTGCTTCTTGAATCCACCTATGACATGGTCTTCTGCTGTCATGAGTAGAGTAAATTATCTATTGCATCTTGATCCACCTATGACCTGGTCTTCCTCTTCTCTGCTTTGCTGGTATGTCTCCCTTCACAGTTGTCTTTTCCAGACATTCATGTCTCTTTGCAAGGCCAAAATATTTCATTTCCTCTGGCTTAATAACAAGCTTTCTTTAAAACTGAGTTCTTGTTGGATAAATCTGTCTGTTGTCTGTCATACAGGGGACACTTTTTACCCATGGCCGATATTATACAGATTACAACCACACATTTATTACAGAAACTGGATGTAGGTAGTCCAGATTTATTTAAGCATAATCACTGGCAGGTTGAGCTGGTAATGTGATCGCTGTCAAGCAATGGTTTGGTGCCTGCGCTTATCGTCCGCTAAGTGAGCAAAAGACTGGTCACCTATTCCTCCATGCATTCAGGCCTACAGCATGTGAAGGTCCTAGCACTACACACACCTAGGCCCTCGCACTACACACACCTAGGTCCTAGCACTACACACACCTAGGTCCTAGCACTACACACACCTAGGTCCTCGCACTACACACACCTAGGTCTTAGCACTACACACACCTAGGTCCTAGCACTACACACACCTAGCACTACACACACCCATAGCAAGTTCCTGCTTAAGGCTTTTTTTTTATGAAACAAAATCTGCAATACTTTATGGCACCTGGCAGAATTAATGGAAAACTGCCAAATGGTGTAATAATGGAAAGAGCAGAGATTTGATCTAGACTCCTGGGTCATGTAAGATGGGGAACCATTGCTCAGGTTTAACGGCATGGTCATATTGTTGAGGATACATTATTTTCACAATACATACTCCAACTGTTGACCTGCAAGTATATGTTTTTATCCTCAGAACCAGTCTGAACATATTTTAGTTGATTTTTGAAGTTGAAAGTGTAGGTTGAATATCTGTTTATAATAATCACTAACTTGGGAGATGTGATGGCACAGTCATTACCACACTTGCCAACAACATGATCTGGGTTTGAACCCCAATGTGGGAACTGGTGATGTTTTCCTTCCAATATAGTCAACCTTGCCTTGTAAATTGGTATTGGATCATTCTCATTTTCTCATTGTGATGTCTGGGGGACATCTTTAAAATAAAACATCTAAGTAAAATTGGAATATTGCAAGCAGAAACGAAAATTATGAAAATATTAGGCATTGTCAAAAATGTTTCAAGGTTAAATTTGATTATGCACAGATTTTTAATATAAAATAAGTAAATAAACGAATGTGGTATTTTTTGTGCTCACTAAGTTCAGATTTAGTTGATAAAATATGTTTGCGAAAAGCATTACTTGATGTTGACATAAGGAAATACCAGTATGTACATTTGTATTTGTAGGATTGTATTACGATAAAACCCCACCATGGTATGAGATGTTTGGACAACAATTCAATATTTTATTGTCGGGATAAATGACTGAATTTCTTACATCTGCAAGCATTTGAGCAAAGTCTAGGTTGGTTCCAGAGATAGAGGGTTGTGATGCTGTCTGTATAGTGAGTCTTTAGTCATGTCAGAATGAACTGTACCATCTTGTATTTCACATAAGATGTGGTGGGCATTCCCTTCCTCATGGACTTCCTTCCCAGACATTGTGAAAATTTTCAGGTACCTAGGTTCATGTGACCAGGTCTACCCCAGAGTTGTACTGATCAGACAAATTGTCCTGCCTCTGCTAGCGATTGAATCCAGACTGATGTCTTGGCAGACTTGTGCAAATTTCATGCATTCCATGTCTGTTCCCATTTTCTCATAATTATTATCTTTAGTGTTGGTTATTTTATAACTGTTTTTCTGCTCAGTATCTGTAGTTGTTGGCACCCTGTCAGAGATCCTAGGGTTATGGCTTGTTATAATGCATTATGCATCTTTAAGTGTGTGTATTTTTTTAACTGTTATTAACATTGTGAATGAATTCTAGATCCAGAAGCACCAGTATGAACACTGCATAGCTGCTGGCCCTTAATGTATTTTTTTTTTTTACTTTGCATATCCTTTTTACAGAACATCGCAGTCAAGACCAGCATTTTTGCCTCTGTGATCTCTTGGCAAGTTTACTTTCAGTAGTTTGCCATTGCTTTCTGAACGACCGGCACCGATACCAATGCAACACGGTCTGCTGCCAAATCACGTGTAGCTATGTTTTGAACATGGGTATATGGGATTACGAATCGTGTCCTAAGCCCTTCACCATGGAGACCAGCCTTAATGTGTTACAAGGGAATTTGTGTTTTCTTCTTGCGACATTTTATTTAACATTTATTGTGGCATTATAAAAATGTTTTGCTCAGATTAATGTTTGAAGGGAAATAACTCAGTGATACGATGGTTTATGGTATTCCACCATGCCAATAGGAAGAGGTCCTTCAAGCGTCTCTTTTAGATATAACTCCTTTTTCTAGAAGAATTGCCACTGTAGTGCAACTTTCTTTCTCTAGAACTGTGGTCATGTATATAAGATCCAGCAACGGCATTATTGTCAGGTACATCTGTGAAACTGAAATATGACAACAGGTTTCCCATCATTGTATGACACATTGTAATCAAACTGTCAGATTCGTTATGGGCATATGGGTTGTTTTTTGTCTTGTAAATTATTTCATAATTTGCTCTGAACCAAGCAGTTTGTTTTGTTACATCTGTAACCTTGGTTAGCAGCATTATTTACAGTACTTTTTTGTTGATTAGTCAGGTCCACTTCTATTTCATAATTTCACAGGAGTCAGGTCCTCTGTTGTTTCCAGTTGTTGCAGGAGTCTTGCAAGGGGTCAGCAAGATTACAAGAGTTGTATATTGGGCAATGAAAACAGTTTGATGTCTGCTGTAGAGTGAGTGCAATGCAAATTGCATGTCTCGTAGACTGAAACTATCAGCCATGCTGTCATAGTGGTTAGTGTGCTGGCCGGCTCAGACAATGGCTGAGCTTCAGTTCCCAGCAGTGGCTGGATTATTGTTGTCTGACCACTCTGGCTGTGGAGTTGACCTGGTTTCATGACCTGGACATCAGATGATTTTCTGGGAATTCTTTGGGGAGGAACTGAGGTCAGGAATGGAACTGGCTACTCCACCTCATAGAGCTGCAGCCTAGAATATGTGAAGGTTGAGCAGTTCTCACTCCAACAGCAAAATCTGTCCTTGGGTTGAGACAGTATTTGTTGTAGATCAACAGGCATGTAGGAGCTGAACTAAGGATAGTGTCTTGCCTATTCTAGAGTGGGAATACCTATGGTGTATGTTATTGAGGCAGTGGCAGCTTTTAGGATGTATTGTGTCTGGATAATGCTGATGTTTCTGAATGCATTATAAGGATCATACCAAGTGAATTAATCCTACAAGACTGTCATCTATAAGCTTGCTGTGACTTTTGTCACAGTTGTGGTTTGTGTCCCTGTTTCTGTTTCTAGACTGCCTCACATAGAAGATGAGTCTATGATCCTAGTCTCCTTCTCAGAAACTCCAAAAGCCACACAGTGTCATTTAGCAGCAGGTGTAACTGCCTTTGAATCCCCCATAAGTATTTTGCTGTAAACTTTGTTGTATCATTTAATATGCATAAACCCTACACTCCAGGATGGGGCTAACTCACCTTTGAAAACATATCTTCATGTGTTATCATCATCATCATCAGGATGCTTCACTCTTCTGCTAATTTTGGGAGTTTCCTTGTCATTCTGTGCCCATGGTGCTTGTTTTCTACAGCTTGCTTCAGTGCTGCACACATCTTCAGTAACAGGCCTGGACAACACATGTGTTCCTTGGTTAACCTCCTCATTGCTTCCTAAGGATTTGCCTTCCATGTCTCTCTTTATTGGATCTGCATGTCATCAGTTATGGCCAAGCCATGACAGCCTTCTCTTCTGTATTGATCTAATCTGTGTGTGTTTTTTTATGTTGATTAATTTCTTCCAGAATATAAGTTTGCCTTTTTTTTTTTCTGTTCAGCTGTTTTTTGTGCAATCTACATTATTACCTTGTCTCAAATGCCCCTAACTGTTTCTCATGTTTGTTATGTTTGTTGATAGTCCATGTTTCTGAGCCACAAAGCACTGCTGACTAGATGCATAAATGAATAATTATTTTTTCTTAATTTGTTATTTACATTGTCTGGTGTTTGTATTTTATTCTTTGCTCTAAACATTTTTGGCCGTATCATGTGTGACTGGAGTCAGTATAATTGTTCATAAATACATGCCAGTCAGTTTTATGAGTACTTGTTGGAAATTTGTGCAGACATCTCAAGTGTTAGTGGAGTCTGCAGAAGATAGAAGTAGTACATATTTATGTACACTGCCACAGCAAAATGTTAACTTGCTTTTAAGATGTATAGCCATTTGTATTTTTAGCTTTATTAGTTTGCTTTAGTATTGTCCACATGCTGTCTGAGAAATGAGAACCAGGGTCTATGGTGGGTTGTTACTGTAAGATGTGTCCTTGTATTGTCCATTTGCTGTCTGAGAAACAAGAACCAGACTCTATGGTAGGTTGTTATTGTCAGCTGTGTCCATGTATTGTCCATTTGCTGTCTGAGGACACAAGTGGCAGGCATATGGTGCTAGCCCCATATTTATGATAAACCAATCGGCACTCAATGGGTCATCTGGTCAGTGTCACGACAGCCACTCAATGGGTCATGTGGTCAGTGTCACACCAGCCACTCAATGGGTCATGTGATCAGTGTCACACCAGCCACTCAATGGGTCATGTGATCAGTGTCACGCCAGCCACACAGTGGGTCATGTGGTCAGTGTCATGCCAGCCACTCGATGGGTCATGTGGTCAGTGTCACACCAGCCACTCAATGGGTCATGTGATCAGTGTCACGCCAGCCACTCAATGGGTCATGTGGTCAGTGTCACGTCAGCCACTGCATGGGTCATGTGGTCAGTGTCACGCCAGCCACACAGTGGGTCATGTGGTCAGTGTCACGCCAGCCACACAGTGGGTCATGTGGTCAGTGTCACACCAGCCACTCGATGGGTCATGTGGTCAGTGTCACGCCAGCCACTCGATGGGTCATGTGGTCAGTGTCACGTCAGCCACTGCATGGGTCATGTGGTCAGTGTCACGCCAGCCACTCGATGGGTCATGTGGTCAGTGTCACACCAGCCACTCAATGGGTATGTGGTCAATGTCACGCCAGCCACTCGATGGGTCATGTGGTCAGTGTCACGTCAGCCACTCAATGGGTCATGTGGTCAGTGTCACGTCAGCCACTCGATGGGTCATGTGGTCAGTGTCACGTCAGCCACTCAATGGGTCATGTGGTCAGTGTCACGTCAGCCACTGCATGGGTCATGTGGTCAGTGTCACGTCAGCCACTGCATGGGTCATGTGGTCAGTGTCACATCAGCCACTGCATGGGTCATGTGGTCAGTGTCACGTCAGCCACTGCATGGGTCATGTGGTCAGTGTCACGTCAGCCACTCGATGGGTCATGTGGTCAGTGTCACGTCAGCCACTGCATGGGTCATGTGGTCAGTGTCACGTCAGCCACTCAATGGGTCGTGTGGTCAGTGTCACGTCAGCCACTTGATGGGTCATGTGGTCAGTGTCACGTCAGCCACTGCATGGGTCATGTGGTCAGTGTCACGTCAGCCACTGCATGGGTCATGTGGTCAGTGTCACGTCAGCCACTGCATGGGTCATGTGGTCAGTGTCACGTCAGCCACTGCATGGGTCATGTGGTCAGTGTCACGTCAGCCACTGCATGGGTCATGTGGTCAGTGTCACATCAGCCACTTGATGGGTCATGTGGTCAGTGTCACGCCAGCCACCTTGACTTCCCAGGGCATTTTTTGGTACCCATGTTAGACTGTGTCACCGTGGGGGTTAGGTCCATTGCAACATCTGTCTCGGTGCATGTTCGGAACAATGGCTACCGGCTGTTGCAGAATTGACTGATTTGCCTTTTCGGTTCACAAGTGCATATTTCAGGAGACTCCTGGGAGTCGGCGCTGGAGCTACGGAGTTTGTGCTTTATGCGTTCAGTGGGTTGCCCTGCGGATGGAGACAGAGCCATGTGAGAAAAACCCGGGTCAATGAGGTCTTTCTGATGACTGCCAATTCCATCGACAAGAAACTGTGGCTTTCGTGGATGACTTTTCTGTTGGCATTCTGGCGGCGGCATTATGCACAGTGTGCCTGTGTGGGCAGTTGGATTGCCGAGACTCCTGTCTGTTTCACTGTTTACATTGGACAGTTGGGAGCAATTTTGTGTGATATTCACTGGCACAGGAACGGAGCATAATGAGGATGACCCATTGCCATGAAGTTGGAACCTCAACTAACTAACTAACTAAGTTTTGAACTAGTGACCACCGGGCAGGTAGGCAAGTCACTGTGCCGCTGTGGCTTCCAGGCTTGGCTTGTGCTCTTTTTTAACAAGCTATAAGCCATGGGGTCGTGTCTATCCACCAAGGCAACTGTGCCTGGAGTAGGTCAAGAGGAAATGTAGCAAGGGAGGTAACTCTGTTTAGAAGTTTTAAAAGTATAGCAAATGAGGGAACTTGTCTAGCCACCTTATGAAATTGTGACCTAATAAACTGTCCTAGCATTTCTGTTGGCCAGTAATGGTGTATCCAGTGTGGGGTTAGCATTGTTTCTATGCTCTTTCTCTGTGTCCCATAAGTGTTACTTAGCTTTATCTTTCCTAGGGTGTTGCCCTTTGAAGTAATAAATGTTTGGCTTTAATGGAGTTAAAATAATACTATAGAACAGAAAGCTTTAAACTAACAATTCAGATATTTAATAAAATAATTATCTGGAACAGAAAGCCTTAAACTAACAATTCAGATATTTAATTAAGTAATTATCTGGAACAGAAAGCTTTAAATTAACAATTCAGATGTTGAATTAAGTAATTGTCTGGAACAGAAAGTTTTAAAATGAAGAATTCAGATGTTTAATAGAACAATTGTCTGAAAGAGAAAGCTTTAAACTAACAATTAAAATGTTTAATAAAGTAATTGTTTGGAACAAAAACATTGCAAACTAACAGTTCAGGTATAGTTATTTAATATAACATTGTCTGGGACAGAAACACTTTTAACTAACATTTCATATGTTCAATACAACCTGGAACAGCCTAGAAGAAAGGACATTAAGTAAAAACAACATGCAAGGAATAAATAGATGGTGAGTTATTAGAGATGTGGATGGACTGCTCCATTGGAGGATAACAAGCAGAAGAGAGAAGAGTTGGTTGTTACACAGGGAGTGAAGTGTGGAGGTTCTGCATGCTTTTTTTAAGGTGGTGGAAGAGGTATACCCCTTCTTTCCTCCATGTTCTCAGTCTGCCTAGTCTTTGGAGTCGTAAAGGTTTTGGTAAAGATGACAGACTGCCAACTGTTCACCTACACAGTGTGCACGTCTACAAACATGGCATCCACATGTTAGAAGAGAGCAGGCACAGTCGACAAGCCTGCACTAACTTTGATGGTTTTTATAAAATACTTTTGACATCTTTTATCATCTTTCTTATCTTCATTATAACTCTTAGATATTTGCTTTTGAGATTTACACAATGTTGGGGTTAGTAAGCTGTGGGAGAAAAGTGACATAGTAGGTGGCCATTGTTGAGTTACACGAGGTCTGGGTTGGTAAGCTGTGGAAGAGAAATTACATGGTAGGTGGCTATTGTTGAGTTACACGAGGTCTGGGTTGGTAAGCTGTGGGAGAGAAATTACATGGTAGGTGGCTATTGTTGAGTTACACGAGGTCTGGGTTGGTAAGCTGTGGGAGAGAAGTGACATAGTAGGTGGTTATTGTTGAGTTACACGAGGTCTGGGTTGGTAAGCTGTGGGAGAGAAGTGACATGGTAGGCGAACCATTGTTGAGTTACATGAGGTCTGGGTTGGTAAGCTGTGGGAGAGAAGTAACATGGTAGGTGAACCTTTGTTGAGTTACATGAGGTCTGGGTTGGTAAGCTGTGGGAGAGAAGTGACATGGTGGGTGGTTCAATGCTAGTAAATAAATTTGGTTGGAACAATGTATTTGTTTTGTATATCATATTCTGTGATGCTGCCTGGATCTCTATCTGTGAGAATAGTATCTGAAGGATGTCTGTGATTATGCCTGGATCTTCATCTATGAGACAGTATTTGAAAGATGTCTGTGACAAGGCTGTGAAGAAATAAACAGGCTGATAGACTGGCTGTTGCAGCTCCCTTGAGCAGCAAGCTAGATTATGAAGGCTGTATGGAACTGAGTGAAAGGTACAGCTGTCAGAGTCTTGTGTAGAGCAAGATAAGTAGCTCGTTTTCTGGCAAGTGTGAAGCAATATCAAACTATCAAATCACACGAAGTGAATATCCGAAACTATTATTCACTAGCTTTATTTACGCGCTGCATTTATTATCGCACAAACATCGCGCAATGACAATCCATAGCAATCATTACGGCATGAACAATATCAATACAATACATAAAGATACATGCAATTAATAAACCTCTCACTTACAAGTCAAACTATTCAAGCGTTCGAATCAGTCTCCCACTGTCGTACAGGCTAGCTCTCAATGCAGATTCAAACACCACTCGCAGACTCATGCGACCTGTCCATTCAAACACCTAAGCCCGTCTGCCAGCCTTGGCGTTCTACACGCTACACGGCGCTCACGTCAGCTGGTGTGACCCCTGCCAGGTTCACGGGGTGTACTGCTTATCAGCGGTCGTTTAAGCGTCGCTCAATTGCTGTGCTTGGTTGCTTATACGGGCGTCGTCGAAGACGCCGCATTCCCTCTGCAGTGTTTAACATCATTCAGGGTTGCGTGTTGTTATGTTGTCTGGCGTTGGTACAGACAACGCGTCGCAACCTCGGATGTGAGACCTTGACACTCTCCACACCCCTTTTTCATGAAAGGATTTCCTTTCATGTACAATATATATAGGTGTTATTAAACCTGTCAAAGTCGAACATTATACCTTAATAGTTATTATAATTATATACAGGTGACTAGTAAACAATATGTATACAACAATTGTCTTGCACTATGAAGTACAACAGTCAAGTACAATCTATTTAATGGGCATTACCTCGCTGTGACACAGCTAGTCCGGTAGGTATCGGCTAAACTGGCCCCTACCTCACAACCAAGAACAAAAATACTAAAATCATCAGGTCAAGCCGTGAGCATCTCCCTCTGAGATAGCTCCATCATCAGACCTCTGTTTAGAGTTTCTAATGAAGGTCAACAGTTTTGGCAATATACTGTCCATATCTAAACGACGTCACATTGACATGTTATCTATCAAGCACACATGTTAATGGTTACAATACATATTTACATATCACCAAAAATTCAGAGTAATGTCCCCTGGTTATTATACCAAAAATTTAGGAACAATAATTTATTGTCGTTTACAAGACATAAATTACTACTACAAATTTATTTCTTAGTGTCATAATTTGATACTTATTGACAAATGTGCACAAAAAGTCACGTTTGTAAAGAAGCAATCAAGTTACGATGCTGAGATTACATATTATAAAAATCGACATATACAATTCCGTATATGGACATATTTTAAATCACATTTTAATACAATCGTCATACATTTATAGACTTTTTAGCGTAGTCTGCTAACTTTTTTAATATTAATATGCAAAAAATATCGGAAGTATACAGCTGTACTATTTTACACATGTGTTGTGGTGTCATACACACGACGTTGTTCCGTTCTGGATGGATATTATATAAACGGAGTAGTAGTTGTTACTATCAGCTGTTGGATCGTCTCTTCCGCCTTCTGCTTGGATTGTACTGTCGCAGTCATCTTTCGTACCTTGTTAAAACGTCTTGGGCACCTCGGTCTGGATACATTCAGGATTACTTCACGTTGTAGTGGCTTGGTAAGTTCCTGGATCTTGTAGTGTTGTCCAGTGACACTTCTCTGTAGTGTCTGGTTGTTACAATATTTATGTATTTACAATTATAATTACATTCTTTCTCATATCTCACAGTTATACAACACATTAGTTTACATCATAATGATTCCATTCTTTCACATATCTCACAATTATACACGCCTTCATTCGCATGATAATAATAAGAATCCAAATATGTACATAATTATATACATTGGGAGATACAATCTACCCCATCACATTGGTGTACCCAGCGTTACTGACACATTGTCACTATTGGCTGTGGTACTGAGCACTATCTACGTTGCAGTTTTATACACCCTCTGCGCTGTGCTCTGGTGTTGACTGGGTATTAGGTTCGTCGTATGGACATCTCGACAAAAGATCTGCAAGACAGTTTTGTGATCCCTTTATATGGTTAATTTCATAGCTATAGTCCTGCAGAAGAAGGGACCATCTTGCCACCTTGCTGTTACTTGGCGTTCCTCTGGTAACAATTGTCAGCAGACTATTATCTGTTTCAATAATGAAATGTTTGCCTAACAAAAATCTAGAAAGTTTACGTACCGAAAATACCATGGCAAGAGCCTCGAGTTCCGGTGTACTATAATTTCGTTCGCTGGTGTTCAGTTTTCGAGAGACGTAGTATACTGGGTACAAGATTTGGTCGTGTTTTTGGAGAAGCACACCTCCAATGGCTACGGAGCTCACGGCCAATGAGTACATAGATCAATGAGTGTTACAATGTACCTATTACCTTTTGATGTTACATGGTTAAGAGGACCAACTATATCGACCGAGATCTTTTCAAACGGTCTACTAGCCAAATCAGTAACTTGCAATTCAGCTTGTGGGTGTTTACCCTTTTTGACAAGCTTTTGGCAGATGTCGCATGATTTGCAATACTGTTTGGTATCGCTGCAAAACTTTGGCCAATAAAATTGAGTAAGTACCCTTGCTCTAGTTTTAGCATACGCCATGTGTCCTGCAAAGGGTATGTCATGAGCTAGATTCAATGCTTGTTTGCGGTTTTTTAACGGTAGCACTGTTTGTTCTATCGTGCTGGAACCTTTGGTGTAGTACCGTGTTAGAATTCCGTTCTTCAGAGCAAAGTACCATTGCGCATTCTTTGCTACTCTTGGCTTTTGGCCTACAAGTTTAAAATACTTTTGCAGAGATCGATCGGCTTTCTGAGATGTTATAAACGTCTCCCTAGTTGTATCAGGAGATGTTACAACTGGACTTACTCGTTGTAAAGCCTCTGTCTGATCGATTCGATCTTTCATCTGTGCAGTAGATCTAGTTACTGCATTTATTACATTACAACGATCATTCTCATCACACATTGATGTTAAATTCACACAATTACATGTATGTTCTGGCGTAGCCAGGTTGGTATTTGTACATTCATTTACAGGTGGTAATACATCATGAATGGTGATTTGTGATGAAGGTGAACTGGTAGTATCAATATTACAAATGAAAGTTGATGTAATACTGTCATGTGGCATGTCATTCACTTCAGGAAGGTTTCCAATGATAATATCACAGCAAGGATTGGTTAATGCTGCGCATTTAACCTTTCCTGTAAGGAATGGTGTAGTTATATATGCCCATGCAAGTGGATATTTCTCTATGTTCCCTGAGAACGTCCTGCATGTGACATATTTACCACTATATTGTGATGGTAAAATTTAATCTCTCTTTACACCAATGAGAGTACTCCCGCTATCACGTAAAACTGTGGCAGCTCTACCATTAACATACCCCTGGTGGATGTTTAGTTTACCTTTGGAGTTTACTACAGAATTGGCCTCCTCACTGGTAACAGGTATAGAATGGCCGCATGTTAACATGCCATCCTCATGAAATTGATCACAAATGGTACATTTTTCATGATGGAACACCTCAATGGAATGTGCTGAGTTTACTGGGTGATCTTGTACACTTTCATCTTCTGAAGAAGAATTGTCAAACATGGCTGCATTAGCCTTTCTGGTCATTGACCTGCCTTTACAATTCTTACGCCTGTGACCATAAGCATTACAAAGATAACATTTGGTAACTTTTCTGTAGTTCTTCCTTTCTTTATCTTGCTTAGAAATGTAATTATGCAAGTAAGCAGTGTACCCAGGATGTTGGTCGCACATATCATTCTCATTGTGTAAATAGTGGCAATATTTGCACTGATACAATTTCTGTGCAGCTTGTTTATAAGGTCTTTGTTCGTTATTTGACCCTGCCTGATATTTGCCGTATGTAGCTGCTGCTACAAAGTCTGTGCTAGTCAGACTACTAGAGAAACATTGCTTATTGGCTGAAAAATAACCAGAGCCACGACTTTCAATCTGTTGGACACTTTCACACTGACATTCCAACAAAAATTTAGAAAAGGGGGAGGGGTGGTGGGAGAGATGCGATAATCTTATCTCTCAACATAAGATCAACTAATTTGTCATAACTTCCATTTACTTTGGCTGCTGACAGCCATTTAGAAAAAATATTTTGAATTTCTGAGATGTAATCAGAGAACGTGTGTGTTGGCTTAGGAGACAACTTCCTAAACTGTTCTCTATAACCTGATTCATCCAGTAGAAAATGTGACATAATTTTAGATTTAATGTACAGATAATCTTCTTTCAGGTCATTTGGGATCGACTCTATGACTTTAAGAGGTTCCCCAGAAAGACTTCTTACATATACTATCCCCCATTCAGGTTTTGGAATTTTGTAATGATCCATGACAAATTCAAAATTTTGGGTAAATGCTGCTATGCAATCACCTGTGTTGTAACTTCTGATCAGACCTTGGTACTTCTTATGAGGTTGATCTTTGTCTGTTTCTCTATTAACTTTATCTTTAGAAGATTCAGCTTTTAGCTGTTCAATTTTCAGTAGTGTTTCTTGCTCTTCTCTCTTGCTTTGGGCTAAGATCTCAGCTTGCCTCACTGCAGCTTCTGACTGTGCCTGTTGAAGCTTTAGCGCCCTTTCGGCCGCTCTCTCATCCCTCTCTCTAATTTGTTCTTGTTTTAAGAGATCTTCTGCATATTTACTTTCACTCCATGCTCTCAATCCCTCACCAGACATATTCAATTTTAAACCCATTTCAATGAAATCGTTTAAAGAAGACATGATGAACAATACGTATGATGGAATGAATATAAACAAAATTACTTATGATGTTAGTAAGTTACAAATATTTCTAGCACAGTTGATGTTTAAAGTCAGACTAACGAAAGTATAAAGAAGAATGAAAAAAAATTTTATACTCAAGTAATCCTTGGACAATGTGCTGTTCAGGGGTGCTCGAAATCACACTGGAACGTCTTTCGGGTTGATGCACAAAAATTTTTTGAAGTTCACCAGGCTCAGGTAACGTTGACACAAAAAACCTGTACTTTTTAAACTAAACGAAATTAGAACGTTTGTAAAGGTATGGTGTGTGTAATGTCACTGAAGTCTGTAAAGGTTTGTATGCTGTCAAGTATTATTGTTAGTCGTTACCACAATCAACAACTTTCACGCTCACACTAACCCTACTCAATGACATCCAAGGGCACGGCCGCTATTTTGGATTTTAGGTACAAAATTTGTTGAATTTAGCGATAAGTCTGAAGACGCCTCGGTTGGCTTCAAATAATATCTTCACACTTATAATTTAATGAAATCAACACTATTTAATCGTTACTTTACCTTAATCTATGACTTGCGCACTTCTATCGGCATTTTCACATTCGCTTTAAGCTCGGACAAAAAAATCTACAAGTTCGCATTTAGTTCAAAACCCGGACGAAAGCCACCACGTTCGCACTTGTCAGAGTCTTGCGTAGAGCAAGATAAGTAGCTCGTTTTCTGGCAAGTGTGAAGCAATATCAAACTATCAAATCACACGAAGTGAATATCCGAAACTATTATTCACAAGCTTTATTTACGCGCTGCATTTATTATCGCACAAACATCGCGCAATGACAATCCATAGCAATCATTACGGCATGAACAATATCAATACAATACATAAAGATACATGCAATTAATAAACCTCTCACTTACAAGTCAAACTATTCAAGCGTTCGAACCAGTCTCCCACTGTCGTACAGGCTAGCTCTCAATGCAGATTCAAACACCACTCGCAGACTCATGCGACCTGTCCATTCAAACACCTAAGCCCGTCTGCCAGCCTTGGCGTTCTACACGCTACACGGCGCTCACGTCAGCTGGTGTGACCCCTGCCAGGTTCACGGGGTGTACTGCTGATCAGCGGTCGTTTAAGCGTCGCTCAATTGCTGTGCTTGGTTGCTTATACGGGCGTCGTCGAAGACGCCGCATTCCCTCTGCAGTGTTTAACATCACTCAGGGTTGCGTGTTGTTATGTTGTCTGGCGTTGGTACAGACAACGCGTCGCAACCTCGGATGTGAGACCTTGACAACAGCCAACCAAATAAACAATTCGTATCTGGAGATGCTGGACGACACTCGATGCTTAGAGGAAAATGCAGACGGACATTCAGTCAGGGAACTCTTCACTGGCTACTGAAAGAATGGGACGAAGCATGTGTGGGAATGTCCCGAGTGGACTCATGTTGATTCTTAATTTCATATTTGATCAGGTTGGTGCATGTCTTTAGAACGAAATACTACAGAGCAGTGCAGCCACAGAGGCTAGAGCACTTATCTGCCAGCCCTAGGTTCAAACCCACTTTGATGCAAGGAGAATTGGAAGCAGTTCGAGTCGCACCAGTTACTTATGAGAGTATGGAGCCTGTCGCTCAGAAAGTTGTGGCGTGCTGATGAGCGTAATCTAGCCTAGGAATCAACATACAGCTGAAAGATGCTGATGTTGACCGCAATATCCTGAAACAGGATGGAAACGCGGGAAAAAAATAAAACGTCCCTTTATTTCTCAACATAATTTCCCTCAACATTGATGCACTTATCCCATCGTTTTATCAGTCCTCCCAAACCAACTGTTTTATTTTAATTTACCGGCCATCCCACAGAACTGTGTGACTTACTTATTGATTCGCCCTCGTAACTTTTTCTACCCAGCTATGCGCTGCCTTACGGGACAAAGATTTGTCAGCATTAACACTGAAAACTAACCTTGGAGGGAGACATTTCGCGAATGACACTGAAGTTGAGTGTGAAGTGAAAACGTGGCTTAGAAAACAGAGCACACAGTTCTATGCAGCCGGTTTGGGAAGACTGATAAAACGATGGGATAAGTGCATCAATGTTGCTGGAAATTATGTTGAGAAATAAAGGGACAACGTATGTTTAAAAATAAACTGGTTTAAAGTTATTATATTTAGCTATTTTTCTACAGCCATTTGCAACTTACTTATTAATTTACCCTCGTATCTACCAAGTAGTAACTTACGGCATAGAAACCAGATCAACTCAAATTTTCCAGTAATTTAGGACATAGTTTACAAGTTAACTCAAAGTTCGTATATTTAGAATAAATTTTTAAAAGCTACAGTCATATTATCTTGCTCTCTCTCTCTCTCTCTCTCTCTCTCTCTCTCTCTCTCTCTCTCTCTCTCTCTCTCTCTCTCTCTCTCTCTCTCTCTCTTTCTCAGAAACGCTGAGAATGAAAAGAGAGTTGATGAAAGAAATAAAAAAGAGGCAAGTGAAATATTTCTGCTACATTAAAAGACAACACTTTTTAAAAAAAAATATAGGGTAAGCTTGGAGGCAAGAGCTAGACAACGATACAAGTGGGAAGATAACATCAAGAGATGGACGAACAGCAATCTGAAAGAATGCAGTCAGGGCGAGAGACAGATAGTGTTGGAAATCCCTTGCAGCCAATATATTGAGACGGCACATGATTGATTGATTGAAGGAATGGCAATATCAAAATTGTGATGGGTGCCCTGAATGTCAAGGCCATGATCAGATAACACAGATGATGAAGAGACCATTGGAAAATACAGACTTGGGGTCAGAATGTAAATGGATAATTTTTCAGCAAATTATGCCTACTTAATCAATATGTTATAGCTGGAAGTCTTTTTCCACATACATAAATTAACTTGCATATCAACAGACCACAAGACAGAAAATTATATTGATGTCTGCATTTAGAATAAATTGTGGTAATTTTTAAGTAATGTAAGGATCACCATCTGGTGATACGACAAATTAAATTGACACTCAAGAGATATTTAACATCTTATAAACATGGGCATCAATACACTGTAGGATATTTGAATAACGAAGACATAAACAATAGATTGCACGATTTATTGCCTGGCATATTTCGCTGCAAATTGTCAGGAACATACTGCAGAAATCACACAACATAACGTAAAAAAAAACTAGATAAATCCTTCAAGTTGAAATATACACATGTTCGCACAATAATTTCAGTTGTCTACCTCGGTAATTTTAAACTGACGATAGTGTCTTTTTGTTTGCACAACGGCACGTTTTGAAACCGGTCATGTGATTGATAGAGACAATGCGTTTCGCGTATTGCTTAACACACAGAATAGTTGCTTGTTAAAGTTTGCAGAAGTCATTATAATTAATCTACATAGACCAGTTTTGTGCAAACAAAAAGTTATGATAGTCAGTTTAAAATTACCGTGGTAGACAATTGAAATTACTGTGCGAACATGTATATATTTCAGCTTGAAGGATTTATCTAGTTATTTTACTTTATTTTGTGTGAATTCTGCAATATGTACCTGACGAGATGTAGCGAAATATATTGTTTGTGTCTTCATTGTTGAAATTCACTGCTGTAAAACTTTGTTTTGATTGTAGGATATATCCGAAATCAAGAAACTAAGGAGAAATGTAAGGTCACAGTCTGTAAGTACCAGGTCTTGCAACAATTTGTAGGCCAAGTGAGCACAGAAGACTGCTTGCTGGCTTCAGGTTAAAAGCCTCAGGAATGTATAATTTATGGAAACCCTTAGTAAATCCGTTAAGAAACTAGAATAAATTAAAATAACAAAGCAGATTTAAATCATAGCAAATCCAAAGTTGCTCAAGTCAGAGCCTAGGATAAATACCCGAAAGCTAATAAATAATTTAAGAAGCGGATACGGGAGGATAAAAACAATATGTAAATGCGCTTGTAAAAGAGGCAGAAGAAACAAACACCTGAGAGACAATTGCAATGCCACAAGGAAATTAGTAGGAAAATGTAATGACCCAAGTGGACTTCTCAAAAATAGTAATAGACAAGTTTTCACAAACATTACAGATCAAGTAAACAGATAGGCTGAACACAAGACACAAGCCCTAAATGACCCTCCAAATATCCAGCCTACAGAAATGAAGCTGGATGTCAGCTGGGGGAAAATATCTAAAGAAGACAGAAAAGCTATCAAATTGAGTTGCATTTAGCTAAGAACCTACATCCCTGCACTCAGGATATTCCCACACGCGCTCCGTCCCCTCGTTCAACAGCCAGCGATGAGTCATACTGCTAATCGTTCCAACTGTCATCTGATTGAAAGTTTTCCTGGTCTTCCCTCTCTTTTTTTTTTTTTTTTTTACATTCGTCCAGAACCCCTGCCGATACCCCGACATATCATTCTCTCCACATATGGGTTCTCAGTCTGTTCCCTCGCTTTCTCCACCTGGTTCGACAGGCGCCCGACCAAATTTCCCTTGTCCATAAGTAATCTACCATCGAGAGGTGTATTCTCTGCCAGCTTACCAGCCTGTTCATTCTCCCGCATGGCCAGGGCAGACAATCCATTCAATTCTCATAAACAGACACCTCTGAAGCGATGCAAGTCATTTAACGTGGAACATTCCTTTCTGCACCTTACGAAGCATACTCCGTGAGTCCGTAATGAATACGATGTGTGTTGCAGCTGTCTCCTCTAACCATCGAAAGTTTTCTGTTACTGCTTCCACCTCCATTCTCACCATGGAGGTTCTGGTCTCATATGCCAGACTCTTAACTTTTCAAGCATCGTCCATTAGCCTTCGCTGTGAAACCCCAGCAACTACGTCTATTTCTCACCATGGACCAATCGGTGTAGATCACTATGTCACCATTGCGGCTCTGGCTCCTCTGGGAACCGTGAGCCCTTCTTTAAAAAAAAAGACTCAATTTATGGCTCATGGCATATTAAAATATAGTCACGCCTAAGGGCGTGAAAGACGTGGATCTTGATCCGCATGGTGCACACCGAGTAGTCACAGGAGCGGAAACAAGATCCGTGAAGGTGGATGGGACATCAAATAAACTCGTGTGGTTGAATGTGGACATACTACGTTGTGAAGATGGCAATGGCCATGAATTGTGAAGCCAGTTTTAGAAGTTTATTTAAATATGGCTGCGAGAGAACGTTAATGTGATGGTTTATTAATTGTACGATGTATATATGACATTTAGCCAGTCTCCCTGACCTAGGTGTTAACGTCTTTCTCCGTAATCCCGTATATTCTTGTGAGTAACGTAACCTGCGCGAGAATCGGTAGCTGTTCTCACCGCGATGGTAACTTACGGGGTATGTGCGCCGGTCGCTCAGAAAGCAATCGCAAACTACTGAGCATAATCTTGCCTAGTACATCAACAGCAGCTGAAAAATGCTGATGTTGACTGCAACGTCCTGTACGGGATATGGGGAAAAATGACATTTGTGGAAAATAAGAAATTAAACATAAAAAAGGGAACCCGTCTAGGGTAGTGATTCAGATGAAGTTTGTAGACGTGTTGTGGTGCTAACTGATAAGACAATCCTGTCGTCTAACCTTTTTAGAACTATACTTATTATGTTTAACGATCAGTCATAATTAAGATGAAAAATGCGAGGAGGCATGCCCAAATGCAACTGTCTGGGTCCTGTTGAAGAATATCTTGTCAAGATGAAGACAACGAGCCAAAAAAAGGAAACGAGCCGGAAGAAGACAACGAGCATAGAAAATAAAAATATAAACCCACGGCGTGAACCCCACCAAATAAGAAACATATTCCAGCATCCGCGCCGTGGCAACCTTGATTTTTGTTGTCCTGGATCAGTTGTTGCACCTCAGACTCAGTGCGGCTTGCTGCCCATTCTCTGCCCACTCACGACCCAGTGTTACTATTACCTTGTGCCAGTCTGGACATGTCTCCCGGTACTTTTACGCACTCTTTTCTTTTCACTATTGATGTTCACTATTTCATAGACCTGGCTGATAGATATTTATGCCGGTGTCATCCAGGACCTGCCTCTTCTCAGTCTAGGACTATTGACCAAATCCATGGCTTCATGCAGAGGGTGGTCCCTGTCTGCAGCGATTCTCGAGTTCCATTTGACTTGAAGGACCCTGTGCCTGGCCGCAATTGTTGGTAGTGCAAGGATATGCCTCATGCATACAATCGGTGTGTCCTGTGTTCCCCCAGGATCACCTATGGCCGCATTCTGTATGGGCTCCAACCTTTCAAGCTGGCTCTTTGATACTGTCAGCAGCCCCAAACCATACTCAATGAAGCTATCAAACTCCTGTTGGATGAGAAAGCTACTAGTGCAGATATTATTCTGGCAGAAGCTATTTAAGTCAATATAAACACATCAATTGAACTACATCAAACATTAATTAGCAAAGTCTCTGACACAGAAGAAATGCCAGCAGACGAGATATTCTCCGGTCAACACCTGCAGCACCACTTCACCTAAGCCGTCATGATCCACCCGTTTCTCTGCACCACTTCACCTAAGCCGTCATGATCCACCCGTTCCTCTGCACCACTTCCCCTAAGCCGTCATGATCCAAGCGTTTCTCTGCACCACTTCCCCTAAGCCGTCATGATCCACCCGTTTCTCTGCACCACTTCCCCTAAGCCGTCATGATCCACCCGTTTCTCTGCACCACTTCCCCTAAGCCGTCATGATCCACCCGTTCCTCTGCACCACTTCCCCTAAGCCGTCATGATCCACCCGTTTCTCTGCACCACTTCACCTAAGCCGTCATGATCCACCCGTTCCTCTGCACCACTTCCCCTAAGCCGTCATGATCCACCCGTTTCTCTGCACCACTTCCCCTAAGCCGTCATGATCCACCCGTTCCTCTGCACCACTTCCCCTAAGCCGTCATGATCCACCCGTTCCTCTGCACCACTTCCCCTAAGCCGTCATGATCCACCCGTTCCTCTGCACCACTTCCCCTAAGCCGTCATGATCCACCCGTTCCTCTGCACCACTTCCCCTAAGCCGTCATGATCCACCCGTTCCTCTGCACCACTTCCCCTAAGCCGTCATGATCCACCCGTTCCTCTGCACCACTTCCCCTAAGCCGTCATGATCCACCCGTTCCTCTGCACCACTTCCCCTAAGCCGTCATGATTCACCCGTTCCTCTGCACCACTTCCCCTAAGCCGTCATGATCCACCCGTTCCTCTGCACCACTTCCCCTAAGCCGTCATGATCCACCCGTTCCTCTGCACCACTTCCCCTAAGCCGTCATGATCCACTCGTTCCTCTGCACCACTTCCCCTAAGCCGTCATGATCCACCCGTTCCTCTGCACCACTTCCCCTAAGCCGTCATGATCCACCCGTTCCTCTGCACCACTTCCCCTAAGCCGTCATGATCCACCCGTTCCTCTGCACCACTTCCCCTAAGCCGTCATGATCCACCCGTTCCTCTGCACCACTTCCCCTAAGCCGTCATGATCCACCCGTTCCTCTGCACCACTTCCCCTAAGCCGTCATGATCCACCCGTTCCTCTGCACCACTTCCCCTAAGCCGTCATGATCCACCCGTTCCTCTGCACCACTTCCCCTAAGCCGTCATGATCCACCCGTTCCTCTGCACCACACAAAAGATTCAAAGAGCCCCGACCACATATTCCCCACCATGTACCAATAACCCACTAAGGGGTGCGGATCCAGCCAATCCTTCCCACTCACCTGTCTCCCACCAAACCAGCATATTCACAAAAGAGGGGGGATGGGGCGGTTCCAACAAATTCTTTTCATATTTGATTGTTAAATGGAAGCCCGCCACTCTGCCTGAAGCATGCCCGTCTCCGCCGCTTTTTCTCAAAAGCTTATTATGAAACAAGTATAAAGATCTACATTGTATTATCTGAATTTCTCAAAGATTGTTCTCATATTGATGATATGGACCCTGTATCTCCTGCTCTGTATGAAACCTTTCTGTACTTCGCGTAGTTTATATCCACGTTTCTTTCAAGCCTCTTCATTATGATCCCCGTGAGGGTTTTGTTAACATTGCTTAGTGAGACAGTACGATAGTTTTGTGCACGGGATTTAATTGCCTTTCTTTGGAAAATGGGTACAGATAGTAGATAGTTATCTTCTTTGATTTGAACCAAGTCTTCACTCATGGTTTTACAAATGGCGCATGGTAGATTCATTCACCATGTGCCATACCGGTAAGCATGGGTGGTCATGTTTCGCCCTCTTACACGATCACCAGAGTCGTGAATCAGCTCTGTGTTCTTGTCCCAACAATGCCATGTGGTCAATTATCGAGATATTTACTTCTCTGCCTTCCGCTTGTTCTTTTCCCCTCAATCTTGCCAGTTTTCTTATCACGGCTGTAAGTAGTTTTTGCTACAGAATTGGCCTGGCTTATCGGCACTATCATAAAGTGCTGTCAAGCACAAGTACCCATTTCCTGCAAACACTTCCACAAACCATTATTTTGAGGAAAGGGTTTTCATAGGATGCAAACATTCTATTGATTGTAAGAGCTTTTGATTGGATGGATCGGGGAAGCCTTCACGTGCCGTGGAAGATAATCCGACATAGACAAGATGACATAATTGGGACTTGAAAGAAAACAAAGAGATAACCAACACAAGGATGAATCGAAATTAAGCACGTTTAATCATTTGTTTTGATTAATTTAGGATCTCTTATTCTCTTTTATTTTGAGCTGAATTTGTAAAACAATGTGACTTGTGAATTACATCGCTGTTTAATAACTTACTTTAGCTTAGTTTCTATTCTTTGTAAAATTCTAATTTAGTATTCAGTTTTTACAAATATGACATAGTCTGTGTGTCGCCCATCTCCCTTTGCATAAAATAAATACGTTTAACGTGACTCCTTGGCCTGGCTTCCATGAGTGCCCACCAATACTTGTGAATGAAGCTTTGGGCTGCTTTCTCTTATGTTCAGGCTGTTGGTGCGTGTGTGTGTGTGTGTGTGTGTGTGTAAGTATGTGTGTGTGTGTAAGTGTGTGTGTGTGGGGGGGGGGGGTGTAGATGAATCATTAGGGCTTCTGCAACCTACATAGGCCAATTTTGTGCAAACAGAAAGACATGGTAGTCAATTTAAAATAACCATGGTAAACAACTGATATTAGTGTGCGAACATGTGTATATTTAAGTTTGAACGATGTATCTCTACATCGCTCTATGTTGTGTGACTTCTGCAGTATGTACCTGATGAGATGCAGTGAAATATGCCAAGCAATACATCGTACAATCTATGGTTTGTGTCTTCGTTATTCAAATTCACTACGGGAAAACATTGTTTTGACTGTTGACTTTGTTAATGATTTTCACTTCTATTTAATATCCCATTCTGGCGTGGTATATTTCTTTGATGTACTATTGTTTATGTTTTCTAATATTCAATGCGAGTCTTTTTTTTTCGCACTCTAATATTACTACAATATCCAACAGTTGTATATTTTTTTTAATAGTTCGGCTGTCAATACTGAATCGTCAGGGGTGAGCTGGATGTCAGACTTGGACCAGTGGCGAATGGACCCTTTAAAATGGCGTAACAGCCATCCTTGCCAAAGGTACTGCTAATGCCTAACATCCCAGACTCCATAATTGCAGGGAAGATACTCGCCAGATCTCTTCTCAATCGCCTCACAGTTCACCTCGATCAATGTCTTCTTCCTGAGAGTCAACAGACTTTAGAACAGAACGAGAGAAATGTCATGAACACATCTCTGTACTGTTCTTCACTTTTATTGATCTAACCAAGGCTTTTGGTACAGTCTACTAAAGACTGTAGAAGATTATGACGAAATATGGCTGTCCACGAATGTTTGTCCATGTAGTGCGGCGGTTTAATGGTGGTATACAGGCAAGAGTACAGGAAAATGGATAATTGTCTGAGCCCTTTCCTGTCACCAATGGAGTGAAACAAGGCTATGTCCTGTCACCAATGGAGTGAAACAAGGCTATGTCCTGTCACCAATGGAGTGAAACAAGGCTATGTCCTGTCACCAATGGAGTGAAACAAGGCTATGTCCTGTCACCAATGGAGTGAAACAAGGCTATGTCCTGTCACCAATGGAGTGAAACAAGGCTATGTCCTGTCACCAATGGAGTGAAACAAGGCTATGTCCTGTCACCAATGGAGTGAAACAAGGCTATGTCCTGTCACCAATGGAGTGAAACAAGGCTATGTCCTGTCACCAATGGAGTGAAACAAGGCTATGTCCTGTCACCAATGGAGTGAAACAAGGCTATGTCCTGTCACCAATGGAGTGAAACAAGGCTATGTCCTGTCACCAATGGAGTGAAACAAGGCTATGTCCTGTCACCAATGGAGTGAAACAAGGCTATGTCCTGTCACCAATGGAGTGAAACAAGGCTATGTCCTGTCACCAATGGAGTGAAACAAGGCTATGTCCTGTCACCAATGGAGTGAAACAAGGCTATGTCCTGTCACCAATGGAGTGAAACAAGGCTATGTCCTGTCACCAATGGAGTGAAACAAGGCTATGTCCTGTCACCAATGGAGTGAAACAAGGCTATGTCCTGGCACCAATGGAGTGAAACAAGGCTATGTCCTGTCACCAATGGAGTGAAACAAGGCTATGTCCTGGCACCAATGGAGTGAAACAAGGCTATGTCCTGTCACCAATGGAGTGAAACAAGGCTATGTCCTGTCACCAATGGAGTGAAACAAGGCTATGTCCTGTCACCAATGGAGTGAAACAAGGCTATGTCCTGTCACCAATGGAGTGAAACAAGGCTATGTCCTGTCACCAATGGAGTGAAACAAGGCTATGTCCTGTCACCAATGGAGTGAAACAAGGCTATGTCCTGTCACCAATGGAGTGAAACAAGGCTATGTCCTGTCACCAATGGAGTGAAACAAGGCTATGTCCTGTCACCAATGGAGTGAAACAAGGCTATGTCCTGTCACCAATGGAGTGAAACAAGGCTATGTCCTGTCACCAATGGAGTGAAACAAGGCTATGTCCTGTCACCAATGGAGTGAAACAAGGCTATGTCCTGTCACCAATGGAGTGAAACAAGGCTATGTCCTGTCACCAATGGAGTGAAACAAGGCTATGTCCTGTCACCAATGGAGTGAAACAAGGCTATGTCCTGTCACCAATGGAGTGAAACAAGGCTATGTCCTGTCACCAATGGAGTGAAACAAGGCTATGTCCTGTCACCAATGGAGTGAAACAAGGCTATGTCCTGTCACCAATGGAGTGAAACAAGGCTATGTCCTGTCACCAATGGAGTGAAACAAGGCTATGTCCTGTCACCAATGGAGTGAAACAAGGCTATGTCCTGTCACCAATGGAGTGAAACAAGGCTATGTCCTGTCACCAATGGAGTGAAACAAGGCTATGTCCTGTCACCAATGGAGTGAAACAAGGCTATGTCCTGGCACCAATGGAGTGAAACAAGGCTATGTCCTGTCACCAATGGAGTGAAACAAGGCTATGTCCTGGCACCAATGGAGTGAAACAAGGCTATGTCCTGTCACCAATGGAGTGAAACAAGGCTATGTCCTGTCACCAATGGAGTGAAACAAGGCTATGTCCTGTCACCAATGGAGTGAAACAAGGCTATGTCCTGTCACCAATGGAGTGAAACAAGGCTATGTCCTGTCACCAATGGAGTGAAACAAGGCTATGTCCTGTCACCAATGGAGTGAAACAAGGCTATGTCCTGTCACCAATGGAGTGAAACAAGGCTATGTCCTGTCACCAATGGAGTGAAACAAGGCTATGTCCTGTCACCAATGGAGTGAAACAAGGCTATGTCCTGTCACCAATGGAGTGAAACAAGGCTATGTCCTGTCACCAATGGAGTGAAACAAGGCTATGTCCTGTCACCAATGGAGTGAAACAAGGCTATGTCCTGTCACCAATGGAGTGAAACAAGGCTATGTCCTGTCACCAATGGAGTGAAACAAGGCTATGTCCTGTCACCAATGGAGTGAAACAAGGCTATGTCCTGTCACCAATGGAGTGAAACAAGGCTATGTCCTGTCACCAATGGAGTGAAACAAGGCTATGTCCTGTCACCAATGGAGTGAAACAAGGCTATGTCCTGTCACCAATGGAGTGAAACAAGGCTATGTCCTGTCACCAATGGAGTGAAACAAGGCTATGTCCTGTCACCAATGGAGTGAAACAAGGCTATGTCCTGTCACCAATGGAGTGAAACAAGGCTATGTCCTGTCACCAATGGAGTGAAACAAGGCTATGTCCTGGCACCAATGGAGTGAAACAAGGCTATGTCCTGTCACCAATGGAGTGAAACAAGGCTATGTCCTGGCACCAATGGAGTGAAACAAGGCTATGTCCTGTCACCAATGGAGTGAAACAAGGCTATGTCCTGTCACCAATGGAGTGAAACAAGGCTATGTCCTGGCACCACCACTGTTCAGCCTCGTATTTTCAGCTATGCTGACTAATGTCTTCAACAAAAACGACATTGGAATAGACATCAACAGCCATCAACATGGATGGAAAGCTGTTCAATCTCAGAAGGCTGAAAAGATAAAACCAAAACTACCAGCAAAACCGTCAGAAAGCTCCTGTTTGCTGACGATTGCGATCAATATGCCAACTCAGAGGCAGACATGCAACACGTTTCACCTTTCTCGTATGTCTGTGTCAACTTTGGGCTCAATATCAGCTTGAAGAAGACTGTCGTTATGTACCAGTTAGCTAAAGGGATAAGTCACATCGAGCCGAATATCAGAGTGAATGGTCATAGATTAAGCGTTGTGGACAAATTCACCTATCTTGGCAGCACCGTGTCACAAGCTGCCACATTTGACGACGAAGTGAATGCAAGAATCTTCAAGACCATCGCGGCCTTCGGCCTTTGACTGTACGCAAATGTGTGAGACATACATGGAATAAGCCTGTAAACAAAGCTGAAAGTCTACAAAGCAGTCGTATTATCCACACTGTTATATGCTTGTAAAACTTTGACTATTTACCAGCGGCACGCTAGGAAATTAAACCACTTCCATACAGTCGGCCTTAAGACTGAAGATCAAATGGCATGACAAGATCCCAGACACTGAAGGCCTAGAAAGAGCGTCCATTCCCAGTATCCACACTCTAGAAATGAAGAATCAGATTCGTTGGGCTGGTCGCATGCCGGATCACATTTTTTTTTTTTAACGGTGAGCTGCGTTGTGGTAAACGCTCCCAATGCGGCCAGAGGAAACGCTTTAAAGACACTCTAAAGATATTTCTCAAAGATTTTGGAATTCATCATGACACATGAAAGACTGCTGCCAAAGACCGAAATTCATGGCGTACAACATTACACGAGGGTGTAGTCACTTGAGACTGCAAGAGCTGTGAAAAAATGACTGGGCCCAAAACAAACAAAAAAACACCACTGGAGACCCTCCTCCTGGAACGTAAATCATTCTGTTTCCACATTGTCAAAGAACATTTCGAGCCAAAATAGGCCTTATAAGCCTCAAAACTTTCGATTCCACTGGATGAAATGAATGGTCATCATCATTCGTGATGGACAAACATCAGAACCAGGACTGTATCGTCAATAAAACGTAGATTGTTTATATCGAAAGATCAACTATTATTTCGCGATAGATAGAGAAGAGATCCGGTAATAAAACACATCCTTGTCTTGCTCCTTGCTGTATCTGTACATGTGCGGCCACTATATTTTCATTTTAATTGCTGTTATGTGTTTGCAGTGAATATGTTGTTACGTAATAAGTAACTCCGACGCTGGTACAAGTGCACACATAACTCAGAAGAACACACAGAAGAACATCCTCAAAATCTACTTTGAACATCAAAGATGTCCGGCTTGTCTGCTGTATTTTGATACAATGCGAGATAGTTGCCCTTCCTCTACTCTCCCTCCTTCTTATTCTGCTTACGCGCATTTTTCAGCCTCCTCTTCTTCTTTGTCTTCCTCTTCTTACTTTAAATGTTGATGATGATAATAAATTGTCGCCACAGTGTTCTTTATTGTTGTAATGTGTTCTTCTAATGCTGGTACTCTTGGCTTCACTCTTTTCCTTTCGTGTATTGTATTTTATAGTTTCACCTCAGTTATCTGCACTTGTGTGTATCTAAGTCTCCTCCAGTTAGTTCCAGAACACGCGTGAAAGTGACAGCCGTGTCCATGTCTCTGAGATATGATATGGCTGGGTAAGATCACAAGCAATTAACCTTGAGACATCGTTATGCACACATCAACACGGTTACTCCCGGTTGTGGTCTCGTCTGTTTAGGCAGGTAATGCTAGGAAAGTGCTATATCCCATGGTGTGTAAAGTAATTCACGCGAAGATAATTGAGAGATAATAGTGTCTGTCTTTCCTCGGAGTACTGAGTGTCGGCCTCACAATTGTGTCTAGGCCGTGGTAATTTATCTGTCCTTCCCCACAGTATCCCAAAGGGCCCTGACATCTTCCGTATCATGCATCAACACACCATCCAGCGGTACAGGTTCAGCCAATCTGTCACCTGCTCGTTTCTCAACATACCAGCATGTCCCGGGGGGAAAGGCATAACGGATGCTCCCTATTTTGATTTTCTTTAATTGAAGTATGTCAGTCTGCACGAAGTATGCACATATTCACCCTTCGCAGCCAGCAGAATGTCTCAGACTAGATGTCGTGATGCCAACATCGCAGTGAAAGTTGACTATAATGGCTATCAAGGATCTATTTCCTGAGCGTTGACGGCGCAACCTTACCCTGGCTGGTGGTTGCTTCATTGCTTAGATGATTACGGATCCTTTAGAAGATTGCGTTTTACCTCTAAAGTTCTATGTACTGACGTTCAGCTCCAGATTGTTGAGATTGTTTATTCAGATCCAGAAACTGTTGGTTATGATCTCAAGTTCGTGATGGTAAGCAGAGGAGAGGGCCTCTTTATACAGATCACGGGCAGCCTACCACGAGGTAGACACCGCTATACGGGGAACGATAACATCAAGAGATGGTCGGGGGGGGGGGGGGGCGGGGGGGGGGACGACATTGATAGGACTGTACAGCTAAAGCGAGAAACAGAAAGTGTTGGATATCTGTTGCAGCCAACATACACTGTAGTGGCGACATTTGATTAATAGAATGTTCCATTGTGGATGCAATCCATTATGGATTCCATTATGGAGTCAAGCTAAAAATAAAAAAAAGAAAAGAAAAAAAAAAAAAAAAAAAAAAACAGCTAATGGCTGTGGAAATGTGGTTTCTGAGGAAAATGCTAAAAATACCATGAACAGACAGAAAAACCAATGAACAAGTCCTTCAAGAAACAAATGAAGATCGTAAACTGATTAGAGACATTAGACGTAGACAGTCACCATTTTTTGGGCATGCTATGAGAAGAAATGGATTGGAGAACTTGGTGACAACTGGCAAGATCGAAGGGAAGAGACCAAGGCGAAGACCTAGAAGTAAATACCTGGATGGCTTGGCCACATGGCATGGACGAGACAGGAACACTGAGCTGATCCACGACTCTGGTGATCGAGTGAAATGGCGAGTCATGACCGCCCACGCTTTTCCGCATGGCACATGATTGATTGATTGATACCTTCTAAACATACAGTTCAACAATATGAAATGGAAACAAATAGGTATTTTAAATTCCTGCGAGAAAAAAACGAACTAAACATTAACAAACGTTGCACATACCTTACAAGGAGATCCACGTGTCGCGAAATACAGGTGAAAAATCCGAAATCAGAAGCACTCAATAAATATAAAAAAATGAATAATAAAATAAGATCAAATACACACGAACGTATACAATACGACACACAGACGTTTCGATTCTAAGAATCTTTGTCAATGACAACACAGATAGCTGACGACAAAAACACAAACACACGACCTATCACTTATAGTGCACAACCTGATAATTCCACGTGGGGCAGAAAATGTGACTATGGCCAGCTGCGAAAACGCGTGGCGCAGAATTTAAAATGGATTGCCAAAAAGGATTAGAGTAGCCAAAAATATGTGAACAGTCTGCTATGGAAACATAGAAATGTGGGGACAATTAAGTCTAGATATCGCGGGGGGGGGGGGGGGGGACAGCACGGTAATAGGTAGTGTAAACAATTGGGGAAGATGCCACAGTTATACTGTAGCGTCCACGACAGTATTAATTCCTGTCGGGTGGATGCATCCCAGATTGTTGATTAGCTGGCATTCAATTCTAAGTCTGACACAGCTATTTGAGAAGCAGGGTTTTAATGCGGTGACACATGCATCGTCGGCTCCATTGTGGTTGGAGGAATTGAAATGGTTGGGGACAGGTTTGTCAGCGCCCTGATTGATGTCTCTGAGGTGTTCTCTAAAACGATCCGCAAGACGTCTGCCTGTTTGGCCAATGTATTTCATGTCACATCGTTTGCAGATGATAACATAAATCAGATTGCGGGATGTGCAGGTGAAAGAATCTTTCAAGGTGAAGGTGCCTCGGGGAAATGCAATTTCTGGTGTCTGAACAACGTATGGGCATGTCAGACAGTTCCTACGATGGCATTCGAATGTGCCCACGGATGAAGTAACCGTGGGGAGGCGACTGTGCACAAGGTGGTCTCTGAGGCTCTGGTTACGGCGGAAAATTACCCTGGGCCATTTGAGAATACCTCACGAGTGGTAGGATCCGATTCCAAGATGGACCAGTGTCTCAGGAAAATGTGCTTGATGGCATAGGCATGTGGATGGAAGGTGAGGATAAGCTTAGGCTCATTGTTCTGAGGTCGCGTATGCTTGGCGAGGGACATTTCCCGCGAGACCTGGGTTATGCGACAGAGAGCTGTCGACAAGACGTCCTCTGGGTAGGATCGTCTGCGGAAAAAGTCCAGCATTTCGTGGGCTCTCTCGAGGAAGTCATTATCATCCTGACAGATGCGACGAAGGCGGAGTAGCTGTGAATATGGGATGGAATCTTTGCAGCTTTTGGGGTGGGATGAGCTGTACAGGAGGAAACCGTGAGCATCAGTAGGTTTATAGTACACGGAGGTCGTGAGGCCTGTAGAGTTTAACTTAATGGTGGTGTCAAGAAAATTGACAGAGGTGGTGGAAATTTCTGAGGTGAATTGGATCGATGGATGGAAGTTCTTGACATAATTAATGAACCGGTTCAGTTCCGCCTCCGACATGTCAGTGAGACCTATGCCGTCATCGATGTAGCGTCGGTAAAAAGAAGGGAGAAGACCATCATAGCTGAGTTCAATCTGGTGTTCCAGATGTCCCATAAATACACATGCGTAGCTGGGTCCCATTTTAGTGCCCATGGCGACACCGCTGATTTGTTCAAAGTAGTGGCCATTGAACTCAAAGGAATTGTTGGTGAGGACCAATTCAGCGAGTCTCACAAGTGTGCGTGTAGGGATGGCTTGATCTGTGCGTTGATCCAGAAAGAACTGTAGCGCCCTGAGGCCATCAGCGTGAGGAATGGAGGTATAGAGGGAACATACATCTATTAGGAATAGTCTGTATGTGTTCCCAGGAGTCAGTTGGAGAGAGTTGAATGAAAGTAACGCATGCGTTGTATCCTTGATGTATGACGGGAGATTCGCAACTAGAGGTTGGAAAATCCTGTCAAGAAACGCTGAGATCAGTTCAGTCGGGCACGAGCAGGCAGAAACTATCGGACGTCCAGGATTTTTAAGTTTATGTATTTTGGGCAGCATGTAGAGGGTGGGTTTGCCCAAGTCGGAGTCATGGATGTGAAGTGAAGTGGCACTGGGTGGTAAGGCATCCTCACGTATGAGCTGTTTGATGGTGTTTTGAATCTTCCGGTTGTAGGAGAGAGTGGGGTCTTCGGTGCAGGGTGAATAATTGTCAGGTTTATTAAGTTGAGACATGACTTCCTCGACATATAGATCTTTTTGCCAAACAACTACCGCACCCCCTTTATCCGCCGGTTTGATGACTATGTCCTGTCTGCGCTGTAGTTGAGACAGGGCACGCCATTCGGAAGGGGATAAGTTGGAGCGTTTCAAGCGAGGGAAAGAAAGTTGCTTGATCTCATGGAGTGTGTTGGCTATGTAGAGGTCAAGCGCGTTGGAAACTCCGGGGGGTGGGGTCCATGTGGAACGGGATTTGGTTGAAGATGGAAAAATGTCTGGAAGCTGTGGGGTGGGACTGAGGACAGGCTTGTCTCTGTGGTGGTACTTGAGGCGGAGTCGTCTGTGGAAGTTGGAGACGTCTTCCAAAATGGCGCGACTGTCCATGCGGGGGCGTAGAGGGACAAAACTGAGACCTTTCCCTAACACAGCATGTTCTTCAGGAGACAGTGGTAGGTCAGGCGGTATGCATACCACTTTGGTGTGGTTGATAGGTCTCAACCGGTCTCAACGATAGCTGCTCTATATGCAGTATAACAAAAGTTTCGTATGGATGCATAACAATAGTTTCTATAAATGGTGGAATAGTTTTTCAACATAATGATTGTACAGTCCCCGAACACCGCCATTACTTCCATATCGCTTACATGTGTCATTTTTAGTCAAAGTTTTGCCATGGACATTTGGAACGCTGTAGAAGTAAAAACTCCTCACGGACGTCGTGTCACTACTTCAGGGCGCCACGCGACAGGACGTGACCTGTAGGGAAAGTTGTGTGTTGTTTTGGTGACACCATGTTTTGGCCACGCTTCTGTCTGCAGCAAGAGCCATTTCTACACTGGGATTTCGAGGGATGGCTCTACGGCTTGGAAACCTGAAACCAAAGAGGGGATAATTAACTCGTGCCAGGAGTTTATGTTGATCGTTAACCCCCAACAGGTCACCGTCTTAAACGAAATGTAGCAGTGTCAGGGCGGGAAATTGATCCCGGCTAGGGAATGAGCCTGGTGTTTGTTGTTTGCTTTGTTTGAAAGCTATACTGCCTGCACTTTCACCGGTCTCAACAAAACACAATTAGCGTGATTGTATTTGTCGCTGGTCACGCAATCAAACACAAACTACATCTGCACAATGTCGCACACAACAATTGATTATTTCTATACACATGTTTACTTCTTGGCTTTCAGTGTAAGCGCAAGCAAGGCAGTTGTTATCATGGGCAGTACATTTAAGGCTCCGGGTTGCAGTCACTAAATATGTATTGGAAAGTTAATAAATAAACGTAAATCCACCTATATTTCTCGTTTTTTTGCACTGTGACTAATTATTGGCATAAAACGTCTGATGTTTGGTCTCTCTTGGTGGCCCACGTCTTGAATAGTGTAACTGTGTAATATAAGGTTGCGTCACATCGTGTAATATAAGGTTGCGTCACATCGTGTAATATAAGGTTGCGTCACATCGTGTAATATAAGGTTGCGACACATCGTGTAATATAAGGCTGCGACACCAGGCCATCACATATTCTAGGTAACCACATTTCAGGGTGGATAGTTTCCTTCCTCGTCTCTCTTTCTTCCCGGGAAATTACCAGGAAATTCGAAATCAAATTGCCTGAAACTATATTCACGAGGCTGAGTCGGCCTCAGAGACTTACTGATGGAAACATAATTATGCTTCTGTTGGGGGTTGAACCGGGACCACTGTCTTAGCAGGCATGCGCACTAACCGCTGTGTCACTGCGGCTCCAGTGAAACTACTAGAGCAGTTAAACCTTCATGGCAGTGATCTGCAGAAATGTATTGGCTGTAAACAGCAGCTGTAAGAATCGACAACCATTTAGAAACACATCATTGCCTAAAGAAGGGCGTCAGACAAGATATGTCCTGTTTCCCGGTTGTTTTCATTAGACGGCGACCATATAATGAGGTGTGTAGAAAATATTTATGAAGTTCATTCCCTACACCAGCCAGTTGAACTTCAACTTTGACTTCTAGTTCAGATATTTAGCTTGCATATCCTTTACAGGACGTTGCTGTCAACCCCATCATTTTTTGTCTGTTTTTTTTTTATTTCTTGATAACTTTACTTTCAGTATTTTGCCATTGCTTTTGTGAACTACCAGCATTTATACCATTTTATAAAAATTAACGAAAGGCGGTCCGCTGCAAAATCGCCCGAAGCTGTATTTCGAAGGCGCCCGTAAACACTTCGCCACAGAGCCGGTCTAGTTCAGAAAGCAACAGCAAACTACTGAGCGTAGACAATACCTTGTAATTCAACCTGAGATAGGGGTTGGTTGCAACGTCCTGCAAGGCACACACAACCACCTTCAGGAGCATTTCATGGAGTTGGACAGAACATATCATATCACAGGTTAGAACATGTGATTGTGTTTTTGAAAAGCTTACTGATTCTACTTTTCGTTTTGTTTTTTACTCATCACATGAAGATTGTGGCATGAAGGTTGGGACATGAAGATTGTGGCATGAAGGTTGTAGCATGAAGATTGTGGCATGAAGGTTGGGACATGAAGATTGTGGCATGGAGTTGGACCGAACATATGGTACCACAGGTTAGAACATAAAGAGCATTTCATGTAGTTGGACAGAACATATGTTTGGTTCTGTGGCTAAGAGGAAGGCGAGACGAGGAGTTTGCCCATTTCCAGATGTACCGGGACGAGGTTGAATTCAGCCTTGGGTATATTTGGAAGTTGACCGCTTTGCGTTGTTTTTTATTGAATGATGCATTGGTCGTTCAGCAAGCAATGGCAAACCACTGAATTAAATTGCCAAATAAATCACAAAAAGCCAATAAATACTGGGGTTGATTTCAACGTCCTGTGCAGGACATATAACTAACGCTTTAATCATAAATATAACTTTCTGAGGGCCTTTGAGAGCATAGAAGTACCTCAAGAAATAAATTTGCTTTAGCTATCTGTGGAAGAAACCAAACAGTAATGTTAAATATAATGAAAATAACTCTTCCTTGGCTAGCACCAAAATATCACTCTTTAGAACAGTAGGAGCATTTAAGAGAGTTGGAAAGAACATGGCAAATAAAAATAAGTATATGCAACGGGAGCACCACTATTAAAAAAATAACGGAGACAAACCAAAGAGTTATTTTAGAAGTTATTTATTCTCAACCAACCGGCGCTGCAAAAACAAGGGGAGCAAACTATGATAAGTCAATCCAGAGATAGAAGACAGCCGGAGATTGATGGACGTAAATGAAGGCAACTTGAAGCCAATGTGTAATTCTATCGACCACTTATTCTGGTCAGTTAACCTGGAGACACGCGTCTGGCCGATAAGCCAGACAGAAAACAATGGAACATCTCAGGACTGGATCGAGCCGTGAAGAAACACCGTAGCTCATGAGTGCACCCAGACCAAGGGTTGTACCAGTGGCGATTGGTCTCAAGTCCGACTTGAGAGGCTGGCGTGCTATCTGAGGTCGCGTGCGGGAGGAGAATGAACCGACAAAGTATTTTAATTATCTTTTTAAGCTTTTTTTTCCCCGAGGTAATTTGGAAGACTGTATCTCAAGCACTGCATCGGACGTTATCACGCGGCTGCAACATGTAATGACGAGCGTTGATATGATAAGTGGCATCACAAACAGATATCACTGCATGTCAACTCCATTATTGAATGCCAGCTGACAGTCTTGGCATCCAGTTCAGGATTATCTGTACAAACTCACATCGATTATACCTGATACCTCGCGTTAGTGATACTGTCTAATACTTTAGTAATAAATTTGCGTTAGTGATAATGTCTAATACTTTAGTAATAAATTTGCGTTAGTGATAATGTCTAATACTTTAATAATAAATTTGCGTTAGTGATACTGTCTAATATTGTAGTAATAAATTCAGGTTAGAGAAACATTTACGCTCTTTAACTTCAAAGTTAACTCCTCGTTCAGACGGCAATGGCAAACTACTGATATAGTAAATCACACACAGTCTGAATGTGATTGCAACTTCCTGAAAAGAAGTGTAATGTTCGTTTAATTTGCAGAGTCTCAAGTTTATGAACGTTTATATTTTATTAATTGTTAAAGTCCTGCTCCATGTGCCAGATCCACATAGTATGGATGATTTGACGTAAGAGTTAAATATCTCGTGTTTGGTGCTAGATTTATAATTATTTTGACTTCCTCAAATTTCCAAGTGCAATGAAAGTTCCCCTTGTCTTTTGTATTCTTATTTCAATATTATATTGCTTTATGTTTTCTACCTTGTATACATTGCTGCCTAATTAGGTATATGATTCCATCTCTTAAAGTGAGGTTTCATCAAGGAGATCGGGTTGCCATTTGCTTGATGTATTCTCATTATATTTGGCTTCTCCCTACACATGTTCATACCAAATTGTTATGACTGGCTATCATCCCAGGTTTTTTTTCTTTTCTGTTTGTTTCTTTGGGATTCGCAAGAAGCTCCTTGAAGTATTCAACCCGTCTGTTCATTTGATCTATAATGTTGGTAGAACTTTCCCATTACTATTTTGATAAGTCCAATTGAGTAATTATATTTTCCAACGATTTTCCTCATGATGCTATAAAGGTCTCTGGAGTTTTTTCTTGAATTTTTTTTTCGATATCTATACTGTATGCTTTTGTTCTCTTTCCCCAATAATGTCTATGCATCATTCCGTTCAACCACCGAGAATCAGAAGCGTGTTTAGTTTTGTGCAAACTAAACACTAGTTTAGGGCATCAAGAGAAAGGGGACACCAAACATCATCACCATCAACATTATTATTATTACAATGTTGTTGTTGTTGTTGTTGTTGTTGTTCTTGTTCTTGTTCTTGTTCTTGATGATGATGATGGTGATGATGATGATGATGATGATGATGATGGTGATGGTGGTGGTGGTGGTGGTGATGGTGATGATGATGATGACGATGACGATGACGATGACGACGACGACGATGATGATGATGATGATGATGATGATGATGATGATGATGATGATGATGATGATGATGATGATGATGATGATGATGATGATGATGATGATGAATTTATCTCTGTTATGTTTTACAACGTTTACATTTGCTTACATTGTTACCAGTCACAGGTTACTGCCTTGGTTGCTCAAGTAAAGCTCTATGTACTTAGAGGACTATTAGAGATGTCTAAGAACTTGTATACTCCAAAATCCGGACCTCTAACTGACATATTCACATGACCCTGATCTAACTTCTAAGCACGTGTATAGCCCTGGACCCAAATGTGTCCCTCGTGTGCATAGATGTGTCCCTATCTCACTAGATGTGCCCCTCGTCTCACTAGATGTGCCCCTCGTCTGACTAGATGTGCCCCTCGTCTCACTAGATGTGCCCATCGTCTGACTAGAAGTGCCCCTCGTCTCACTAGATGTGTCCCTCGTCTGACTAGATGGTACCCTCGTCTCACTAGATGTGTCCCTCTTCTAACTAGATGTGTCCCTCGTCTGACTAGATGGTACCCTCGTCTCACTAGATGTGTCCCTCTTCTCACTAGATGTGCCCCTCGTCTGACTAGATGGTAACTATGTGCCCCTCGTCTCACTAGATGTGTCCCTCTTCTCACTAGATGTGTCCCTCGTCTGACTAGATGGTAACTAAATGTGCCCTTCGTCTGACTAGATGGTACCCTCGTCTCACTAGATGTGCCCCTCGTCTGACTAGATGGTACCCTCGTCTCACTAGATGTGCCCCTCGTCTGACTAGATGGTACCCACGTCTCACTAGATGTGCCCCTCGTCTGACTAGATGGTAACTATGTGCCGCTCGTCTCACTAGATGTGTCCCTCTTCTCACTAGATGTGTCCCTCGTCTGACTAGATGGTAACTAGATGTGCCCTTCGTCTGACTAGATGTGTCCCTCGTCTCACTAGATGTGTCTCTCGTCTGACTATATGTGTCTCTCGTCTGACTAGATGTGTCTCTCGTCTGACTAGATGTGTCTCTCGTCTGACTAGATGTGTCTCTCGTCTGACTAGATGTGTCTCTCGTCTGACTAGATGTGTCTCTCGTCAGGAGAAACTAAAGCATGACCGCGTTTGGGGGACCAGGTGCTTCAGCCTATATGCTGATGGAATCTTTCTCTCCCCCCCCCCTCTCTCTCTCTCTCTCTCCTTTATATTTCCCCCTCTCCCTTCTTCCTCGCACTCCCCTCTCTCCCTCATTCTCCTCTACTCTCTCTTTCTCTCTCTCCCTCTCTCTATTTCTCTCTTCCTCTCTCTCTCAGTCTCTCTCCCTGCCCCCCTGTTTCTCTCTCTCCCTCTCTCTTTTTCTCTCCCTCTCTCTCTAAGACACTCTCTCTCACTCTCTCATTTGGTAATGTAATTATGCAATTTTTTTAAAAATTCGCATATCCTTTTACAGGACATCGCTGTCGACAGCAGCATCTTTCCGCTGTCTGTTCATTTCTTGGCAAGATTACGCTCAGTAGTTTGCCATTGCTTTCTGAGCGGCCGGCTCAGTTAACCCGCAAGTCACCAGCGGGGGACGAACCGCTCCCAGTTCTCGCTCGCTACGCTGCGTGAGAATTTCTACGGAGAAAGTGGTGTAACCCCTTGGCCAGAGAGACCGGCAATTATGCAATTACATTTTTAATATATGAACATACATGACAGACAGAAACACATGTGACACACTTAACAATAGCTACGCAACCCTGAGCGGCGCACGCGCACCAGCCAGGTTGGGTTAGCAGCAGACAGCTCACGCCAACCAAACATCACGTGGCTTTATCTTTTGCCAAATCCGTTAAGTCTCTATCAAGTGGTCCCGCCCAGATCTTACAATCTCAGCCATCGCCACGCCCCTTGTCGGCTTCCGTAAACTGCAGTAACTGCGAAAACATCAATCATTAGTTCGCATTTCTGATTTACAACAATGATTATATTATTTCAGTGAACGATAATGAATCGTAATTATCATCGGATTATTTAAATTGTGTTTAAGCAACTGAAAGCCTATTAATAAACGACGGCAATTAACACTGTGTTTAAATACACGCAACATGGTGAGTTGTAGTTGTAACTATAGATAAACGGTATTATTGTATTGTACGTTGTTCGTAATCCCGTATACCCATGTACGAAACACAGCTGCACGAGATTTGGCAGCGGATCGCGCCGCGCTGGTTACTTACTGAGGTATGTGAGCCGGTCGTTCAGAAAGCAATGGCAAACTACTGAATGTAAAACTTGCCAAGACATCAACAGAAGCTGAAAAATGCTGGTGTTGACTGTAATGTCCTGTAAAGGGTATGCGAAAAAAAATAATGTATACCAATAACGTCATATTCAAGCTGCTGGGTTATAACTGGGCTTAGTAAATAAAGTAAGTGAAGGATCAGTTTAACAAACCTGACGGCCTGACCTTAACCTTATGTTGGGTATACAGCGCTAGGAACGTATTTGTATTGACCAGTCGGCACTCGTTGGCTGATGTGGTCAGTGTCATGCCGGTCTCCTTTATTTCCCAAGACATTTCCTGGTATCTGACCTTGGTCGACCTGGAAACACAGGGCAATTTTACAATTGGAATCCGCCCCGATGAGGGTCGAACCCAATCCTACCTGGGAGGCAGGCGAGCGTCTGCCACAACGCTAGCGCCGCTTCCATAACTGGAATTTTTTTTTCGCATATCCTTTAATGGACATTGCAGTCAACATCAACATTTTGCAGCTGCTGTTGATGTCTTGGCAAGTTATACGTGCAGTAGTTTGCCATTGTTTTCTGAACGACCTTCTCACATACCTCCGTAAGTAATCAGCGCGAGGCAATCCGCTGACAAATCTCTTGAGTATACGGGATTACGAGCAACGTCCTTAACACCTTCGCCAGGGAGTTCGGCATAACTGGAATTTTTTTTCGCATATCCTTTACAGGACATCGCTGTCAACATCAGCATCTTTCAGCTGATTGTCGATTTCTTGGCAAGATTACGCTCAGTAGTTTGCCATTGCTTTCTGAGCGACCGACTCACATACCCCGTAGGTTACCGACGCGGAGAGAACTGCTACCAATTCTCGCGCAACGTCACGTTACTTACGAGAGTATACGAGATTACGGAGAAAGTCGTGTAACCTCTAGACCAGAGAGACCGGCATAACTGGAATTACGGTGTCTAAAATCGGGGCTCTTGAACTTAAACAAAGTCACATAACATGTTTAGAATCATCATCATCATCATCCAGTTAGTTCCCGGCTGGCGTGGATGATCATGCCTCTCCACAAATTGCGTTCTCCGACGGCACGGATAAATTCGTGTGTTGACTCCCTTCCGTGCCATGAAACAAGATTCTTCTCACACTGTCTTCCTCTGTCTCTCTTTCCGCAAATATTTCTGGTTGTAACAACATGTTCCAGGTTTTGTCTTCTCATAACATGGCCAAAAAATGATGACTGCTTCTTTCTGATATTTGTGATAAGTTGTCTTTGCGACTCAGCCTCCCTCAAAAAGCCCAGATTGCTCATTTTGGCTGTCCAATTAATTTTCAGCATTCTTGTATAAAACCACATCTCCAACGGCTCCCATGGATTTGTTCGCATATTTACTAATTGTCCATGATTTACAGCCGCGTGTTAAAACGGGATCTATGTAACATGTAAGAACTCTTTATCGAACTTTCAAGAATAATTTTCAGAATATTCGTGGATAAAGAAGAAGACAACTATTAAAATGCGACAAGATCTGAACATCGAAGAAGAACTGCTCATAAACAGTCATATCACACAAACTGAAATACTGGCTCGGACAGAACAGTGGTGGAAGATACGGTTCCTGAGAGAGGCGGCAGGGCGTCGTCAGCAGGAAGAAAGGGACAGGATATCGAAGGCACATTGAGCGTAAAAAGGCATGATGACACTGTCATAGTGATAATAACAAATGGGAACTGAGAAGCTAATCAATCAGCGCAGGAGCAAACTGAAAAACACAATGTATGTCTTTAAAGTAACAAAAACACAATTTATGTCTCAATCTAACAAAAACATAATTTATGTCTCAATGTAACAAGATCACAATTTATATCTCAATGTGACAAAAACACAGTTTGTCTCAATGTAACATCCATCCATCATGTGCATGCCGATAAGCGTAGGCGATCTTGTTTTGCCATCTCACTCGATCACCAGAGTCGTGGATCAGCTCCTTGTTTCTGTCTCGACCATGCCACGTGGCCAAGCCATCCAGGTATTTACTCTTCGGTCTTCTCTTTGGTCTCCTTTCTTCGATCTTGCCAGTTGTCACCAAGTTCTCCAATTCATTTCTTCTCATAACATGCCCAAAAAATTTTGATTGTCTACGTCTGATGTTTCTAATCAGTTTCATTTGTAATCATCTTCAATGTAACAAAAATACAATTTATGCCTCAATGTAACAAAAACACATTTTATATCTCAATGTAACAAAAACGCAAAAGTACGAGTATGTCTTAATGTAACAAAAACACAACTTATGTCTCAATCTAACCAAAAACATTACGACAACATATAAAACAAACATGTCACCAGATGTATTCATCAAGGGAGAGAAAGTACAGAAATGACGATGTATTCAACAAGGGAGAGAAAGTACAGGAAGCGACCAGTTTTGAATATTTACCTTCACTGCTGACGGATGACAGAAATGTGATGACAGTAAACACAAGAAGTACAAACATTGTTCTGCGACAACTACAGCAGTTAAAACCTGTATGGACTGGAACAGTCAGAACCTCAGGCACAGTTCTATAAGCGTGCGTATTTCCTGTGGTCACATGTGTGTGTGTGTGTGTGTGAGACATCATCATTTAGTGACGCAGTCTCCGTTACGAAGTGGTTATGGCGCCTGCCTGGCGTCCCGAAGGTTGTGGGTTCCATTCAGGGCTATATCGTTCGGTTCACGAGTACAGTTTTCTCCGAGACTCCTGGGGATCGTTGCTGGAGCTCTGGAGTTGGTGCTTTGTGGGACGTTTTCTGCAGGCCGCCCTGCTGAAAGACACCGAGTATTATGGGATAAACCCCGGTGCAGTGAAGTCTTTTGCCTTTTAAAAGCCTTTTTTTTCTCATTTAGTGAGCTGCATGGCCAAGCCTGTGGCTCAGTACGCCCGATTTTGGCAAGTATTTTCTCGGGCTTGATTTCTTAGCCTTTGACTGTCCCTAGTCTATCTACAAGCCAGCAGATTTGTGTATCGCTGTCTCTTTCTTGTTCTACCCCTTGACCTCTCCGACATGGTAGACTCTACCAGTAGCTGCTCCACCGTCAGCACAACTCTTGGGGGTCTTTGTAATACGCTAACCCTTCTACCGCTACACAGTGGACACACACACGGGTGTGTAGCTTGGATGTTTTATACGTCAGCTTAAAAGCACGCATGCGCCTGTCAAAATAAGTGTTGCAGAAGAGTATTAAAAATCTATTGGACGAAAAAGAGAATAAACATACCTATACAATATTTAATTCACCTTTGAAGAAGAATGGAAGACTAATAAAACTGAAAAAAGTTTAATATGTTGGACATGTAAAATGACAAGACATATCTGGAAAATATAACCAGGGAGGTAGGAAGCGGAGAAGAGGAAGACTTCATCGTAGATGGATTTACGATGTCATAGATAATTTAAACAACAGCAACAGGGGTAGGGCATCTGGCTTACGATAGCTTGAAATGTCAAAACTTGTGTAGGTACACTTCTGCACAGTACGAGCCAATGGTGGAGGGACTGCTTTCGACATGCAATGGAGAATAGAATTATTATATATTTCTACTATTATAAATCTATGTTTATTTCAGTCTATGTTTATTTCAATTTTCTCAGCAAATAAACACCATTTATTGTACCCTTGCCTTCTGCAAACCCATATTTTACTTCCCATATTTCGGGTTGTAGTTTCTTCCTAACTCTTCGCATGATGATTGTTAGAATCTTCGTGATGTGGCATATCCTTTATGAATTGGAAACAAATAGGTATATTAAGCTCCTGCGAGAAGAAATGTACTAAACACAAACACGTTGCACATACCTTACAAGGAGATCCATCGTATACCGGAATACAGGTGAAAATCCAAAATTAGAAGTAATCAATAAATATATAAAATGAATAATAAAATAAAATAAAATAAAATACACACAAAAGCGTACAATACGACACACAGGGCGGCCGACGTTTCGATTCTCAGAATCTTTGTCAAGGACAGGACATTACAGATAGATAAACAACGAAATACAACAAAACAAACAGCAAAAATCAACACTACACTGTTTCCATGTGGGAGTAAACTACTGGGATATATAAACTAAAAAACGGACAGCATAAAAAAGCACGACGAAAAGGGGTAGCAGCCAGGGAATTGAAAGATATGGAATAGAAGAAAAACCAGCGGCTGCAGCAGGATATAACGTTATGAATTGGAAATAATTCATATCGGCATATCCTTTACACGTAGCAGTCAGCTCCCGCAAATTTTTTTTTAGCTGTTTGTGATTCCTGTGCAGGCTTACGTTCAGTAGTTTACCATTGCTTTCTGAACGAGAGGCACTCATACCATTGTTCTTGCATGAAAATATCAACCCAAGGCGGTCTGTTGCTAAATCGCCCGCAGCTGTGTTTCGAACGCGGTTTGCAGGATGACGAATTGCATTCGTAACCCTTTCGCCACAAAGCGAAATTTACATAATTCAGGAGGTATATCTCCAATATCATAATATATTGTGTTCAGCATTCTAGTGACATATTCTATTCTATATTCTTCTAAAGCATTGACTATTGCTGTTGTGTTGTCTGGACCCGAAGTTTTCATATAGTGAAGCGCATTCCAAACTTCCATCTTCAAAATTCACGTTTCTTCATTATTATATGAGATACCATGCTATTCCTCTCGTGAATCTTTTTAAAGGTCTTTCACATAATCTGACCATGTATTTAAAATCTTATCTTTTTTCCCCCCATTATGAATCTGCCTTCTTATGCAAATATAATAATAATAATAATAATAATAATAATAATAATGATAATAATAATAATAATAATAATAATAATAATAATAATAATAATAATAATAATAATAGGGACTAAAGTGGGAGTCGTGGCAGTGCTAGATTTCATCAGATAACAGCAAGTTAAATAGTTTGGCCATACAACAAGGCAACCAACTAACAGTATACTACAACAAGCAATGATGTACACACCAATCAGAAACAGAAGAAGAGGCTGACCTTATGTAAACGATGGACAGAGGCAATAACAGAATCCATGGGAATCACGAGATATGAAGCCCATAAATGGGCTCTCCCCCACTGTTTATGCTTCACCTCGATACCACAAGATGGGTCATGTGGTGAGACCAATCGGCACTCGGTTGGTCATGTGTTGAGTATCACCCATATGTGTAGAGACCAATCGGCACTCGGTGGGTCATGTGTTGAGTATCGCCCATATTTGTAGAGACCAATCGGCACTCGGTGGCTGATGTGTTGAGTATCACCCATATTTGTAGAGACCAATCGGCACTCGGTGGCTGATGTGTTGAGTATCACCCATATTTGTAGAGACCAATCGGCACTCGGTGGCTGATGTGTTGAGTATCACTCATATGTGTAGAGACCAATCGGCACTCGGTGGGTGGTGTGGTATCACCCATATTTGTAGAGACCAATCGGCACTCGGTGGCTGATGTGGTGAGTTTCACATCGGCCGCCTTTACTTCCCAACATTGCTCCTGGTACCTAATTAGGCCTGAGCAGATCTGAGAGCCCTGATGAGGATGCAAACCCCTAAGCTAATTTGTGACTAAATTTCATTTGTATGTTATTAATGGTTAAAGAGATAATTCTGACGTACTGTAGTATATTTTTTCGCAAGCCGTCATCGTCTCTGTGAATATTCCCCGCAATACCATTCAAGATTAGCACCGTAACAGTGCTGGTTTGTTCCCCACTTCTAATATCCATATTTTACAATAACAGACTCATTTTCGACGTGATAGCCAAAAACTTGGACGGGAAAAGCTAACATAAAAATAGCAACGACCGGTTCACGGCCTCATTGTGCGTACCACAAACTCGTTGTCACTAGAAGAAGGCCGACTGTAACTGGTGGAAATAGTAGCCTCGAATATCTCTACGAACGCAAGATAGAAAATCAAGTCGAGAGAGAAAAGAAGGACCAACAAATCATCAGCCAGTGTATTTGGAAACCCAAGCAAATCTAGGACCTGATATGTCTAGGTGTTGACATGTGGTGTTGGAGCCATTCAAAAAGAATGAAGGTAAATACAATAATATATTTTATATTACGCTAGTCAGTTATCCCTTTTCAAGAATAAGTCGGTGAGTCGATGTGTTGTAAACCACGTGATTAGTCCTTAAGAAATTAATTTAGTAGAAACTAAATATTATATTCAGTTATCATAGTCATGGATAAACTGTACATTAGGATAAACCACAAAGAGTTTTATTTTTCTCCCAGTTAAACAACATAATTTAATGCGTAAGCATTAGGCCTAGGTTGTACATTTTATTTCTTAAGTAGTTAAACTCAGTCAGCAGTGATTTAGAAGTTGGTGAGTAACTTAAGATTTAGAAGGCTAAGAATACTTAGTGCAGTGGTAAGAAAACAATTTTAAATGTGCAAACACTGGTAAGACAAATTATTGTAATGTGTAATAGTCATGTAGATTTTTTTTACATGAGCATATGAGAAGTCAAGTAGTTTTTTTTTTTTTTTTTTTCATGAGGACATGGGAGCCAAATAGATTTCTATATAGATCATGATGAACATGTGGAATTAATACTTTTGGGCCACATAATAATGCTTAATCAACTGCCATGCAAGAATGGTTAGGAATCATAATGAATGAATGTGGATTGGGTATATCACATAAATCTATGTAATTGATGAGAGTATGCCTGTGGTGATTCATGTGTGATTTCATTATTGTTAGACAGATGTGAATGTATCATTTGTGAACCAAATCAGTATGCGATTTCTGATGAATGATGGTGGAATGATTGAGATTTCATTGTCATGTCATTGTTGTTAAATCTGTGAAATTATCCTTTGTAAAGAACATACATATGCTTAATTGTCATCCATACAGATATGATCGTGTCTGATGAATGACTGTGGAATGATTGAGATTTCATTGTGATGTCAATGGTGTTAAACATTTAAAGTTATCATTGGGAAATCACATAAGTATAATTACTTATCTTACATGTAAGTATGAGAATGATTTCTGATGAATGAGTGTGAATGAGTGAAGAGAAGTGACATGCTAAGAGGTGGTATAAACTAGCAATCAATCTCATGATAGAAGGCAACTTTGGTGTGTAATTTAATATCGTTCAGAAGAGAACATGTTTGGCATAACCCATGCACTAATTAATAATTTAGTGCACTCCGACGGTTGACACCACTTTGTATTATATATCACTCATGTTACCATCATCTGGTTTTGTCTCCCAAGCAAGACCCCACTTTGTATTTCATATTACTCATGTTACAACATATGGTCTAGTGTCCTGATGATTGTAATGATAATGAGGATGATGATTATAATAACAATGATGAGGATGATAATGATATAATGACAATGATGAGAATGATGATGATGATTGTAATAACAATGAGGATGATGATGAGGATGATGATGATGATGATTGAGGTAAAGCCATCTTAATCCATGAGAAGAGGGGGGAATATAACTTCTCCCTTGAAGCATTTAATTAAGAAGAATGCACCTGAATACTATACAAGAATTGAAACCATGATGTACTTATTTTGTTTATAAACAAATACTCATTGCAACGGGGAATGATTTAAAAACCCCTTATTGTTTGAGGCCCTTTTCCTTTAATGGAAGAAAAAATAAATAGGTACAGAAGAGGATGATGAACATAGTTGTCAAATTCCAAATCAATCAAGGTATTACTCAATCTGAAGACCATTATGACAGGCATGGGTGAAGATTAAAATGCACATCTGCTAGTCTAAACCTTGACCACCTTATAATGGAAGATTGGACGGTGAGCAACCAATTCTGTTGGTGATAACTAATTGAGAACACCAAGACCATCTGTCTCATATGTTTAATTTTCTCTAGGAACAAGATTCCTTTTATTGATTTCACTTGTTGTGTTCTTAGGAGTTTATATCATTGTATTTCTAATGTCATATTGAATATGTGATTAGATGTATGTTGATTGTTGAAATTTCAGGTAGTGGCTAGACCCATCTAGATGCACCTGACTTTTGTGATAGAAGCAACTTTGCTAAATGAAGCTCTGTGAGAGAGAGGGGCAGAAACCTATCCACCTGTAAAAGTTCTATTTCCTTTTGAGGAGAGGTACATTTTCTAGGTATAATGTGCCTGACAAATGGAAAAGCCCAGAGCCAACTACACTATTCTACCAATCTGGAAAGAACACACTGAAGCTTAACATATATCAAAGTGACTGCTTGGAGCAGGAATCCATAACCCACAAGTCAATTCACGGGAGTGCAGACCAATTTTTCTGTTTCATATTTACTACCACCGAGGATTTGCAGGAAAATTACCTGATAAATTGGACAATAGCCAGCAGTATTGGTCATATATGGAGAGGGGAGTTTCACTGATGGAGATACATAATTAAGTGTAGAGATCTTGATGTAAATGAACTTCTGTTTTTTTGTTTTTTTTTTTTTTTTTTTTTTTTTTTTTCATGAAGAGGTATTGAATTGAATATTGTTTTTAAATCTTCACTGTTCATTACTAACTGTATAGTTAATAAATGATGACAAAAAAGGAGGTAATTTCCTCTCGTGAGTGAATTTTTTACTTGTCATAGTCAGTTAGTTTAATGAAAACAACCCTAGATAAAATTAGGTTAACTGAGACAGGAGAGGCAAGGAACTACCAAAAGGATACTTTTAATTGTTTTCCTAGAGGTATTCCTTGGGTTTCTGAGTCTTTATTTATGGACTCAAGCAACTGAGCCATTAAAGGTTAACATAATTCAACGGGCAGGATCACGTTGGGAACGAGGAACTTGTGTGTCCTCTATCTCTTTGGGGTTGACCCAACCAACACACCCGACATGTACCCTCATATTTACTTGTCAATAAAGATATATCTCAGTGGCAATATAAATGTTAAAGATGAATTGCAATCGTCCTATGGTGTAAAGATGGCAAATTGTCAGATCTAATGCCATAGAGCCGGTCTTCCAGGCGAAGGTGTTAACGACTTTCACCATATTCCCGTATATCCACGTGAGGAACACAGTTGTGCGAGATTCGGCAGCGGATCACGCTGCGTTGGTTACTTACATGGTATGTGAGCCGTTCGCTCAGAAAGCAGTGGCAAACTACTGAGTGTAATCTTGCCAAGAATATCAACCCCAGCTGACAAATGCTGGTGTTGACTACAACGTCCGTAAGGAATATGCAACGTTAAAAAAAAGCTAATTCGGCTACCAATCCAATTAGCACGACTCATTGCTTCCCAGTTGTTTTCTGGTCAATTGTTGCCACTGATTAATCCAAGGGTGGGCAAACTTTTTGTGCGTAGGGCCGCATTAGCAAATGTAAAGCTATTGGGGTGCCGCATATATATATGAGCTGATCCACGACTCTGGTGATCGAGTGAAATGGCGAATCATGACCGCCCACGCTTTCCGGCATGGCACATGATTGATTGATTGATTGATTTATATATATATATATATATATATATATATATATATATATATATATATATATATATATATATATATAATGGCCATTTTGTTTACAGCAACCTATCACAATAAGTAATTATTAATTATTTATAGGTTATTACGCAGTACAAATAACTAATTATTGCAATTTTATTTAACTTATACACTTATACATTATATTTGACACTATGACAAAAACTTTTACTAATTTGTTAACAAGATTTTATAACTCGTTATTAGAACAAATATTCTTTATTATCTATCAATGGCTTTAATTTAGACACAAACCAACTACATTGTCACCATAATTGTTAATTTCTAATGAGATGAATGTAACTGCTTGCACTTTTTGGCAATATTCTTGAAATCTGGAGCAAGTTTACTTGTTGAAATTCGCATGACAGCATGCAAGTTGCAGTCCGACAATAAAGACCTATTCTTAGATTTGTTGATCTTCAAGCAATAGAATGCTTGTTCGCAAATGTATGTTGGTCCAACCAATGATAAAAGTTTAGCTGGAAAGTTTTTTAAGCTGTGAAATGATTCTTGTGATAAAGATCCATAGAAATCCAGCAAACCATATGACTTGAATTTCTCTTTCAGGTCATGCTCTGCTTGCAAGTCAAGCTTCTCCAACTGTATGTCCTCTGTGGCTGTATCAACTTCTGCACTAAAAGGGGAACTGAGAATATTGAACTGTGGCTCTAAGTTCTCGAAATCTTGGAATCTCCATCCAAATTCTTCAATCAATGCATCCAATTGGGCTTTGTACTTTTCAGTCATTTCACCATAAATGGTTTCTTGTTTTAACAAAGGGAAGTGACAAAATCTATTTTCACTTGCTTGTCTGGAGAACAGTAACAGTTTTGCCTGAAATGATTTTACATGTACATACAATTTGTGTGCAAACACACCATTGCCCTGAAGTTTGACATTCAGTTCATTTAACTTTTCCATAATTTAAATGGCAAACATAAAGTCTAACTTCCACTCTTTATTGACAATGTTAGTATTAAAGTCACATTTAATGCTCTTCATCTCTAGGAACATCACTATTTCTTCTCTGAGTTCCCACACTCGCCTCAACACCTTGCCGAGACTCAGCCATCGAACACTGGTGTGGTGTTGTTTGTCTATCAAGAATGATGATGACCATTCGTTTCATCCAGTGGGGTTGAAGGTATGGAGCCGTGGATTCTAAGATGGCTGATAAGGCCTATTTTGGCTCTAAATGTTCTTTGACAATGTGGGCAAAGAATGCTTGACGTTTCTGGAGGAGGATTTCCTGCAGTGGTTTTTCTGTCCTGCCTTTTCTTCATAGCTCTTGCAGTCCTGATTGCCTCACATATGACTGCACCCTTGCGTAATGATGCACGCCACGAATTTCGGTCTCTGGCCGCAGCCTCCCAGGTGTCATGATGAATTCCAAAAGCATTCAGTGAGATTTTCAGTGTCTTTAAAGCGTTTCCTCTGGCCACCTTGGGAGCGTTTACCACAACGCAGTTCGCTGTAAAAAATTCGATTGGGGAGCCTGTGATCTGGCATGCGAGTCAAGTGACCAGCCCAGCGAATCTGATTCTTCATCAGTAGCGTGTGGATACTGGGCATGGACGCTCTTTCTAGGACTTCAGTGTCTGGAATCTTGTCTTGCCATTTAATCTTCAGTAGCTTCCTTAGGCAGACTGTGGAAGGGGTTTAATTTCCTAGCGTGTCGTTGATAAACAGGTGTCACAAGCATATAGCAGTGTGGATAATACAACTGCTTTGTAGACTTTTAGCTTTGTTTGCAGGCTTATTCCAGTTCTGTCCCATACATTCTTGCACAGTCTGCCAAAGGCCGCACTGGCCTTGGAGATTCTTGCATTCACTTCGTCATCAATTGTGGCAGCTTGTGACACAGTGCTGCCAAGATAGGTGAATTTGTCCACAACACTTAGTCTATGATCATTCACTTTGATATTCGGCACAGTGTGATTATTCCCTGTAGCTGGCTGGTACATAACTACAGTCTTCTCCAAGTTGATATTGAGCCCAAAGTTTGCACAGGCATGTGAGAAAGCTGAAACATTATGTTGCATGTCCGCCTCTGAGTTGGCGTATAGAGCGCAATCATCAGCAAACAGGAGCTCTCTGGCGGTGTCGCTGTTAATTTTGGTTTTAGCTATCAGCCTTCTGAGATTGAATAACTTTCCATCCATACGGTAGTTGATGTCTATTCCAATGTCGTTGTTCTCGAAGGCATTCATCAACATGGCTGAAAACATGAGGCTGAACAGTGTTGGTGCCAGGACACATCCTTGCTTCACTCCATTGGTGACAGGAAAGGGTTCAGACAGTTCACTATTTTCCTGTACTCTTGCCTGCATGCTATCATGAAATAGCCGCACTATTTGGACAAACTTTCGTGGACAGCCATATTTTGCCATAATCTTCCACAGTCCTTCTCTACTGACTGTATCAAATGCCTTGGTAAGGTCAATGAAAGTGGAGAACATTTCGCAGTTCTGTTCCTGACATTTCTCTTGCAGCTGCCTTGCAGCGAAAATCATGTCAACAGTTCCACGTTCTTTTCTGAAGCCACATTGACTCTCAGGAAGAAGACCTTGATCGAGATGGGCTGTGAGGCGATTGAGAAGAATTCTGGCGAGTATCTTCCCTGCAATTGAAAGCAAGGAGATGCCTCGGTGGTTGTCACAGGATTGGCGGTTTCTTTTACGTTTGTAAAGGTGGACTATTGACGCGTCCTTGAAATCTTGTGGCATGGTCTCGTTCACCCATATGTTTGTAAAGACTTGGTGAAGCTGCTCTGTTAGGACCGGCCCACCTGCCTTGTATATCTCTGCTGGGATGGAGTCAGGACCAGGTGCCTTGCCGCTGGAGAGTTGCTGGATGGCTTTGTTTACTTCCACTATGGTTGGCAGGTCATCAAGTGTCTCATTGGTGAGAACTTGAGGAAGGCAGTTGATGGTTTCATCATCGAAGAAGGAAGTTGCATTTAAGATTTTGCTGAAATGCTCTGCCCAGTTTGTAATCAGGATATCATGTTCGGCACATGTCTGAAGGAGGAGAAGTCCATTGCTGTTACAATTTCCGACTCCATGCTTTCCAATAATGCCACTCCAAGAGGTGGTGTCCGTGCCTACTCTGTCATTGAATTCCCCAAGGAGTATAAGTTTGTCTCCTTTGGGAACAGATGTTAATACATTGTGCAGGTCCTCATAGAACTTGTTCTTGACATCATCTTCGTTGGTCATAGTTGGTGCATAGACACTCACAATGGTTGCATGCTTCCTTCCATTCAGCAGGGGCAACTTAATGGTCATGAGCCTGTCGTTTATAGCCTTTGGAAATCCAGCTAATTTGCCGACCAGGGCCGACTTAATGACAAATTCCACACCGGATTGGCGTCTTTCCTCGCTTGTCCTTCCACTCCAGAAAAATGTGTAGCCGGCACCTATTTCACAGATTTGGCCTTCTTCTGCAAGTCGTGTTTCGCTCAAGGCTGCAATGTCGATGTTGTACCTGCCCAGCTCTCTCCCAATCAGTGCTGTTCGTCTCTCTGGACCCGACGCGCCGTCTCTGTCAAGTAGGGTGTGTACATTCCAAGTTCCAATTGTTAAGGGAATATGGTTTACTCTTTTAGCTTTGCTTGTTTTATCTTTGTTTGACTCAGCCATCGAACACTGGTGTGGTACAGGACATCGGAATGTTCAATTTCCAAATCGTCAAGTAACGCCTTGAACTGTCTGTGATTGAGTCCTCTTGATCTGATTAGGTTGATGACACTGACAACTGGGTCAATAACATGCTTGATATTCAAAACTTTTTACACATACTTTCTTGATGAATGACACAGTGAAGTGGTAATAATTTGTGGTCTGGATATTCTGCTTTAATCTTATCACTTATCAACTTTACCGGACCTACATTTTTTTTTTCAGTCAAAGCACGAGCTCCGTCAGTTGTTAACACTTGCCATCTTGTTCCAAACCAACCCAGTTCTTTCAATACAGTTAGTAACAGCATTGAATATATCGTGGTATGTGGTTGTGTCTGTGCGTGACTCAACACTCAGTAACTCTTCAGTGAGTTTGAAAGAAGTGTTTATTCCACGTACAATAATTGGGCAGTATCATGTACATAGGTACTCTCATCCAATGCAAGAGGGTACCACAAAAATTGTTCACTTGCATCTTGCAGTTTATGCATCAAATTGTCACTTATCTTGTCAACACGTCTGACCACAGTTCTCCTTGATAAAGTAATGTTGTCAAATCTTCTTTTTTTTTGGGGGGGGGGAGGGGGGGAGCTCTGGACACATAATGTTTGCTGCATCTAGCAAACATTCCTTGATGAACTCGCCATCAGAAAATGGCTTGTTCTGTTTTACAATTCTGTGTGACAACACAAGACTAGCCCCAGTTGCAGCAACTTGAATTGAAGACTGTTTAGTGAAAACAGTTTGCCGTTTCTCCAAATTTTTCACCAACTCCAGGCATTTCATTTCCCTCCCTTCGGTTGTTAAGTTGTATCCGAAATCGGAATGTTTTGTGTGATAATGTGTCTTTTTAAATTGTACTCCTTCAAGACAGCCTCTGACTCACGACACAACAAGCAAACTGATTTGCTACCAACTTTTATAAAACAGTACTTAGTTGTCCATTTATCACTGAAAACACGGCATTCATCTTCAATCTTACGTTTGTTATTGATACTCATTGTTTTAATAAAATTCGAACAGATAGAATTGTACACAACTTTAAAACGGAAATGAAACAAAACCTACTTCCGGCTGTGTATGAAAATAAAATATTCGAAAACAAGTGGTAAACTCAGAATAAATTTCAGAAATATATCAAGACTACTACAACAAATAAATTAATTTGAACATTATAAAAGTGGAAATAATTTATAACAGCAACAAAGTTTTAAATGTAATATTTTCTTGCAAAATAAATCATTTTATTCACCGGAGAAATATATGTTTTTCATAAAATCATCCTTATTAAATTTTTACATGTCGATAAATATTTCTCTATATGAAAATCGATAAATTCGCATTTTAGCATAACATGGTTCCAAATGTTGCTGTTTGTAGCCGGGGGCGGGGTTGGGGTGAGCACCCAACCTTGCATAAATACCCAAAATGGCTCGTGCATTCATCACCTATGCAGCAAAAGTCTATCTCCTGGCCTTGTCGTTTTAACTAACAGGAGTCACTGGCGCCGAGAAATAACCAGAACGCTCTAGATGAGTATGCACGTATATGCACCACAGTCTGCTCTAGCAAAGGAAAGGTGCTTAAGACGGAGGCAACCAGCCAGGAGGCGCACCACAGAAATCAGGATGCCACGCAATCACGCGTAATGAACTATGTCGACTACTGTTAAATGTTATGGTGCTCGCCCTGCTTTGGACCCCCAGGCAGGTGCAGTGCCGGGCCCTATGCCTCGAAAGGGTCCAACCACAACTACTGAAGGTCCTTCTCAGATGTATTTTGGAGCCAGGGGACCTGAGAATAGAGCGTCTGGCTATACCTAACAAAGACTAAAACTAATGCACTGGAATGCGGAGGGAGTCAGCAACAACAACAAAAAAGAACTAGAAAACATCTTGGACCAAGAAAAGGTAAGCGTATGTTGCTTGCAAGAAACTCACCTCAACGAAAACGAAATGATATCTGGGAAATTGCCAGTACTAAGGACACTACTTTCTAAACTTAGTGGCAGCATAAGGTCACCATACAGTGGATACCATCCCACTATGGAGTACTCGGAAACGACATAACTGATCGATTGGCTAAGGAAGGAACAAAAGAAGAACAGCCTGATGTGCCCGTTACATACCACCAAAGAAAATAATGATCAAATCAGTCATAAGGCCATCAAAATCTGCTCAAGACGACTACCACGTTATGGACAGACAGGAACAAGTCATTATTCTGCGCCTCAGAACAGGACACAATAGATTACGCAACCACATGTATACAAAATTCAAGATTGGTGAAACAGCCATGTGCACATGTGGATCGGCGTCACAGACAGCAGAGCACATACTCAAAGACTTCCCAAATTACAACATGTCAGCAGTGGAAGATAAACCTTATGGACTGCTGAGTAAACTAAAAAGGACAGTTAAATTCATACAAGAGGCAACATTGCAGTTATAAACACATTTAAGGCGAACGAAAGAAGAAGAAAAAGCATTACATTACGAAGGTCAAGGACCGTTTACAAAAATAGATAATTAGAAAGAAATTTTATCAAAAATGTTAAAATATTCATAACGGTACGTGAAATTCTGTAAAATTCAACAAAATAACTTAAAAACGAAGTAAAAATTTTTATTTCTAAATGCCCTCGCGGGCCGCATTAAAATCAATTTCCGGGCCGCATGCGGCCACGGGCCGTAGTTTGACCACCCCTGAATTGATCTATTATATGTCCTTGGAGACCTGAGTGATCATTCATCCTGTATGAATTTGTAAAGGCATATAAATTATAATTGATTATGGACCCTGTGTTATATTTCTGTTGAATGTCCTAACTAGACAGGCTTTCCATTTGTATTGTATGTTAACAGTTAGTTAAATGTCCTGTCCAGGACGTTGCACTCAATTTTAGCATTGGTTGACAGTCTGAGATTTACTAGTTCAGGAGTTTGCAATTGTTTTCTGAAAGGCTAACGTTTCCTACAGTGGAAATCAACGCAAAGCGGCTTGCTTCCGAATCGCCCGCAGTTGATTTGACTCCATGGCTCGGTATGAAATTATGAAACTGCGCGTCACACTATCCCTGAAGCCACAGACAGCGGTTACATAATCTGTGAGAGAAACTAAACCTCGCATGAGTCGTGAAAGCAAAATATCGAATCATGTCATGCCTAACACGCTGGGAGGATACAGGCAGATGACAGGAACATTGTACAATGATGCTTCTGGTACAAAATGGCGACGAAGTGACGCATTTATTCTTCGGGAGACGCTGTTTAGTGTTTTCCTGTGGATTATGTGGTATTATTTCGTATTCGTTTATTGGAAGTGTTCAAAAGCAACCACGGAAGGTAGGTGGTGGATGCAATTTTGAGGGCAGCCGACAGATATTTGTTGGTTATGGTCTCAAGTTTCGCGACGGCAGGCAGGGATCTCTTTCACGGGACAATGGCTGTGGTCACCCGGCCAGTATGGTCACTGCCATAGAGGAAAGAAAAGGCAAACTACCTCTGTAAAAGTGCCCAGTACATTATGATTCGCCTAGAGACTTATCATCGCAAGACAAGGACAGAGACATTACAATTAGCAACATGGAGTGTTAGGACGCTAAACGATGACGAAAAATTAGATAACATAAAACAAGAAATGGAAAGAGAACAAATTAATATTTTAGGGATGTGCGAAACGAGTTGGACAGGAGCAGGCATCAAGATAGATGAAGATTTTAAGATTATTTATTCTGGAGGTGAAGATCGACAAAGGGGAGTGGCAATTATCTTGAACCGGAAAACATCAAAATATGTTCAAGGATATTTGGCCGTGTCGGGCAGAGTTCTACTAGTTAAATTAAGTGGCAGACCTTTAAACATAAATGTAATTCAAGTATATGCCCCAACAGGAAAATCCAGTGAAGATAGTATAGAGGAATTTTATAATGATATAGAGTCTGCCTTAAAGAAATGTAAAAATTCAGAAATAAACATCATAATAGGGGACTTCAATGCAAAAGTATGAAATCAAGGTGATAGATCCACAGTAGGAAACTATGGTTATGGGGAGAGAAATGAAAGAGGATACAGACTCGTAGAGTGGACAAAAGAACAGGAAATGATTATAGGAAACAATGGTTTAAGCAACACCCTAGAAGATTATAGACATGGAGGAGTCCTGATAGCAGGATTAGAAACTAGATTGGCTACATTCTGATTAGCAGAAGATTTAGAAACGCGTTAACAATAGCAAAAACAGTTCCCAGTGCTGATTGTTATAGTGACCACAGATTACTTATAGGAACATTGCGGATAATGTTGAAGAAAGTCAAGTATATAACAGGAGACACTAAATATGATTTGTGTACATTGAGTAATAACAAGGAGATACAAAACAAATTCAACATAGAAGTACAGAACAGATTTGATATATTGTCTGATCTAGAGATCCTATTCCAGGATGTGGGTGATCAATGGGAAATGTTGAAGACTTCAATCAGTTTGGCTGTCAGAAACAACTATTCCAAAATTAAAAAAGGTGGGTCGTAAGAAATGGATGACTGAAGAAATTTTACACCTAATGGAAACAAGAAGACTCAACAAAAATAATTCTGCCAAATATGAAGAAATTCACAGACAAGTCAGAATATTATGTAAGGATGCGAAAGAAGCATGGCTTGAGGAAAAGTGCTTTGAAACTGAAAAACAACAGAACAGTCAAAACACCAAATTAGTGCACACAAGAATTCAGGAACTTACTAATAAAAGAACAAGTACATCAGCAGGCTGTCTAAAAACTAAAGATGGCAAAATCATAATAGAAAATGATCAGATTCTAGATGTATGGACAGATTATGTGAAAATCTTTATGATGATAACAGATAGGAACAGTATGATATTAGATTTAATAATGAAGGACCGCCAATTTTGAAGATGGAGGTTCGAAATGTTCTTAAGCATATGAAAGCTGGCAAGGCCCCCGGTGCAGATAACATCACAACAGGAAAGCTTTAGAAGAATGTGGAATAGATCAAGTCACCAGACTGCTGAACACATTTTATGATACTGGAGATATACCTTCTGAATTATGTAACTCTGTATTTATTGCAATCCCAAAGAAATCAGGAGCCTTGGAATGTGATCAGCATAGAACAATTAATATTATGAGTCACATCACAAAGATTTTGCTACGAATTATCATGCAAAGAGTGAGAAAGAAAATACAACCTGAAATAGGGGAAGAACAATGTGGATTTGTGGAAGGAAAGGGTACAGTAAATGCTGTGTATATGCTGCAATAAGTTGCTGAACGTGCTATAGAAGTAAACAAGGATATATATCTTTGCTTTATTGACTACACAAAGGCTTTTGATAGAGTTAGGCATGTCAACATGGTGGATATGCTTGCAGATCTACAAATTGATGGGAAAGACATTAGACTTATAAAAAAAACATATATTGGAAACAACAAGCTGCCATAAGGATTGATAATGAATTGGGACAATATCAGCCTATTAAGAGAGGTGTTAGGCAGGGATGTGTAATGTCTCCAGATCGTTTTCCCTATACAGTGAAAATATTTTCAGAAATGTAGAAGATATAAATGGAATCAGCATTGGAGGACGAAACATCAATAACATTAGATATGCAGATGATGCAGTGTTGATTGCAGACAATGAGCAGGATCTGCAACAATTAGTAGATGGGGTTGTTGTACACAGTGAGCAACTGAGGTTAGAATTAAATTGTATAAAGACACAGGTTATGATCGTCACTAGGAAGAACGAAATACCACAATGTAATATACAAGTAAATGGGAATATTCTTCAACAAGTGAATCATTACAATTATCTCGGAACAGTCATAACATCTGATGGGAGATGCCTTGAAGAGATTCGAACAAGAATCGCAAGGCGAACGTAGCCTTTAGCAAGATGAAAAACATTCTGACCAATAAAAAGATGTCAATTTAAACGAGAAAAAAGAGTGTTGATAGGATACATAGAGACTGTTCTTTGTATGGATGTGAAATTTGGACAATGAGCAGTCAAACTGAAAAACATCTGATGACTGCAGAAATGTGGTTTCTGAGGAAAATGCAAAGAATACCATGGACAGACAGAAAAACCAATGACAAGTACTACAGGAAACAAATGAAAATCGTAAATTGATTAGATAAATTAGACATATACAGTCAACATTTTTGGACATGTTATGAGAAGAAATGGATTGGAGAACTTAGTGACAACTGGCAATATCGAAGGGAATAGACCAAGAGGAAGACCGAGAAGAAAATACCTGGATGGCTTGGCCACATGGCATGGACGAGACAGGAACACTGAGCTGATCCACGACTCTAGTGATCGAGTGAAATGGCGAGCCATGACTGCCCACGCTTTCCGGCATGGCACATGATTGATTGATTGCTGTCTTTGCATATGACACATATGGAGGTTTACAGTCCAGTCTCGAGACATGATTCCATGCATCTGGAAGACTGCGTACATCAAAGTTCTGTTTCATCTCCTGATGAATCCACTGCTGGAATTTCATAGCAGCCCACTCCTTGTCAGGTTCGAAGAAAAGGCTGTGCTCAGATGCGACATTTGGTCGTCAGACCTGAACGTAATCAATCCAGGCTTGTGCCAAGGTTCTCCCGTCTCCAGTCCTCTTCAGTGTCTTTTTTTTTCTGCATATCCTTTACAGGATATCGCTGTCAACATCAGCTTCTTTCAGCTGATTGTAGATTTCTTGGCAAGATTACGTTCAGTAGTTTGCCATTGCTTTCTGGGGGGCAGGCTCACCAATCCCGTAAGTTACCAACGCGGCGAGAGCCGCTTCCAATTCTCGCTCGCTGCTTTACCCTACGTGGATAAACGGGATTACGGAGAAAGTCGTTTTAAAATCCTAGGCCAGGGAGACCAGCATTCAGTGTCCACATAGTTAGAATCACCGGCTCGGTAGTCAGGGGCAGCGAAGTTCGTGGGAATTCACGGCAAGCTCAAGTTGCACAACTGTCAAGGAAGCAAGTGGTGCTTTTGCCGTGATAACAAGCAGCCTTAAGGTGGAAACAATGGCTGTAACCAATGCCCTGAATTGGCTTAAGGCGCAAAAGAATCCGCACACATACATACCGAGTGACTCAATAGACATGTTCCAGAAGGTCTACACTTGCCTGTTTGCGACATGAGTGGCTCGAACTATTGAGTACATCACGATTAGTCAAGTTAACTTTCATCTATGTACCGGGGCACTCAGGCTTGAAAGGCAACAATCGAGCTGATGGGTTGGCGAACATGGCGATGATCGAGGTTGGAAGAGCAAAGTGTAGGCCAAACATCTCAGCGTTATCAGAAACGCTGGGCGATCTGTGTGTGTGTTTGTATGTGACTGTCTGTGTGTGCGTGCGCGCGCGCAAGTGTGTGTGTATGTGTGTGTGTGCCATACACACGCACTCATAAACACACAAAGGAAGAAATATTACTTTCACAATTCGCACCATCTTTGTTTTCTTTTCTGTTTCTGGTCCTTTCTTCTCGCGCGCGCGTGTACCCGTGTGTATGTGTATGGGTGTGTATGTGTGAGTGTGTGTGTGTGTGTGCCCGTGTGTGTGTATAAATGTGTGTGTGTGTGTGTGTGCCAGGTGTGTTTGTATGTGTGTGTGTATGTGCGTGTGTGTATTTGTTTGACTCATCACGCCAAAGTTCTACATGACCTCATGCTCTTCTTTACAGCACAGATGACGCCATGCCGTTCGACAAGCGTGTGTAGACTGCAAAACCGTTGTCAAACATCTTCTGTTATTTCTATTCCCTTCTAGCTTATGTGTGCTAGTCAGCGACATCTCAGTGCGTCGGGAAATTGCCAGCACAGGGAATATACCTCGTTAATTCCAAGCGCGCAGTAAAGTCAGAAAGTAAAGGAATCTTGTACGGGCCTTGAAGACTACAAGGTCATGATGCTGGCCCCATAATTGTTCAGACCAATCGGCATCCATTGGGTGATGTGGTCAATATTACGCCTTGACCTTCCACGACATCTCCTGGTACCCATCGACCTGGGAACCCAAGTCATTTTAAATTGGGTCGACCTGGGAACCCAAGTCATTTTACATTAGGTCGACCTGGGAACCCAAGTCATTTTACACTGTGTCGACCTGGGAACCCAAGTCATTTTACACTGGGTCGACCTGAGAACCCAAGTCATTTTACATTGGGTCGACCTGGGAACCCAAGTCATTTTACACTTGTCGACCTGGGAACCTAAGTCATTTTACACTGTGTCAGCCTGGGAACCTAAGTCATTTTACACTGTGTCGACCTGGGACCCTAGGCCATTTTACACTGGGTCGACCTGGGAACGCAAGTCATTTTACACTGTGTCGACCTGGGAACACAAGTCATTTTACATTGGGTCGACCTGGGAACGCAAGTCATTTTACACTGTGTCAACCTGGGAACCCAAGTCATTTTACACTGTGTCAACCTGGGAACCCAAGCCATTTTACACTGTGTCGACCTGGGACCCCAAGTCATTTTACATTGGGTCGACCTGGGACCCCAAGTCATTTTACACTGGGTCAACCTGGGACCCCAAGTCATTTTACACTGTGTCAACATGGGAACCCAAGTCATTTTACACTGTGTCGACCTGGGAACCCAAGACATTTTATACTGGGTCAACCTGGGACCCAAAGTCATTTTACATTGGGTCGACCTGGGACCCCAAGTCATTTTACACTAGGTCAACCTGGGAACCCAAGTCATTTTACACTGTGTCGACCTGGGAACCCAAGTCATTTTACACTGGGTCAACCTGGGACCCCAAGTCATTTTACATTGGGTTGACCTGGGACCCCAAGTCATTTTACACTGGGTCAACCTGGGACCCCAAGTCATTTTACACTGTGTCAACCTGGGAACCCAAGTCATTTTACACTGTGTCAACCTGGGACCCCAAGTCATTTTATATTGGGTCGACCTGGGACCCCAAGTCATTTTACACTGGGTCAACCTGGGACCCCAAGTCATTTTACACTGTGTCAACCTGGGACCCCAAGTCATTTTACACAGTGTCAACCTGGGACCCCAAGTCATTTTACACTGGGTCGACCTGGGAACCCAAGTCATTTTACACTGTGTCAACCTGGGACCCCAAGTCATTTTACACTGTGTCAACCTGGGACCCCAAGTCATTTTACACTGTGTCAACCTGGGAACCCAAGTCATTTTACACTGGGTCGACCTGAGAACCCAAGTCATTTTACATTGGGTCGACCTGGGAACCCAAGTCATTTTACACTTGTCGACCTGGGAACCTAAGTCATTTTACACTGTGTCAACCTGGGACCCCAAGTCATTTTACACTGTGTCAACATGGGAACCCAAGTCATTTTACACTGTGTCGACCTGGGAACCCAAGACATTTTATACTGGGTCAACCTGGGACCCCAAGTCATTTTACATTGGGTCGACCTGGGACCCCAAGTCATTTTACACTAGGTCAACCTGGGAACCCAAGTAATTTTACACTGTGTCGACCTGGGAACCCAAGTCATTTTACACTGGGTCAACCTGGGACCCCAAGTGATTTTACATTGGGTCGACCTGGGACCCCAAGTCATTTTACACTGGGTCAACCTGGGACCCCAAGTCATTTTACACTGTGTCAACCTGGGACCCCAAGTCATTTTACACTGGGTCAACCTGGGAACCCAAGTCATTTTACACTGTGTCGACCTGGGAACCCAAGTCATTTTACACTGTGTCAACCTGGGACCCTAAGTCATTTTACATTGGGTCGACCTGGGACCCCAAGTCATTTTACACTGGGTCAACCTGGGACCCCAAGTCATTTTACACTGTGTCAACCTGGGACCCCAAGTCATTTTACACTGTGTCAACCTGGGACCCCAAGTCATTTTACACTGGGTTGACCGGTCATCGTGTTATTTGTTTGGTTTCATGGCATCTTCCGCAATTTCAATGTTCAGTGAACGGTAATTTACATTATACGTTGTTCATTGAGTTGTTGAGATAAGAACTGACATCCCTGCACTCAGGACATTCCTATACGCGCTCCGTCCCCTCGTTCAACAGCCAGCTAACAGTCACACTAATAATCGTTCCCACCGCTATCTGATTGATCTTCGCTACTGGACTGGTGCTGGACTGAATTTTGCATGTGGATTAGCTTTCCCTATTAACAATGTCCCTCGCCATCAGGCGAACCTACTCCGACTTCAGAGATACTTGCAGTTTACGTCCCCAAGTCAAGGACGACAGGTCAACATTTTAGTCCAACTGTCCGGTGTAGGGGTTGCACCTCTAACTTCAGCATCAGCACACCAGATGTTTAAGAACACGCGTTCTTGGTGTGTAAGCATCTATGTGTGTGGTATGTGTTGTGCATGCGATGTGTGTGGGTGTCGGTGAATGAGTGTTTGTGAACAAGATCGATAACAAGTCTCTTCCCGCTAACAGCTATTATCTCCCTTTGTTGGCAGGTATGGAGATGCCAGTTCCAGTACAAACGAATCGATTTGTGAACTCTTACTATCGGGAGCAACTGAAAGAAGTGCCTTATACCAACAGTTATGTGCCTGCCTGTAGCGACTATGGAGCGCAGTTTCAAGAGCATGGAATCAACTGTTTTAAGAACAGCAACACAATCAACATTTATAATCACTCCAGCTGCGACAATCGCAGCTCGTTTAACATTGAAGAAGGTGAAGCTGACCTACTTGAACTGGGGCACAACTGTCTCAGATATGGTGAATTTATTCAAAGTCCTGGTCTGCATACTGGTGAGACAGGGTGAGCAATTTTACAACTCGCAATATATCTTTATTTGCATACAAGAGGCTGGTTATAAGTCCTGTCCCCGCTGTGAAGAAACAGTTATAGAGTGCTCGCGTTGTGTATAGTGTGTATTCCTTTTCATTATAGTCACCACTTGAACTGACACACTAATGCCGTCTGTGCTTGCCCTTGAAAAGACCGTGGGTATAGAACACACTATTTTTCTAACACAACCAGTTGTCACATGAGCTTGCCATGCTTCATCACTGTCAAAATTATTTCTTCCTTCAAGCTGTTTTTGTATGATTTTGGAAAACAGAAAATATGATGGAATCAATTCTGTAGAATAGGATGGGTGTGGGAGAATCTAAATATTATAATTCTGGACTGATAAACCGCATACCCCCGTGCGTTGTGAGAGGACACGGTATCTTGAAGCAGATGGCGATTTTAAGTACGTGTTATTCCTTATTTTCGAGAAACAGCTTTTTTTTAGTTTGATATCTGCAAAGTAATCTCAATTAACACCAATGTCAAAAGGACCACACCCAAAAAAAAAGTCACTATAATATTTCCTGCAGACTTATGCGCTCCCGGCTTGACAAGTATATGGGAGCCCGCGTTTTTCCGTTGCCGGTTGGAAATGTTGGTCTAGGAATCATAGTGGTTAACCCAAGTCTCATCTATGGTCACCATGGTCGTCACATTGTTTTATGGCTGACACTTTGTGAGCAACTGTTGACAGCAATGTAGCCTGCTTGCTTCTATTCAGTTGTCAACAGGAACGGAATGCAGAGGGTACACGCTTTTCTCATGTTTAGTCTGTTGAGAAAAATTGTGCTATAGTGCGTTCATAAATGTTTGCGCCCGTAAATCCATAACTCAGTAACCAACTGAGGGGAAATGGTGATATTTAGTATATAACCTTATCGTTATGTACACCCAACAAAAACATTTTGTTCTCGAGATTGTACAGCAGATCTTAATGTTTATTTATGTGCGGTATATAATTTACGGGTCAGAGAGGCATGCATAATATGAAATGTGTTACATATTCACACGGAAATATCATGTTTAATAATGATTATTCTCCGTGGTGCGCGGAAATTTCCTTATGAGAAGCACGTCACATAGTGGAAGGGCAGTGTTCATGGGTGATTTGCGTTGTTACCCGGATTGACGTGCATTACTGTAAAACAAGTTTGTTAGCGTGAATTCAATACATTTTCGTCAAGACATTCATGACTTCAGTTGCCTTTGGGCCTATCAAAGACATATTACTCAGGTGGGATTAAACATAAGACAGCAGGAAACATTTCATAACGATACAACAAATACTTTTCAAAACATATTGAATGTGAATGAGGGCAAACATTTGTGAACGCATTATAATTGTTCTTTGACTAAGATTTATTGCGTTATCTCAGCAATTGTCGGCTTTTCTATCCTAGTCAAGGATTTTCTCCAGGCTTGTTGCAATTCTAAGGACGGTCTCTCAGCTCTTGGCAGATCACCAACATTTGAGCGCCTACACTTAAATTGTTTACATTTATTTTTAACGAAGCGTTCTTTTTTAACCGAAGCATACGACTGGCAAGAATCATGAAACACTAGTTCCATATTCCTGTGTTTTTTATGTAGATGTTTTCCGTCTAATGTTAGGAATGTTAACACAGCCCTGGCCTTTGACTTCTGGATTGTTCTTACTGCTTGCTTGCTTGCTTGTGTTCGCTGGCTGTGAACTCTAGCGTGAAGTCCTGTATGTCGGCTGAAGACATCCTGTTGTCACAACATCAGTGTGATGTCATACCAGATCTGAGGTTTGCGTGAGTATCCGTTGTCCCATGTCTAGCTTATTGGTGTGCAGACTGGTGGTTCCTCGCCATGCAGGCAGATACTCTCCGGCTTCGGGGGTTGATTGTTCTTACAAATGGTTAGAGCAGCAATTTTGGATAATAGGGTATTTTACGTCGTATATCACAGAGGGATAATCATATGAAGAAACAAATTCACACGCCTAAACCTCAGTGAAACTATGAGGAACTTTGAATGTGCCTATTTCAACTCTTTAATGTTACTCCTAAAGACTTATGGCCAGCCTTTTGTATATACAGTGAAGTCACCAAATTGTGGCGATTTGTTAACAGAACTAACTTAGGCACGATGAGAAGCCAGTCTGTATCTATTATGCACCAAATATGAGTTTCTAGGAAAGGGTTGTTGACCAAAAGCATGGAAAGGAAATTTAAAACTATGCACCAACTATTGCAGTATCGCACGTAATAGGTTTGATTGCAAAACATCCTACGGCTCATCATGAAAAGGAATTGTAGTAAATTAGAATACTAGTAGGAATATACAAGATCTGGGTTTTGTAACCGACAATTAGATCGTGAGTTATTCCATCAAATACATTGATGCTCCCACGATGTGTCTCCACCTTGCCGTGGTGGGGGAGCTTGCGTGTCCCATTGACCCCATGTGCTTGCCGATGGATGAAAACTACATATCGGACAGCTCGTGGGATAGGGACCAGACTAAGAGAGACACAACCTGCTGCTCTGCAGGTAGACTAAGGATAGCAGTCAAAAGATTAAATCAGGTACACGAAGGCAGAAGACCTTGGTCCGGACAATACTCTAAGGCTCTCTGTCGAGGGCTGTGGCTGAACGCCTCTAAGCCACAAACCCTCGGATCTGAGAGCCAGGCCGATACCCACCTACCGAAAAATAGAGGTGAGATACTGAGCAAGCTACATGCTCAGGTCTGATACATGTTCGAAGGCTCTCAGCTGGGGGATATGAGGGATTATTGGATGAGAGGGCCTCCCCGTTTCTCGTTCACCGCTGCACGAAGGTAAGGTGCTGAGCCGGCAGCACACGTAGCCTACCTCGTGAGCGAGTACAAAAAGTCAGAAAAGTGCCCCAGTCGAAGGAAATGGTTACGAAAACTGTCTGTATCTAACTCATAGAGAGTGTAGACAAAAGTGGAAAAACGTCTCAATAACACGAAATGGAACGCACGGCTAGCGAACCTATTGCGTGGTTTGAAGTCAAAAGCAAAAGCTTACCGAGTGGATGTCGCCCGAAGTCTGAGCGTTCCTGGTATGTGCTTGAGCTATCAGTGGCAAGCGAGATGCCCAACACATGGAAGTGAGGAACTGAAGCAGCCATGAGCAGGACGAAGCAACTCCTCGGGTGAGCCCAGTCTCAGAGCAATTTGTGCCGGCTCTGCAATTATGGAAGCCTCCTTGGATAGCGAGTGAATGCCCATGGTCTGCCCCTGCCTTCCCTTGAGGGTCGACCGTGATGTCTCTTATCGTTCTATCTTGACCAGCTGAGATGTGGGCGACATCACAACAATAAGTCTAACGTGCCTCGAAACCCGAGGAAGGCTAACCTCAATAAAAAAAATGCCCACCGAAGCCGGAAGTATCGTCCTACGGGTGGCAAAATAAAAATTGGCACTACGCAATTACGTCCGAGTGAATTGTCTCGTCCGAATGTCTCTCGTGCTAGGAACAGCTCTGACTACCTAGTTTCTGAATACCGCTCTTGTTCGGAACAGCTCTGACTAGGTAGTTTTCCGAATGTCTGTCGTGCCTGGAACAGCTCTGACGGGCACAAGGACAAGCACATGTCCGAAAACTCGCTGAGTTGACACCATCTGCAGACCTGTCTGGTTTGTGCAGGAACGGCCCGGGGTTAACGAAATGTCCAATATATTGAAGTGAGGAATTAAAGCAGCCATGAGCAGGATGTGACGATTCCCTCGGTGAGCCCAGCACCAGAGCATTATGTGTCGACTCTGCAATTATGGAAGCCACCCAGGATGGCGGAAAATGCTATGGACTGTCCCTGCCTTCCTTTGAGGGATATGACCATTAAGTCTCCGACTGTTCCAACTCGACCAACTGGGATGTGGACGGTACCACAAAAGTGAGTATCCCAGGAATGCAAACCTGGTCAAAAATGCACGCTAAAAGCCGGATGTGTTGAACTAAGGATTTCGATCCAAGGGTGCCTAACTAGACACACCGCAATCACATCTGAAAAAAACACTCCGGATGAACTCAAAGAAGAAGAAATACATTGATGGCTGATTTACACTGAGAGGTAATGATTTCATTACGTTACCGACAATTGGATCATGGGTGTTTAACCAAATACAAGGATGGCTGGCTTACATTGAGAGGTAATGATTTCATTATGTTACCAACAATTGGATCATGGGTGTTTAGCCAAATACAAGGATGGCTGGCTTACACTGAGAGGTAATGATTTCATTATGTTACCAACAATCGGATCATGGGTTGTTAAGTCACATACAAGGATAGCTGGCTTACACTGAGAGACAGGCGTGTCCATGGGAAACGTCCCATGGGATGGGATGGGACAGCACACATTTGTATTTCCCATGGGACACATGGGACAGTAGCCATGTCATAGCAACTTGATCTACGTCAGAGCTACCCTTATTTTTTTTAAACCTTTTTAAAGCCTTTTATCCTTCTTTTTACTCTATATATTTACATCAATTCTTTATCCCATACTGCACAATTTACACAGTTTTTTGTTTGTTTTGCACGTGAATTTCTTGCCGAATCTATCACATTTTCCAGTCCATTGTTTGTGTGTACTGATAATGCAGCAAGCATGACGGCAGCATTTGATGGACGGTTTGATACCGATACAGAAATGCACCGATCTGGTTGTACTGAGCACAGGTTATCAACATGCATTACTGATAGCTTCAGCAGAGGAGTGATTTCTGAACTGGATCAGTTCATTGATCAACTTTCATTTATTGAAACATATTACAATACACGTCAGGCAAAGGCATCATAGCTGCCATTTTCCATGCCAACAACATCTGTAACACGTGAATGGCGATCACATTACCAACGTTTCAATGCCCATTTAAAAAATTACTCGCATTACTTTAATGAAGATGATGAAGAATTCTTAAACCACATTCCGAATATTGCTCAGATTAAAGAAATGCTGTACTATATAAGAAATTCAAAACTTTTTTTGTTTTTGACAAACTAGAAATTGATGGTGCTACATTTCATTTAATTTTGCTGTTATACTTCCTCCTAGACTATCAGTTGTACAAAGTTATTGTTGATATTGACGAAGAAACTTCCAGCAACATGGTGAAGAAATATTGTCAGAACTTTCAGAAAATTATTGGAGAAAAACCTTGGCCATATTGCGGCAGTTCTTTGACAGTTACTGCAGAATTCCTCACTGGAGTTTACATTAAAGTCAAAATAAAATACATGGTCAAGTCAGTTGTTACTAAGAAGAAAGGGAATGTGGACACCAATAAATGGTTGGATCGCTTTTTCTTAGTCTGTTGTTCCAACTGTTATTTCATTCATCAAAGATTTAAATCTTTCTTCTGAATCATCTGCTGTATGTGAAGTAGCAGGAATTGTAGAACAAAAGCCGAAAAGTGATTCTGACTTATTTTTGTATCCTCCGCCAAACAAAGCACTTAAGTTTGATGACCCCAGAAACAAATGCCTTGAGGATGATGTCACCATGTTTCAAACATTACGGCAACTAACTTCACAACCAATAAATTATTGGAAAAATTAACATAGGTTTCCACTGCAAAAAGCAAGTGCGAAAATTGTTTTGGCCATACCAGTGTCCTCAGCAGCAGTAGAGCGCTAATTATGGGATGGGATGGGACACGCATAAATTACCATGGGATGGGATGGGACTGAAAAATGTGTCCCATGAACAAGCCTGCTGAGAAGTAATGGTTTCTTTCTGTTACCTACAATTGGATCATGGGTTGTCCCCAGAAATACTATTATAACTGCCTTACACTCAGTTTCGCTGCTATCATAATGTTGCCGACAGCTGGAATTTAGGTTGTCCCACGAAATACAATCATAACTGGCTTACACTTAGGGGTAATATATTAATCTCACTACCAACAATTTGGTCATGAATCGTCCTGTGAAACATTAAAATGATTGACTTACACTGAGTGGTGATGGTTTCATCATGTTACAGACAGTTGTGTCATGGGTTTATCCCATGTCTTTTGAAAATAACATTTTAAATAAACGTATAAGTCTCTATCATTGAATGTAAGAAAGAGAGTGCTAAAGAGCTATATAGAACCTGTTTTGCTGTATGGCTGTGAATCTTAGAATATAAATGAAAAAATTAGGAAGAGATTGGAAGCAACAGAGACGTGGTTCCTTAGACGAATGTTGCGAATTCCTTGGACTGCCAGAGTAACTAACAACGAATGCCTTAAAGAGGCTGGCGAAACTAGAACATTATGTACAACAATAAGAAAGAGACGAACAGCTTTCTTTGGTCATGTGATGAGAAGAGAGGCGCTGGAGAACATTGTGACAACTGGAAAGATCGAGGGGAAGAGGGGCAGAGACAGACCACGAGAAGTGATGCTGGGTGGAATGCGACGGTGGCATGGAGGAATATCAACGGCAGAGTTGATCCAGAAAACCAAAGACCGAGATCTGTGGAGAGTCATGAACGTCTACGCCAGTTGGCACGGCACTTGATGATGATGATATTTCTTTGTTTACCATACAGACGTCGCGTCAGCTAGCTAGAGCAGATCGAAACTCTAGCACCTCCATTTGGGAGTCCTGAAAACAGGCTGTGTCCCTACAGTCTGGCCCAGAGAGTAGGGTTTGAACAGAAAAGTCAAACCCGAATCCAAGCAAAATGGCAGAATAACGCGAAATCAGCGGAAGAACCTAAGTCGCGTTAAATTATATTGGTTTAGGAAAGCCACACATAATTGCATCTATAAGCAAAAAAAAATGCAATGAACAGGAACGCTGAGAAATTGTCTTGTCTTTGTCCTAACAGGCTCGCGTCACAACAAGATCACCACAAGAAGCTAGACCCATATTCTCCACTTTGTATGGTTCCACTCCCTGGCCATTTGATAGAGACCAACTTTATTCGTCGCAGAAATGAAAGAGAGAGGGAAAGGGTGAGGTGCGTCAACGAAGGTTATGATAGACTGAAAGAGCACCTGCCAATGGAACACAAGGACAGAAGAATAAGCAAGGTGAGGGAACAATAAGATCATGATCTCTGTTATCTTATGTCATTTACAGTTGGCTGGAATTCCATGGCTTTGTTTGCTAATCAGTGTATTGAAAATCCAACTAGGCAAGCATTAGAACATATATCTCAATAGGTAAGGTTGGCGGGGTTGACTGGTTGGTTGTAAATCCTCTGGGAGACTGAGCTGTAACTGATTCAGTGCCGAAAGATAATATAAATATGTGACCTCCCATTTGGACAGAATGACGATATATCGCCATTCTAGGATCATAGTATTATTTGTTTTGTATCGTTTATTGCTCAGTGAATAGACATTTACATTGTAATACTTGTTCATGTGACTGTGCGCCCTGTTTGGACCAACCCTACTTTTTAGTTCGGTACTGAATCAGTTAACTCTTAAATCCGATGCATTCGCATTCAGTTCATCTTAGCCCTGAAAATGACTTACGTCTGTGGGAATGGTGAGGATATTATTCTCCCGACTGTACCAAAATACCGCCTCTAATGGAACTGTTGCAGAGCTCTCCTCGCCCTGGTGTGTAAGACTGGTATTAAAACGTCACAACTTTAGATGTAAGCAGGTCAGCACATATGGGCTGGCTGGGAATAGGTCTCATGTGGCGATGTTTCCTCCTCAGCGCCGGCTCTGTGGCAAAGAAGTTACGGACGCAATTCGTAATCCGCATACCGCGTTCAACACACAGCAGCGGACGATTTGGGCAGCAGACCGCAGTTGTATGAGTGCTGGTCGTTCAGAAAGCAATGACAAACTACTACACATTAAACTTGCCAATAAATCACAAACAGCCAAATAAATGCTGGCGTTGACTGCCACGTGATGTAAAGTCTATGTAACTAACTAACTTCCTCTACAGAAGACTGCACGTCCTTGTTTAACAGACCCAGTCGCAAAGTGAACTTCAGTAGTTATAAATACTGACCTTTGAGCTTGAGCGAGCAGCAAGTTTTATACAGATTCACTAACCGTGTCTATGGCGTTCAATAGCCTGGCACCACATGGTATGCGGCCTTCTCCCTCTTTGAAAGTCCAGTGACGTCAAAACAAGAATCATACAAAAGCACCCAGTTTATCGATGAGACCACGCGGAAGATGTAAACAGTATACACGTTAAAATGAAGAAATGGTTGCCTTCTCTTGAACTTAAGGCATATTCTTATAGATATAGAGTCACAGATATAGAGGACACAGCTGTTTAGATAATCTAGCTAATGTCTGTGTGTCTGTTTCTCTGCCTGTTCTTCTGTCTTCGGTTTATTTATTTGTTTATTTATCTCAACGTCTGTCTATCTGTCTGGTTGTCTGTCTATATAGTTTATTTGCATGTCAGTCTGTCTGCTTGTATGCGTGCTTGGCTGACTGGTTGCCTGTCTGTCCATCAATGTTTTGTATGTTTCTGTCACTGTTTCGAGCAACTTCTTGTCCAAGCATGTCCCACCTGTTTAATTACCTATACTTTATTCATTAATGAAAACTATCTCCTGTTTCCACTAGGTAGAGACATTACGGCGTGCCATTGAATACATAAGAGAACTACAAAGTTTGTTGGACGAGACAGAAGGAAGTTTTCACACGTTATCCAACACGTGTTCAGATGACGCACTACTTTCTGAGCGCAGAAAGACGTAGTCTGCTGCTTACGAACATGAAGTCTTTTCCTGATATATAACACTTCATTTAATATAATTTGGTCATGTTACAGAGAAAGAGTATTTCGATGTGCTTTTCACTACTCATAATCAAATGTTACTAAGACATGCCGAGACTCCTGCTATACACTCGTCTAAACCACAATTATGTAATCAAAACAAACAAAACATGCTTGCTTGCTTGCTTGTGTTCGTTGGCTTGAGCTCCAACGCGAAGTCCTGTATGTCGGATGAAGGCATCCTGTTGTCAACATCAGTGTGATGTCATACAGGACCTGAGGTTTGCGTGAGTATCCGTTGTCCCATGTCTGGCTTATTGGTGTGCAGGCTGGTGGTTCCTCGCCGTACAGGCAGACACTCTCCGACTTCGGAGGAATCGGCGATCCTACTGACTTTAGCCAGGACCCCGAAGGGACCTGTTGCCCAGGACGCTCGACGAGGACGCGTCAATAGGTCTTGGCCAGTATATAACCCGGCCCTGGTGCCTTGGAAACACCTCTGCGACCCAAACAAAACATGATAGTGATAGTCTCTTTAAAACGTTTGTGTTGGCATTGAAACAAATGACAATATGTTTTGTTTAGTTCGATTGAGATGATTCACTACGCTACTTCATTATATGCTGAAATTTTTTTTCTGCATTATGCATCTCAGGAGATACAGCGAAATATGCCAGGCAATAAATTGTGCAATATATTGTTTGCGAGTTCATTATTCACATGTTGCTGATATGCTATTATATTAAATATGGACACATTTGAAACTTAATTACTTTGGTGTAAAGTGCTGTCAATATTGCTGTGACGTGATCTGGCATAACATCAAAACATAAGTTCGAACAAAACATCGTCTAGAGTTGCATAAAACGATCCAGCAAAGAAGCATCAACGGAACATCAATAAAAAAGACTCACTCGAAGGCTGGCAATCTAATTGATGCGGCTAAGTTTATTAGCCCAGATTCTTGTGATCAGTCAGACAATTTATGAATCGCAATAAGTTTCGATCGGGTCTGTAAATGTCAGACGGGACGATCGTAAGAAAATATCAATTATAAATATTCAACTGTTGACCAGACTAGCTACTGAGAACTATCAAATTAGTATTGCAGTCCTTCTGTCCATCCAAGATTACCGAAGTGTCCTCCTGGTGCGACGTTCTCAATCTCATTCCTAGATTCCGCATATGTCCCAAGGTCTTAATCTTGATAAGTAAAATGCCCTGCTATTCAGGTTCTCCTTTCTAATATATATTAGCCATGAATAAAGTCGAAGTCGTCCTGCCAGTGAATCTATATATATATAAAACAGAGTGTATGTGGCTTTGTTTGTTTGTATTGGATGCGTTCGATAACGGTACATCCGATTGAGATGAAATTTTCTACACGTCTTCCTTTCATTCCTGTGCAACCGACTGTTATAGTTTCTTAGTGTAAAATCTTCTACTTATTTAATAACATTTACTTTTTCATTTTTCATTATATAATCTCTATATAGCAGGGGGACTTCACTCTAGAAAAGTTATTTCAAGGGGCATAACTTTTAATAACATTTCTATGTACTTTATAGTCATATTGTTGGACTTACTTGCACTATTGTTAAACTCTTTGTCTATAGTTACTTTTAGGCATATAAGTTATAATAAATAATGATATAATCTTTAAGGCATTTTAAAAGTTTTCATAAAAATAATGCATAATGCATAACATTGTAACCCATCTTTTTCTGCTTAAAGAACTTATCTACTGTCATGTCGGTGATTAAAAACAGTTTTCATTAAATATAATGAATGGTGTGTGGAAGGACATTCTTTTAAGTTACTGTGCGCCAGGAGCTGGGCGAAACCACGCCGGGTCAGATAGATAGACAGACAGACAGACAGATAGTCGGGAACGGAAGCTTATTTGACTACTTATATGAATTAAATGACATGCTCCCCACCAGGGACTGGGTGAAGCCGGGTCAGACAGACAGACAGATAGACAGGCAGACAGTCGGGAACGGGAGAGCTTATATGACTACGTATATGAATTAAATGAGATGCTCCCCACCAGGGACTGGGTGAAGCCGGGCCGGGACAGACAAACAGACAGATAGACAGACAAACAGATAGTCGGGAACGGGAGAGCTTATATGACTACGTATATGAATTAAATGAGATGCTCCCCACCAGGGACTGGGTGAAGCCGGGCCGGGTCAGACAGACAGACAGACAGATAGACAGACAGATAGTCGGGAACGGGAGGGCTTATATGACTACTTATATGAATTAAATGAGATGCTCCCCACCATGGACTGGGTGAAGCCGGGCCGGGTCAGCCAGACAGACAGACAGACAAACAAGCAGACAGACAGACTGATAGATAGATAGATCCCCTCCAGGGCCTGGGCGAAGCCGGGCCGGGTCAGCTAGTATCTTTATAAATTAGAGGCGTCGTGAACGTGCTGCTTCTCTAGTCAAAATCTATGATCCGAATGTTTTTGTTGTTCTTAACAACATCTTCTGACGTATATGTTTTCCACGTAAGGGTCTTAGTTTCTATTACTCTTTGATTCGCGACTTTGTCGCCATTATTTGTTTACGTCAAATTTGTTGCGCTACTACTTGGCAAATATGTTTATATAAATCTCTCTCTCTCTCTCTCTCTCTCTCTCTCTCTCTCTCTCTCTCTCTCTCTCTCTCTCTCTCTCTCTCTCTCTCTCTCTCTCTCTCTCTCGATGAGTAGTGGGCCTGCAGTCAGTAAGCTGGCATAGCTTTTCGGTCAGTCCTGCCGGCGTAGCTTGAAAGCTCGTCGGTAGGCGTCCAGTGGTTTTGCATGTATCACCTTGTACCGAGAGGGCGCGCTTAAGCGATGCTACTCTTGGCTTGCCTGTGCGTGAATAATCCATCTGTCTGATAGATATATGATTGATCCTGCCAGTAGTCATATGCTCTGCGAACTGTTGAGGCTCGGCCCTATATCGGAAGATTTGTTCGCAACTTAGACGAGCAATATCTTCTGTGGGCAGAAACTCGTCGGCTGCATGTGTATGTGGTCTGTTGTGGCGGTCAGTCCGGCTATCCGATGGGTATCTGGTTGATCCTTTCAGTCGTCATACGCTTGTCTCTACGCCTGGGTTGTCTCAAAGCTGAAAAGTAAAGGAATTGACGGAAGGGCCGCTTTCACGAGGTTCTAGGCTACCATCTGTGCTTGAGAGCCAATACATACAGGGATAACTGGCCTGTGGCAGCCTAACGCCCACTGCACCTGCGTTCGTCTCCAGTCGTCCTGACATTTCTTGCCACTGGAACCAGATGGACGCAGGCAAGAGAGTGAGGCCGATGAAGTTGCGCAGTTCTTCCTCACTATAAACTAATTCATCGCGCAAGTCATTCTTCATCCTAGTGTTTTCATCATTCCTGAATAACAAACCTGGATGAAATGAATGGTCATCATCATTCTTGATAGACGAACATCCATATAAACTAAACGCACTGTCATTAAAAGAAGTTGTTAGTTTGAAGATATTAGTTTGAATAATAAGAAGACAGACAAAATGGTAATATCAAAGAAACTGATCCTACTCATATTTACTGTTAGTCTTTGGTATTAACTTGGGAAGGTGCAGAAATTCAAGTACTTAGGTGCATCGATAGCGTTAGATAGAAAATGCATCACATACACAGAGAACATAATGAGGCCTACAAAAACTTGCATTTTCTTTTAATGAAGAAAATCTTATGCAATAAGTAGCTGCCACTGGAAAATACGAGATGAAGAATTATGTCGTGTTATATAGAGCCGGTATTTGCATAAGGCTGTGAATCCTGGACATTATCAAACAGGCGGGAATGCCATTGGTGCACAGTGATGTAGTTTTAGAGAAGATGAGATGAGATGATGATGATGAAAATATTTTGGACAGCCAAATAAAGTAATGTTTAATGTTTTGAAAGATACAGAGATACAAAGACAACTTAGCATAAACATCAGAAAAGGGCATTCTTTATTTCGCAATGTCATGATGTAACGTTTACGCCAAGGTGAGGTGAATGTATGAGTTGAGAATCTTATAATACAATGAGGTTAAATGGGTCAGAGAAGAGGTATGCGGATGTTGGGTCAGAAAGGTGGAGTAAGGAATCCCAAAACAATGGTTGGCCCCAAACACAATGGAGGGTTATATCACGGAGATGTCGGTCTGGGTCACGAGGGCACAGAGAAAAACGTGATAGTAGACGAAGAGACAAAAGAAACCCAGCAATGTAATGTTGGAGGAATTTAGAATGGCGTTCAAGGGGGTTAAATGGTGTCTCTTTTGAGGTCCTGGGAAGAGTGATTAAAGACAGAAGTCTAGGCAAATTATAATCAGTTGAATTCTGGAGCTAAGTGAGGGAACTTAGCCCGATAGTTGAGTTTGAGTTAAGTCAGGGAGACTTAACGGGGACAGTTGAATTCTGAGGCTAAGTATTGGAGACTTAGCCAGGCTTTCATTGAGAGTTGAGTTTGGGTTGAGTGATGGAAACCAGCCAAGACAGTGGCATTCAGGACAGTTGATTCTGAGGCTAAGCGAGGGAGACTTAGCGAGAGCATTCAGTCTGAGGCTAAGCCAGACAGTGGAGTTCTGAGTTATGGACCAGTAAGGGGAACTGAGTCCAGAGAGAAGAGACTCAGAGGAGGTGGTTAGAGTCACGGACGGAGAAGAGTCCATAATAGAATATTGTGCAAGGTCAGTCGACGGCAATAGTGTGGTCGCAGGATCTTACTGTGTTAAATTATACTCTGAGTGTGCTGGAACTGTGCATAGGCAATATAGATATATTTCACTGATGAATTTTCCTGAAGAGTGTTACAGCATCGAGTTTGTTTCGAATTAAATTAGTGTGTGCTCAGGCTGGTGTTCTATATTGATTCATCGTTGTTGATCAGTCGTCCGACACAATATTCACACTGGCATCCTCTAGACACAACCATGGCCATTTCTATCTGTCAATCTGTCAATAACCTTGTGACACATGAGAAGAGAAAATTGGAACATAATTTGATTACCCGAAAAGAATTTTAAGAAACAAAATCCAGGGAATCAGCCTAACATCGAGGCAAGGGAAAATATCGAAGGACATGAACTGATGCATTCAGGTGAGATCGCCATGGGTAGAGAAGTATGATCGCCCAGGCCAGTTGACAAGGTACTTTATGGTAATTAAATTTCTTCTTCTTCTTCGCTCACTTTCAAACGTCAATGTAAATAAATATAAAGAAAGCAGCAGTCAACTAAACGTTTACAATTAACACCTAACAAACGTGTAATTGATGTATTAATCAAAGCACCATGTTCAAATTATAGTCTGTATACGATTTGATTGATTGATTGATTGATTGATTGATCTAGAAACGACATCACAGCATTCGGGGCATTCCTATAGGCGCTCCGTCTCCATCCTCAACAGCCAGCGAAGAATTCCAACATCAATAGTACCAGTAGCAATCTGATTATATGTCCTCGCCTTTCCTCTGAGCGCCGAGCGTCGGCCAGATCCCCTCGCCACTCCTCGCTGCCGCATTCTTGCCAGACCATGATGATCCATTTGCTCTTCCGAGGTGTACACGTGCTCCCAGAAGGCCGCAACCACGTCTGCCTTGTCATGCAACAATACTCCACCAAGTTTTGCAGAGCCAGCCAATATGTGCGCTTGTTCATTCCCCAGAACGCCGGCATGCCCCGGAGAAAAGATCCAGGTGATGCTTGCCACCCGCGACCTCCGAAGCGAAGCATGCCTGTCCTCATCTTCCTCAGCATGCTTTCTGAGTCAGTTACAATCACGATGTATATATGTGTGTGTGTGTGTGTGTGTGTGTGTGTGTGTGTGTGTGTGTGTGTGTGTGTGTGTGTGTGTGTATGTGTGTGTGTGTGTGTCGTATTCTCGATCTAGCGGAAAGCTGCAGTGACCGCCTCCACCTTCATTCCTAAGCTAGATGTGGTATCATATGCCAGGCTCTCCTGCACCAAACATCGGCCATTAGCTTTTGCTATGAACCCCCAGGCACTTCTCCTACCTCTCGACACCGAACCATCTGTGTAGATAATCACATCACCCGTATATGAATGTATATGAATGTATATCTAATATATATATATATATATAAGAGAATGTTTGTTTGTTCCTCCTTATGCGTTCCCGAACGGTCCATCCGATTGAGATGAAAATTTGTACAGATTTTGTTCTCACTCCCGCGAATCCAACCGAAATAGTTAGTTTAAAAACAGTTTTGTACGTAATAAAACAACATTAATTAAAATATTGCAAGGGGACTTAACAACAAAAGTTAATATCAAAAGACATTTATTTTAGTCCATCCATCCATCCAGAATGTGCCATGCCGATAAGCGTGGGCGGTCATGTACTGCCATGTCACTCGATCACCAGAGTCGTGGATCAGCTCTGTGTTCCTGTCTCGACCATGCCACGTGGCCAAGCCATCCAGGTATTTACGTCTCGGTCTTCCCCTTGGTATCTTCCCTTCGATCTTGCCAGTCGTCACCAAGTTCTCCAATTCATTTCTTCTCATAACATGCCCAAAACATTTTGACTGTCTCCGTCTAATGTCTCTAATCAGTTTACGATCTTCATTTGTTTCTTGAAGGACTTGTTCATTTGTTTTTCTGTATGTCCATGGGATATTTAGCATTTTCCTCAGAAACCAAATTTCCACAGCCATCAGCTGTTTTTCAGCTTGACTGCTTATTGTCCACGCTTCACATCCATACAAAAGTATAGGTTCTATGTAGCACTGCAACACTGTTTTTCTCGTTTCACTTGATATCTTTTTATTGGTAAGTATGTTCTTTATCTTGCAAAAAGCTACCTTCGCAATGGCAATTCTTGTTCTAATGTCTTCAAGGCATGTCCCATCAGATGTTATGACTTTGCCGAGATAACAGTATCGAATTACTTGCTTAAGAATACTCATATATCACATTGTGGTATTTCCTTCTTCCCAGTGATGACCATAATCTGTGTCTTCTTAATATTCAGTTCTAACCCTAGTTGTTCACTATGTGCAACAACCGCATCTACTAAATTTTGCAGGTCCTGTTCATTGTCTGCAATCAAGACGGCAAGGGCACAGTAAATGCTGTGTATATACTGAGAACAGTAATTGAACGTTCTATAGAAGTAAACAAAGATCTATATCTTTGCTTTATTAACTACACAAGGGTTTTCGATAAAGTGCGACATGTCGACATGATAAGGATGCTTGAAGATCTACAAATTGATGGAAAAGACCTTAGACTTGTAAAAAACATATATTGGAAACAACAAGCTGCCATCAGAATTGATAACAATGTAGGTCAGTATCAACTAATTAAAAGAGGTGTGAGACAGGGATGTGTAATGTCTCCAGATATTTGTTCCCTGTACAGTGAAAATATTTTCAGAAATATAGAAGATATGGAAGGAATCAACATTGGGGGACGATATATCAATAACATTAGACATGTTGATGTACATATCTGTGGCATGATGTCTTCAGACGTTCGCATCCCCAGTCCATTTACATTTCTCAATACTCAGTAGTTAACCACGTAAGCCGTCTTGATACCCTAACTAAAAATAGAATCGTAGATTCTAGATCGAGAGAGGGTAGATCAATGGTGGGGTCTCAATTTGATTGGGTAACCCTTGGGCTGGTAACGCTCCTTAATACATAATTAGCCCGCCAGTCGAAGCCTTGATTCCATCCCGTAAGGACGTGTTCAAGATGCAGTGGTAAAATTTGCCTAAAAGCATTCTTTGGGAGGTGGTCATCTGCACTCCAGGTACCTAAATCATTTAATATGTTATGTGTAAACCTGATGAAGTGAGAGAGAGACGAATGGCCGAGTATTTTCTTGAGAAAATGTAAAAAGAAGACAGGAATTCGTTGTACAGTGACTCTAAAACTGCCGCTCAAAACCTGTCATGTCTACCGCAGTGAAACATTCTTACCATGTCTATTGTCTGTCTGATTTGATGATTTGCATATGCTTATGACTGTAAACCACGCTCAATGCATATGGCAAAACCTTTGTGCGCTCTGAACATTCATTGAGTGCCTATCATGACCATTCTTAACCAAACTGTACATCGCTCTTGAGAGTTACCTTTGTTTGGCAGTTATGTTTCAGAATGTGTGATGCTATATACTGCATGTAATTTCTCCCTTATAATGGCTGAGAATGTTTGAGTGAATGAGATGATAATTATATAATTAACTTCTCATATTTGTAAAAGTAAAGACACTTATTAAATCCATGTTTGCAGGACTGCATTGCACTGTGGAAATTAACCTACAGTGTCTGTCAGATGAATACATGGGAAGGCTCATGCTATTTGTCAGGGAAAATTCATGTTTTCTTTCATTATGTGTATTCCACATGTGAAAGCATTTCTAGTGCATGATTTCTGCCATACAATGCCTACTTCTTGGTGCTTAATCACACTGTCTGTTCTCATAGTACACCGGTCCCTGTGATCTACTCATTGTGAGAATTTACAAGATAATTGTGTGAAGCTGCCTCTGATTAGGAGTATGTGCCTATGACTTCACGGTTTTGGGGATGAACCTGGAGAAAGGATATCACCCCAAACCCCCAAATAAAATTGCACTTCATCATCAGTGAGAGGCGGGTGTTCGAATATCACACTCCCCTTTCCCCTCCCATTCCTCTCTGAATCTGTGATAGTACTGTATAACGGTGAAAATGGTTCAATAGATGTAAAACACATGTTGTGCCTTTGTTTATTAACAGAGAATGAGGAAGATGGAGGAGGCCCTTTTCAATTACCAGGACAACTCCAGGGAAGTCCTGAGCTCTAGTCTTCAACTCCAGCTGAAAAGTCAGACTCCAAAAAGACCAAAATGAACAACAGGTTGCAAAGATTCAGCCTGAATCCACTAATTCTGGCCTATACAGATGGCACTGAAGAAAAGTCTTTCTTAAAAGCCTAAGACAGGGATACTCTCCAATTTTGTAAAAGCTCCAGGCTATATCTTCAAGATAAATTCAAGAAGAAACCTTAAGAGGAGAGATCACCTGGTTTTCAGCATGTCACTACTGGCTAAGAGTGGACATTAAAGGTGCACTTGGAGCAGACTATATCACAGTTATTATTAATAATGGCTGAAAGCTGAAGGAGCAGAAGTTAATAAATAGAGCAAATTCACAAAATGGATTAGTGATAAGTCGGTGTGGTGATTCAATTACATCAGAACCTGTTGTGGGAGATAGACTGGCAGAGAAGAATGATGGGGCATCATAGTTTTTAGATCTTCCTCTGTTGGAAAAGTAAAACTAATCCCAAATTATCAACTTTGCGAAAGGACATGTTTGTCACTTGCTTCGGACTAGTCAAAGTAGGGAATAGCCTAAACTGGAAAAACATTATGGGGAAAGCTGAAACCTGAGACATTCCCAACACCTTCATTGGTGCTAAAAGACGGTACACGGATCAGTATAGCAGTGTCTCCCTATACTTGTGCCCGGCTATAGGTTTATCATGTGTTTTCCTCATTTGACGGTTGGAAAAGTGATAGCATGATTAAAGTGTTGTGGTGTAGGATAACCTATGGTGTAGATATGTGAAGGAGGAGGGTTTATTTAGATTGATGTTTCTGTGGGGATATTGAGTGATGTGTTTGGGTTTTCATAGATAATGTCACTATAATTTGCATATAAACATATTTGAGATGTAAATTGTTGGCAGAATATGAAGCCTGAGTCTTCACTTGACCTCATCAGACATTAATAAAGTATTAGTAGTAAGAGAACAGTTTTTGAGATACATGTCTCTGTGATTGTCTTGTACATTGTTGAGAAAGAAATGTCCAACTGGTGTCAAGCATCTTCATGGTGACTGTTACTCTACTGTGCTGTTGGTTACAGAGATTGTGAAAGTCTGTGTGGTTGTTGTCAAGTATCTTCCATGATGTATGACTTGTCTAACCTGTTGGTGTGATCATTCTTTGTGAATGTTTGTCCAACTGTTGTCAAGATCTTCTCATGTTGTCTTGTTCAACCAGTGTAAAATACAGTTGTTGTTGTTTATGTTCACTACAATGGTACAATTGTCAATGTGATCATTTGTCCAAGTGTCTTGTGTCACTTGAAATAAGTAATGAGATCAAAAATGAGGTTGGCGACCAGAGCACAGTCAGCTGGAAGATGAGAGAACTGCTTTCATTGGTTACTGTGGCTAACTGCCAAGATCTCTATATATATATATGGCCTAGAAGAGAAATCATCTATAAATAATTCTGTGTAGAACTTAACTTGTGTCTAATTTCTCACAGTGGGGGTACTCGGTGAGCCAAAATTCTGAATGGTTTCTCTACAAGGGTTATGCGAGAATAAATATCAATACCTCTAGACAACACTTGCTGTTACTAACCTGTATCTTTTATAGAGAGATATACTTTATAGAACTTCACTCAATGGAACTTCTGTAATTCTCTATAAACCCACAAAAAACCTCACAATATCTAATGTTGTTATTGATATATCGACGTTTGATGTTGAGTGAAACTGAGTCCAGAACCAGCACTCGAGACATTCTAAAACGTGCTTCGTCATCTTCTGCAACAGCCAGCAAAGATTCTCAATACTAATACTAGTAACAGTCTGATTATGTGTCCGTCTGGCCCTTTCTTGGGAGTTTTGAGTGTTGTCCAGATCCTCTGGTCCCTCCCAGCAGCACCATTTCATTCAAGCATGATTTTTGTATTTTCATTATGAGAATTTTATATGTAATGTTAGTTTATAACAGTTACTTTTCCTGATGAAGGAGTTGGTGGAATTAACCTCCCCCACGGAGACGTGCCTGCCAAGCGAGTCGGGGCGCTCTAACCCCTCTCCCGGGTAGGTGGAACCCGTTAGCTTTGGACAGCAGTCTATCTAGGCGACGGAAAACTCCAAATATAAACCCCCAAGTTCAAGGTGAACCAGCGTGCTGAGGAACTGGATGGCCATGGGTTAACTGGTCGTGAACGTTGAACGTCAGGCAGGCGTCCGGGGCGGCACCAGGCGTATGGACTCCTGCGGGACATCCCCTGCCTCTTCCCTAGCAAGCAGACAATGCTAGGGTTACCGTTTATTTCCTGCAATATCCAAACTTTGCCTATGGATTCATTTAAACACGGGAATCGTCGCCGGAGCTACGGAGCACGTGCGCTGCGCTTGACACATCCCTCAGAGGCTAGAGAAGAGAGAGTGAGGAGGAGAAGACGAGGAAATGGTGTGAGAAGACGGCATAGAAATAGGAGGGCAGGCGCCAGGAGAACAAGACGAAAAGTGGAGAGACTAGGTTTCAACTATGTAAGAGTGGGATACTGGAATTGTCGCAGTGCCAGACAGAGAGGTCCTGTATTGGAGAGACTATTATATGATTTTGATGTCCTCATGCTCCAGGAGCTAAATACAGACAAATACCATTGCCCTGGCCAGTTATATAAACCCTACTGGACAGAAGAGACATGGACAAAGTCTGCTGGTGAAGAAAGGAGTGAAGCATGTGGTACTTGACTTGAGCCAGTGGAATCACAATGCAAGAGAGGTCCAGGGTATACAAATGGAGATTGGTGGCTTAAGTTGGAACATCATAAATGTATATGCCACAGTGGACTGTTTTGTCAGAAAGGAACACTGGGACTGGCTTAAGGAACTGGGGGGGGGGGGGGATTACCAGGTGAAAGGCTACTCATATGTGGAGACTCCAATGCAAGGTACAGAGATTGGGACAGTAGTGGAGAAAATCGACAGGGAATTGCCCTTGCGGATGCCATGGTGGACTCCGATGTAGTCTGCACAAATGATGGTAGGCCGACTAGAATGGCAATGAGGTCTGGCGATGCAGACACAGCTATTGACTTGGCACTTGTCTCCCAGTCATCAGTCCTTGATGTAAAGTGGACTGTTTTGAATGACCATGGGAGTGATCACATGTCATGCTCAGTCCTGATCTCTAAACCCAGGAAAGTTAAAGCTGGGAGAGCGCGCAAGACCTTCCGGTATGAGTTGACCGATTGCCTTCTTGGACACCTCAGGCTAGTGGCATGCAACAGGACTGTAAAAACTCCCTTTTTGCAGCCCCTATGGTGGACCCCAGAAGTAGACCATGCTTGGAAAGCAAAGAGAGCTGCAGTGAAGCAGCTAAAGAATGTGCGACAGACACTTCAAAGCTCACGAGAGGAAGTGGACACAGCGGAAAATGTCAAGAAAGACAAGGTGGAGGTTTCCAAGCGCTGTGCTGCAGAGGCCAAAAAGGCAAAATGGGAATGTTTCATGAAGGAGATTGGAGGTGATAACACACTTCGAAAATTCTAGAAACTGCACAGGCAAATGCAGAGAAAAGATCGGCCTATGACAGTCTGAACAATTTATAGAGATGATGGTGTGCGCGTGACAACAGACAAAGAGAAAGGGGAGGCATTTCTCCAGAGATTTTTAGAGCAGACCAATCATAATGATGCGGACACCAGGGATGCAGCTAGAGAGGAGTTATCTGGCACCACGAAGAATATGCAGTATGAAGACATCATACGGGTGGGAGATGTTAAACATATTTTGAAAAAGGCAAAAGACACGGCACCAGGGCCCGATGGGGTCAAGTATGGCCACATGAAGGGTTTGAGCGATGCAGACCTGGAGGAGATGACCGACTGCTTTAACCAGAGCATTAGGACAGCATCAGTACCGCAGGATTGGGTGCACAGCTATCTCATCCCTCTCCCAAAACCATTCAAGGATCAGTCAAAGCTTAGCGGCTTTAGAATCATCACCCTTCAAAATACATTTGGGAAGGTTCTAGAGAAGATAGTCGCTCTCAAGCTGCAAGAGTTTTTGGAAAGCGGGAAGCTTCTTCCAAGAGGCCTGGGGAGCTACAGGCCAGGAAAAGATACCTGGTCAAATGCAGCCACTTTTACCTTTGACGTGTATGAGGGGTTCCAGAGTAGACAAGAAACGATGGCGGCAGCGCTTGATCTCGAGGATGCGTACAATAGAGTTCGATATGATATTTTGATGACCGCACTGATGAAGAAGGGGGTCAATCCCAGGTTGGTGAACTGGATAGCAGCCGTCCTGCACTCTCGTCGGGTTGCTCTCCGTCTGGGTGCATGGACCTCAGAGCCACATATTTTAACCCCGGCGCTGCCACAGGGATCTGCAGTCTCATCGGTGCTCTTTAATGTGTATACGAGCAAGATTGCAAACCTAGAAGCACCAGGGGTTGGAAGAATACTAACATTTGCAGATGATATTCTTTGCATATAGGCAGGGGAGAGATAGGGAGCAACCAGCCCAGGAGCTACAGGCGACAGTAGACAAAGTGATTGACTGGTGCACTGAAATGAGTGCTGTCATCCACCCGAAAAAGGCGGCTGTTTTGTGGTGCTCTCTGGACAACATGATTGTGGGAGCGGATGTCCCAAGCCTCGCGATAGATGGTAGAAATGTCAGCAGAGAGAACAAACTGAAGTATCTGGGGATCACATTTGACAGGAGCCTATCCTTCAAGGACCATGTGGAGACGGTTGTGACAAGATCTCAAAAGGGACTCAGTGCACTTAAAACTATGGCTGCAATGGACACATAGCAGAGAATGCTTTTCACACTATACCAGCACTTGATCCTCTCAGTAATTGATTATGGATTAGGTCTGCTCACTGTCTCAGAGAGTCAGCTGGTGAAGTTAGAGCGCATACAGAACGAAGCTATGCGGGTCATTCTGTGATGCACTAGAGACACCCCAGTAGTGTGTATGCGTTACATCCTTGGTCTGCCAAGTGTTGCTGGTAGGCTCAAGGTGATGCAGGCGAAGGCATACCTCAGAGTAGCTGCAGACACAGATCACCCGTTGCATGAGGTGCTGGACGTAGTTAAGGGTCAGAGACTGATAAGAGGGAAATCATGGATGGCTCAGGCGGAGGATACGATCAGACAGGTGTGCCCCTTGGAGAACATTAGGCGTGGAGAGGAGTGGGTCAGAGTGCCAGCGGAGTAGTCAGAATTGTGCAGAGTTATAATCACATTAAGCCGGGAGTGCAGAGAGTAGCTAGCAGGGGCCACGGAAGTGGAAATCCAGCAACTAATTCAGGATAATGCTCGCTCGGGTGATGTGATTATCTACACAGATGGTTTGGTGTCAAGAGGTGAGAAAAGTGGCTGGGGGTTCTTAGCCAAAGCCAATGGTCGACGTTTGGGGCAGGAGAGCCTGGCATATGATACCACAACATCCAGCTTAAGAATGGAGGTGGGGGCAGTCACTGCAGCTCTCCGCTGGATGGAGAATACGACACACACACACACACACACATCGTGATTGTAACTGACTCGGAAAGCATGCTGACGAGGGTGAGGACGGGCAGGCTTCGTGCGGAGTGGCTTGCTTCGCTTCGAAGGTCACGGGTGACAAGCATCGCCTGGATCTTTTCTCCGGGGCATGCCGGTGTGCTGGGAAATGAACAGGCGGACAGACTGGCTGGCTCTGCAGAACTTGGTGGAGTATTGATACATGACAAGGTAGACGTGGTTGCGGCCTTGTGGGAGCACGTGCACACCTCGTAGGAGCAAATGGATTACCATGGTCTGGCAAGAATGAGACAGCGAGAAGTGACGAGGGGATCTGGCCGACGCTCACCGCTCAGAGGAAAGGCGAGGAAATATAATCAGATTGCTACTGGTACTATTAGTGTTGGAACTCTTCGCTGGCTGCTGAGGATGGGGACGGAGCGCTTATGGGAATGCCCCGAATGCTGTGATGACGATTCCTAAGTCAATCAATCAATCAATCAACCTCCCCCTAACATACAGGCATTTATAATAATAAGAATGATAATAGTGATGATAGAAGATTGGAAGGACATTTGAGAGTCAGATTTAACTCCTGAGAAAAGAAGGCCAGATTTTATATGACAGAAGTAGGATGCTGAAAGGTTGTAGAGAGGGCCATGCCTCCTATATTGTCTTAATCTACATACATTTCATCATGCTTTGCTTTAACCTGCAAATGTCACCAACTGCATTCAATCTTAATATGTAGAATTCCAACAGGCAGTATTCTAACAGATATCTGTCCTAACATGCTTTGTTCCACTTATCTTAATCTGACCATTCCTTCTTCTCAACTGGACTTGATCTCATCTGGATGATGTTTCCTTATCTTGATATCATTGTATCATTCTGAGTTTATCTCATTAGGAAACTAAAACATTACTGGAGAACACATGCTGTATTATCAATAAATACTGTTCTTGCTCCAACATATGTTTTAAGTTTTAATACCTTACATCCAAGGAGAGGAGAGAGTGATATCACCTGTGAGTGAAACCACCTCCCAGCCTCCTCCCAATACCAATCCCCCCCCCCCTTTGTTTTTTTTCTTTCTTTCATTCCACGTATGTTTATAGATAATGTTTGTATGCTTGTGAATATTGACTATGTATGAGATACTTAGACAGGTCGGTTTTGTTTGCATTATTCCAGAAGGGTATGTGTTGGCCGGTCGAGATGAGCTGATGCTCCCACACATTATGGTGAAGGTGAATTCTGTCCGTACAGAGATGCCAGCCCTCAGTCTAAATGACGGTATACTCTTACCTTTTGTAAAAGCCCGTTTGGCATCAGGGAGAATGATATCACTTTGTTACTATCCCTGGAGAACTTCCTGGCAACTCTAAAACTCTAGCAGTGTCAACGTCTTATAAATATATGTAACACTAGCTCGTCATTCTAAACGCGACAGTGAGTCTTTCTAAGTGCACTCAGTGTGATAAACGTTTGCATGTAATGTCACATTATTTATTCTTGCAAAACGTCAATATCAGTTACATGAATACATATTCTCACAATGCAATAAGGTTATCACGAGGAATTATATCACTAGTAATTATATCTACAACAATGGCAAATGACACTCAGCCATAGCAGCCATTCGTGCGATCATAACACAGTTCAATTTCATTCCTCGCACTTAATAAAAAAAAAAAAAAACTCGCTGCTATATGCACTCAGCAAGGCTAGCTTTCAAACCGGCAATTAGTACACTCGCTCGCTCAATCGCACACGTTTTTCCTCTACAACGTCCCAAGTCCAGTCTGAGCCTTCTGGTGTTCGGTCTGATAGTCACGTGGTACTTGACCGTGTGGCCTCTGTGATAGTCGTGCTGCATCGGTTGTCTCGCCGTACTAGATGTCCGGTCTTTTTGTCTGAGGTCCTTCAGTGCCAGGTTGTACTGTCAGTCAATGACGGAGTCCTGTCTATATCTCTGTGTCCTGTTTACATCCCTATGTCCTGTTTATAGCTGGGTCTTGTCGTCCCGTCTGTGTCCTGTCTATGACATATCTATCGTCCTGTCTATGACATATCTATTGTCCTGTCTATGACATAGCTATTGTCCAATCGTATGTCCTCTTTCGTACTCCCCAACACGCTGACAAGCAGAAATGTATACCTAACCACCTATACTTACACATCCTATATGTACTTGGAAATTCTGGACACCAGAGGCAGCACCAATGGGGAAAACCAACTATGTCCTAGGGTACGTCCAACAGCATGGCTCTCCACATGAACACCACTACCATTGACCCTCAATTTGTTCCACTGGCACTCACTTTATAGCAGTCATTTAGATAACTATTGCTGTTTTTGCCACAATGATTGGATTGAGATAATGGGTTTACTGAGGGGGTTGATCATGTCATTGGAGTGACCATTGTAATATGTACAATACCAACTTTCATGCCTTATTTCTTGTTGTTGTATTAACTTTAATAAATATCAAAAACTTAGGTAATTCTTTGTTTACATCTTTTTCGGTGACCTCATGTTTGTCATATATGTAATGTATATCTTGTTACGTCACAAATATGGTTGTTATGTATACACAGTACACCATGTCATGTGCTAACTTTGTTTGTTATGTGCATATATATTGGATGTCCAGTACTGTTCATATGTCATGTCAATCCCTAGAAGTCTTGACATACATGATCTACTGAGAGACTGTGGGGATTATTTGTGAGGGGGAGATCTGCATACTGACCCAACTTTATCTAGAGTGCATAGGGTACTTCCTTCCCTGGGGGTCAGTAGTAAAGTTCCTTGATCCCCACGCTTTCCATAGGAACCTACAATTATTAACTTCATTATCATTATTTTTTTCGTGAAGGGAACTTGCTTATAGTAGGAAACTTCACGTGAGGGACAACGAGTCGTTACTGGGTCCGAGGGAAAGTATATGAGGTTGATAGCCCCTCCCAATTGGGATCCCATTAGGTATCTCCTGGTCTAAAAATTTCACACCTCACACTTATTATAGTGATGAACAGCTTGAAGAATACTATGAAGACCTTTAACAAACACTGAAAGTTGTAAAATCATCAGAGGTCCTAATTGTCATGAGAGACATGAATGCGAAAGTCGGAAAAAATAAATATAAGATTATGTTATTATGTTATGTTGTTTGTCCATCAAGAATGATGATGGCCATTCATTTCATCCAGTGGGGTTGAAAGTGGTATATGACGTTGGGTGAAGAATGACTTGCGCGATGAATTGGATTAAAGTGAGGAAGAGTTGCGCAATTCGTCGACCTCACTCTATCGCCTGAGTCCATCTGAATCCAGTGGCAAGACAAGTCAAGACGACTGGAGACGAATACAGGTGCAGTGGATGACCAGGGCGCTCTACGTGCCTTGCCGTGCGCATTACGTGCTTTGCAGGTAAAAGCCGTCTTGCCCGTTGAATCAGGAATGATTTCTTCCGCGCAGTCTGCCGGATCCTGTCTTCACATGCTGGGTAGGCATACCCTAGTTCACCGCTTGTTTGACACCAAATCAGCTACCCACGCCTGGTTTAGCCAGCCTCTCACAGCTGTTGCCCGGGGGGTGGCCGCTGTCGCATGCTGACAGCTACTAGAAGCCACAGGCGTGAGCTGGGTATCAGGCTTGGAACAGTGGGGGATGGGTCCTGAAAAGGACATGAGAGTCATCCTTACTAAAGGGGCTACCAATGCCTGACACCCAGTACCCCCCTATATATAAGCAGATAGTAGGGCAATATGGCATGTGAAAGAGAAACGACAGAGGAGACCAGCTGATACAGTTCTGTGAAGAAAACAATCTTATTGTTTGCAACACATTCTTTCAACATAACCCTAGGAAACTGTATACATGGAAAAGCCCTGGAGATAGAACAAGAAACCAAATTGGCTACATTATGATTAGAAATAGATTTAAAAACAATGTTAAAAATGCTAAAACATACCCTGGTGCTGATATCAACTATGACCATAATCTTGTAGTTTTAGAATTACAAATAAAACTTTAAAACCCAGGAATAAGGAAATAAAACACAACTCGAAAGAATTACATGAACATATAACAAGATTTACAAAGATGGACAGAGTACACAGAAGATTTATTCTGGGACAACAGGGTCAATAGACCAACATTGTATAATACTCAAGAACAATTTGGGTTCCGCAAAAACAGCGGCACCAGAGAAGCAATCATCTGTTTGAGGATGTTAATTGGAAAATATATAGAAGTTCAAAAAAGTATATATGTTTGTTTTATAGACTACAAGAAAGCTTTTGATAGCGTTCGACATGAACGACTAATTACGTGCCTTCAAGATATAGGAGTAGACGGAAAGGACATCAGACTTATTAGTAACTTGTACTGGGAACAAGTAGCGTCTATTAGATGAAGTAATAACTATTCGTCACCTATAGAGATAAAAAAAGAGGAGTGCGGCAGGGACTACTATACACAGAAAGAATTTTTAAACAAGTTGAAATGCCTGGACTCAGCATCAATGGAAGAATCATAAACAACCTTAGACATGCTGACCATACCGTGTTACTAGCAGAAAGTGAGCAAGAGTTGCAAGACCTAGTGGAAGAAGTAAACAGGCACAGTGCAGAATGTGGCTTAGATATTAACATCCAAAAAGCCAACCTTCATTGCGGAGACGGCACCTAATTGATTGATTGATAGATATTATATCATATACTTTCAAAGTGATTAAACTATCACAGAAAAAAAAAATGTGAAACATCACACGTATATATCACAATACTGTATGCTTAGTTCAAAGAAGGGAGGTGGTTGTCTTTATGTAATAACACATTAGGAGGGCGAGTTGATTCGTTAAAATTAACAAGTGGTTAACCTTAAGCGCAAGTTGAATGCAACTTGTAGCCGTTGGTTATATTTAGAGATCAATGGGAACGGCATGCAATGTCCGGGATACACCACTGAGTTGCCAAATTGATCTAATTAAAAAATGTAGCCCTGTATCACGGATAAATGTTTTGGAATCATACTCAGTATTGAACCATAAATATGCAAGTAAATAAAAAATGCGTTGAGCAATATTACTTTTTCCTAATTTTGTTTTAATGTTTACACATATGGATCATATCAAATGAAAACAAATAATAATCATTTTCTTGCAAGCGATATATCAGTATACATGCTAAAACTAAAATAAATATATATGTAAATAACATCTTTAAAAAATATGTAGTGTTGTAATTTACATTAGATGATTATTTATTGATTTAGTAACTAACTATAAACATATATCCTTGCAATATGAAGCTATCCAGAAGTAAATTTGCGGTGTTGTTGGGTGTTTAAAAGAAGGGGGATCAACTTGATACCGTCATATAAATATTAAATATCAGTTGTACTTTTTCTGAATTATCTGGCATAACGACACGTCTGCTCTCGACTCCGCAGCAAGACGCATCCAAGGGTTTGACTTTGTCACAGTCACGAGCCAATTTCTCCTGTCACATAGGACATTTAAACATTCTAGAGTTGTTTTAGCATCTGACAGTGTATTCATCTACAACAGTCACAATGATTAACACCAAGTATACTGTAATTTTCTGTGCTGTTTGGATTACTGCCAGCCTTTTTTACAACGGCGTTGTTGGTGATAACACTAGCACCACCGCGTCCAGTAAGTAACTTACTTAAGTATGTTTTACCAACACTTCCTGGTTTACGGCCAGTAATCAGTATTGCCGGAGTTTTATTCCGGCCAGTATAAATACTCAGGCTGATGAGATTACCTAGTCCCGTAAAATTATGGGCACCGAATGATTCTAGTTCTAGAATTGTCTGAAAGGGAGGCTCTATGACAATGGAATTGATTGCGAATTCCGAATAGAAAAAAATTATATTTTCAATGGAATTGCGAATAGAGAAAAATTATATTCGCAATCGAATTGTGAGAAGCAACAATGTCACAGCGTCTGCTCACTAGTCAATTTTAGTTTGGGCCATTAAGAAGTCTAAGAAGGTTAATTTAAATGGGAGAGTTTATACATAGCTGAAGTATGAATAAACAGATACTTTATACATGGCTGAAGTATGAGTAAAGGGATACTTTATACATAGTTGAAGTATGACTGTTTAAATATCAAGAATAATTTTCCAGATTGGTATCCCCAATACAAATAATTGTGTCCCCAGGCGTGTTCAAGAATGGGAGAGTTTATTCGCAACCAAATTGCGAATAAATGAAGTCTCTATTCACAACCAAGTTGCGAATAAACGAAGTCTCTATTCGCAACCAAGAGTAGATACAAACAAGCTGTGGAAAATCCTTAAACAATATGGAGTGAGTACAAACTAACAAAGCAATGTAGAAGCTTATACAATTAAGCAGCCATGAGCGGGGAATGCCCAAGTCTGCCCCTGCCTGACGTCTTGAGTGGGTTTACCTGATGGCGAGGGACAATGGTAATAGGAAACATAATCCACATGCAAGTATCAGTCCAGTGCACTCTCCAGTAGTGGCAGCTATTAGTAGTAGCATGTATATTGGCTACGCTTGCGTTCAAAGCGAATGAACAAACAATAACAAATTCAGATACCCAATAAGCCTCTCATGATATTTGATATTTCCGTGAATTAATCCTGACACTGTGATGTATGGCTTGGTTTGGCAAATCAACAGAATGTGTTTTTTTTAAATTCCCGGGCATGTTTAAGTTCAGTAGGTTGCCATTTATTTCTGAACTACCGGCACTCATACCTCTGTGTGAAAACCAACGCAAGGTGGTCTGCTTCCAAATCAACGCAGCTAGGTTTCGAACACAGTATGCAGGATTACGAAATGCATTCATAACCCCTTCACTACAGACCCGGCAACTATTCATGTTTGTTTCAGAAGGTACAGTTAGTTGGATGTCTTTAACAGGACATCAAAATCAACCACAGCATTTATTCCAGAAGTTGGTGTTGTTGTTGCCTTCCACTTATGCCGTTAGGCGTCGTGGAGAAGGTTAATTGAAGCTCCAGCACCTGTCCTCCAGTTCCCTCCGGTTTACCGGATAAATAATTACTATCAGTTACCAGTAAGTTAGCTAATTTTGTCAAAATGCCGAATAACTGTCTTTGTACATAGTTATCTTGTCGCTTTCACTTAATAAATTTCTGAAAAATGAAAAAAAAAAGTTTCGCCGGCGGGGATTCGAACCACGGTTGCATTCGGAAATACTCACGGCTACGCTACTGGGACCATGATGACAGCTTAACACAAATGTTTCATATAGTCAAACACATGTCCCGATGACGTCACTTATGTCACGTGACTAGCCTTTGGTTGCGAATAAAGACTTCGTTTATTCTCAACTTGGTTGCGAATAGACACTTCGTTCAAGAATTGTTAACTTGCGTTTCTGTACACTTACTGTTTACAGGCATCCATCTTTGTTTACATTACCAACCTACTATTTCCTACTATTTATGTCCTGATCATTCCAGTCCAAGCTGACAGTAATATGCGTCGCCTCAGAGAGACTTGATTAGGCAATTAAAACATCAGGCTTTCGACTGACTGGCCTCATTAATTAATAAATAAACAAGGATAAGGAAATGCTACGCATATAAAGTGCAGGAAAACCTGGTATATATGAAGCAGGTGGAAAAGAGAGAGGAGAAAGATTACCCAGTGATATGCTGAAATCTGTACTTATAGCTATACCAAAAAGACCAGGAGCAATTGATTGTGAAGATTTTCGTACAATTAACCTTATAAACTATATCACTAAGCTTCTACTCAGAATCATAATGAGAAGAACCAAAAAGAAAATAAAAATGGAAATTAGTGAAGAACAGTATGGATTTGTGGAAAGAAAGGGCACAAACAATGCAATTTATACATTACGGACACTAATAGAAAGGTCAATAAAGAAACAGAGAGACATATATTTGTGCTTCATAAATTATACTAAGGCATTTGATAAAGTAAAACATGATGAACTGATTAAAATGTTGGAAGATATCAACATTGATGGAAAAGATTTAAGAATAATAAAGAATGTTTACTGGAACCAAGTAGCAGCAATTAAAATGGGAAATAAAGAGGGTAGTTACGAACAGATAAAGATAGGAGTACGACAGGGGTGTGTCTTGTCACCAGATCTTTTCTCCCTATATAGCGAAGTAATAATGAGAGAGATCAAAGAGATGCCAGGAATACTAGTTGGAGGTTATCATCATCATCATCAAGTGCCGTGCCGGCTGGCGTAGGCGTTCATGGCTCTCCATAGATCTCGGTCTTTGGTTTTCTGGATCAACTCTGGTGCTGATATTCCTCCATGCCACCGTCTCAATCCATCCAGCATCACTTCTCTTGGTCTACCTCTGCCTCTCTTCCCCTCGATCTTTCCAGTTGTTACGATGTTCTCCAATGCCTCTCTTCTCATCACGTGACCGAAGAAAGATGTTTGTCTCTGTCTTATTGTTGTATATAATGTTCTAGTTTCATTAGCCTGTTTCAGGCAGTCGTCGTTAGTTACTCTGGCAGTCCAAGGAATTCGCAACATTCGTCTCAGGAACCACATCTCTGTTGCTTCTAATTTCTTCTTAATTTGTTCATTTACGTTCCAAGATTCACTGCCATACAGCAAAACTGGTTCTACATAGCATTTCAGCACTCTCTTTCTTACATTCAGTGATAGTGACTTATTGCATAAGATACTCTTCATTTTCTGAAAAGCGGCTTTTGCCTGCCCTATTCTACTCCTAATCTCTGTTGTACATCTTCCATCTGATGTTATAAATGCCCCTAGGTATCTAAAATTATCAACTTGGTTAAGGATTTTCCCTTCTATTTCTATGTCACATTTTGGTGTCACCATTTTCTTTGATATTACCATTGTTACTGTTTTCTTGATATTCAAGGAGAGTCCTTTCCTTGCACTCTCTGTTACTACAACGTCTAATAATTGTTGTAGGTCTGTTGAATTATCCGCCACCAATACTGTGTCATCTGCATAGCGTATATTATTTATATTATAACCTCCAACTAGTATTCCTGGCATCTCTTTGATCTCTCTCATTATTACTTTGCTATACAGGGAGAAAAGATCTGGTGACAAGACACACCCTTGTCGTACTCCTAGCTTTATCCGTTCGTAACTACCCTCTTTATTTCCCATTTTAATTGCTGCTACTTGGTTCCAGTAAACATTCTTTATTATTCTTAAATCTTTTCCATCAATGTTGATATCTTCCAACATTTTAATCAGTTCATCATGTTTTACTTTATCAAATGCCTTAGTATAATCTATGAAGCACAAATATATGTCTCTCTGTTTCTCTATTGACCTTTCTATTAGTGTCCGTAATGTATAAATTGCATTGTTTGTGCCCTTTCCTTCCACAAATCCATACTGTTCTTCACTAATTTCCATTTTTATTTTCTTTTTGATTCTTCTCATTATGATTCTGAGTAGAAGCTTAGTGATATGGTTTATAAGGTTAATTGTACGAAAATCTTCACAATCAATTGCTCCTGGTCTTTTTGGTATAGCTATAAATAAAGATTTCAGCATATCACTGGGTAAATATCCACTGCTGTAAATATCATTCAACATTTTGGTTAATATATCTACTCCAAATTCTCCCAATACTTCTAATTCTTCTATTGTGATTTCATCTGGCCCAGCTGTTTTTCCTTTCTTCATACGTTTCATAGCGTCAGCGACTTCTTCTTTCAGAATAGGTGGACCTTCTAAGTTACTATCTTCTGTTAATTCTCCCCTTTCTCCTTCATATAATTATCTTATATACTCATTCCACCTCTTCATTATAGCATCTTCCTCTAATATTATCTTTCCTGTTTTTGATTTCAAACACCCTGTATTTATTCTTATTTTTCTTCCTGTAAGCTCACTGATTTTTCTGTGCATATTTTTTGTATCTTTAATGGAATTTAATTCAATTTTTTTGCATTGCTCGTTTAACCAACTTTCTTTAGCCTTCCCACATTTATCTTTTATTTCTTTATTTATCTTAGCGTATTCTTGTTTGTCATTTTTACTCTGTTTTCTTTTGTCCATCAGTTTTAAGATATCTTCATTCATCCATTTTTTCTTAGCTATTTTGCCTCTCTCCGGTAATACTTCTTTGCTAGTTTGATGAATGGAGTCCCTTAACATTTCCCATTGTTCATCTATACTCTGTATTTTAGTTATTGCATTGTACCTATTTTTCACAGTCACTCTGTATTGTTCTTGCATTTCTAAATCTATTTTCAGAACCTCTTTATTAAGTCTCATGTTCTTAACCATTTTTTTCCCTCTCTTTAATCTTACTTTTATTTGTCCACATAGTGGTACATGATCACTATTACAGTCAGCACCAGGCATTGTCTTTACATTAATTAAAGCATTTCTAAATCTTTTATTAATTAGTATGTAGTCAATTTGGTTGCGTATTTTCTTATCAGGGCTTATCCATGTGTACAGTCGTCTTTTATGGTGTTTAAACCATGTGTTTCCAATTATCATCTCATTGATATTTGCCCATTCTATTAGCATTTCCCCTCTTTCATTTCTTGTACCTAAACCATAATTCCCCACTACATCCTCCATTTTGCCCTTTCCTACTTTTGCATTAAAATCACCAAGTATTATTTTTATTTCTTGTGATCCAATTTGAGCCATCGCCATTTCTATTTCGTCGTAAAAGTGTTGTATTTCTTCATCACTACTGCTTGCTGTTGGTGCATATACTTGTATAATATTTATGTCTATTGGTTTGCCTTTGATTTTTACCATAATAACTCTATCTGAAATACACCAGTATCCATTAATTGACTTGGCTGTTTTTTCGTCTAATATTATTCCTACACCTTTTTCATGTGTTTTCCCTCCAGAATAAATTATTGTGTGATTGTCAGCTATAATTTTGCCCGATCCCTTCCATCTCATCTCACTAACGCCTAGTATATTCATTTTCATGCTATCCATCTCTCTTAGAACATTGGTCAACTTTCCTAGCTCATTTAATGTCCTAACATTCCATGTTCCTACTCTAAATTTATTTATTTTAGTTATGATTTTGCCATCAGTAGCTGGATGACGGTCTGGTGTCACCTGTGGCTCATGACTGTCCCTACCGGACGAGGATGCCCTAAGACAGCCATTAACGTCCTTCACTAACTTTGATTTATGTTTTGCCATGAAGTCTTGGGAAGATAATGTGGTGGTTTCCCCTTGCCTTCCACATTCACACGGTGGTCTTTTAACTCTGCCTTTGACAGCCATTTCCGACTGTAAGGACAAGTGAGTGCCCTGCCCTGCTCAGGTGCAGAGTTGTCCACTTATTCCGGTGGATACTCGGTCCCCAGAGCTGTGTTAGCCACACCGTGGTGTGTTTCCATCCTCTACCACGGGGAGGTGCAGTTGGGATTTTCCCTTCATAAAGTTATGGTCTCTGACCAAAACTCTCCAGTACTTTTAGAGGACGTTGGAGGTTATAATATAAATAATATACGCTATGCAGATGACACAGTATTGGTGGCGGATAATTCAACAGATTTACAACAATTGTTGGACACTGTAGTAACAGAGAGTGCAAGGAAAGGACTCTCCTTGAATATCAAGAAAACAGTAACAATGGTAATATCAAAGAAAATGGTGACACCAAAATGTGACATAGAAATAGAAGGAAAAATCCTTAACCAAGTGGATAATTTTAGATACCTAGGGACATTTATAACATCAGATGGAAGATGTACAACAGAGATTAGGAGCAGAATAGGGCAGGCAAAGGCCGCATTTCAGAAAATGAAGAGTATCTTATGCAATAGGTCACTATCACTGAATGTAAGAAAGAGAGTGCTGAAATGCTATGTAGAACCAGTTTTGCTTTATGGCAGTGAATCTTGGAATGTAAATGAACAGATTAAGAAGAAATTAGAAGCAGCAGAGATGTGGTTCCTGAGACGAATGTTGCGAATTCCTTGGACTGCCAGAGTAACTAACGACGACTGCCTGAAACAGGCTAATTAAACTAGAACATTATATACAATAATAAGACAGAGACAAACATCTTGCTTCGGTCACGTGATGAGAAGAGAGGCATTGGAGAACATCGTAACAACTGGGAAAGAGAGGCAGAGGCAGACCAAGAGAAATGATGCTGGATGGATTGAGACGGTGGCATGGAGGAATATCAGCAGCAGAGTTGATCCAGAAAACCAAGGACCGAGTTCTGTGGAGAGCCATGAACGCCTACGCCAGCCGGCATGGCACTTGATGATGATGATATATATATATATATATATATATATATATATATATATATATATATATATATATATATAATTGGCACCTTGTTGTCTGGACAGAATATAGTTTGATACATTGTGTTTCAAAAAGGCATGATATATGTATGAATTACCAAAAGACGATAAGTAGATTGTGAGCTTCACTGGATATACTATATATATATATATATATATATATATATATATATATATATATATATATATATATATATATATATATATACTAGCTGACCCGGCTTCGCCCAGGCCCTGGCGGGGATCTATCTATCTGTCTGTCCGTCCGTCCGTCTGTCTGTCTGTCTGTTTGATGCGGCCTGGCTTCGCCCAGCACCTGGAGGGGAGCATTTCATTTAATTCATATAAGTAGTCATATAAGCTCCCGTTCCCGACTGTCTGTCTGTCTATCTGTTTGTCTGTCTGACCCGGCCCGGCTTCGCCCAGCCCCTGGTGGGGAGCATCTCGTTTAATTCATATAAGTAGTCATATAAGCTCCCGTTCTTAACTATCTATCTGTCTGTCCGTCCGTCTGTCTGTTTGACGCGGCCTGGCTTCGCCAAGCACCTGGAGGGGAGCATTTCATTTAATTCATATAAGTAGTCATATAGGCTCCCGTTCCCGACTATTTGTCTGTCTGTCTATCTGTTTGTCTGTCTGTCTGACCCAGCCCGGCTTCGCCCAGCCCCTGGTGGGGATCATCTCGTTTAATTCATATAAGTAGTCATATAAGCTCCCGTTCCCGTTCCCAACTATCTTTCTATCTATCTATCTATGTTCGGCTCGTTCTCGTTAAAAATATAGATAGAATAGAAGAACAGATAGATTGATAGTAGAAAATATGATTGGAAGAGATCTATCTAAGGTAAACTTACCAAGATACCATGAACAGCCAATAAATGGTGGGCAGTGGGTTGACTGCAGAGTACTGCAAACGATATGCAACTAACTTTCTCTCACAAAAAATTACTTTTTTTTTTTAACGAACGAAAATCTTTCGCAGGCCCGTCCTACATTTTGCCCTTTTTCTCTATTTCCTCTCATACATTCTTTCATTCAACATCTCTTATGAAGCAATTCTTTGACAACAAAAGAACAATAAGCATTAAAATGCATGAAAAGTAACTTGTTGAGGAAATGTTTAACATGGACATCATAAATACCCAACGTGGGTGTAACGTGCCATACATATGAGAATGTTAAAAAAAATTAATGTGCTGTTGAAGAAAGATAAGAAGTGAGTTAGAAAATTTTCACTATTTAAATAGATGCATTATTTTTATGAAAACTTTGAAAATGCCTTAAAGATTATATCATTATTTATTATAACTCATATGCCTGTAAATAACTGTAGACAAAGAGTTTATAAATCTTTGAAAACAATGCAACAATCTATATATAAAATATATAGCAATGTTATTAAAAGTTATGCCCATTGAAATAACTTTTCTTAAGTTAAGTCCCCTCGCTATATATATAAATGATTAGATATTAAATTTTAGTAAGTAAATAGCTGATTGTACACTAACAAACTATGACAGTTGGCTGCACGGGAATGAGAAGAAGACGTGTAGAAAATTTCATCTCAATCGGATGGACCGTTCGCAAATGCATAAAGAACGGACATACATACAGACATACATCGTCTTTTTTATATATATATATATATATATATATATATATATATATATATATATATATATATATATATATATATATATATATATATATTGTAAGTGAGGATCTAACTCACACTTCATGGCCCTAACCTGTGAGCACAATCTCAGCAATATGTCATTTTCTTGAAATGATTTTTCTAAAGGTTTAACTTGTTTAATACCGTCATAAAGATGGTATGACTACTATACTAACTATGACAGAATCTCATTTCTGTTAGGGAAAGAACAACATATATCAGTGAATCATGAGGTAAAGAGTAGACGCTGGAAGAGTCGCACATTGAGAAAACCTGGCAATAGTCACACATTGAGAAAACCTGGTAATAGTCACACATTGAGAAAACCTGGCAATAATCACACATTGAGAAAACCTGGCAATAGTCACACATTGAGAAAACCTGGTAATTGTCACACATTGAGAAAACCTGGCAATAATCACACATTGAGAAAACCTGGCAATAGTTACACATTGAGAAAACTTGGTAATAGTCATACATTGAGAAAACCTGGTAATAGTCACACATTGAGAAAACCTGGTAATAGTCACACATTGAGAAAACCTGGTAATAGCCACACATTAAGAAAACCTGGTAATAAAATAGAGTAAAAAGTTTCATCAACTTTCATCAACTCTCTTTTCATTCCCTGTTTTTCTAGAACCTCTGTATTTGATTGTTTCTGTTTCCATGAAATACAGCATATTCTTCTGTATATCCACATCTCCAGGGCATCTATTTGACTTTCTAGTTGCTTGTTCAATGCCCAGGCTTCCACGCCATACAATAGTGTTGAGTATACGTAACATTTGACAATTCTAATTTTTAATGCATTGTTAACCACGAAAAAACGCAAAACACGGATAAAGAAAATAACAAGTCGGTGGAACGCAGAAGTAAAGAAAGCTGTAAAAGACAAAAAGGAAAAATATAAAAAGTTGTCGAAGAGCAAACATGAATGCGATTACATATAATATAGAATAGCGAGAAGACATGTGAATAGAATAGTAAAGAGAGAAAAACAAAAAGACTGGGAGAAGTATGGTGAAACTCTAAATAAAAACTACAAGGAGGCAACTAGAAACATCTATAAAAAGATAAGTGCAATGAAAACCAGAGAAGAACCCTTTGACCCAACTGAAATAATGAACAACGAAAATGGAGAACCAATAAGTGAACAAAAACAAATCCTAATAAGATGGAAACAGTACTTTGAACAACTTCTCAACATTCCATCAGATGTCACAGGAATTCAAGAAACCGACACAGATGCCACCAAAGAACTAGAACCAGACATACTGAAATAAGAAATTATAGAAGCCATCAGATTAGCCCAATTGAATAAATCACCAGGACAAGATGAAATACCAAATGAACTAATTAAAGTAGCAAGAGAAGTAGGAACAGCATGACTACATAGACTATTCAACCACGATTGGGTAGAACAACAACAACAAAACTTTATTTTGAAAGGGCATGCAGGCCCGTCTAACATTCTGCCCTTTTATCACTCTCTTTCATACATTATACCATTCACACATCATTCAAGGCTAACTGAAAACAACAACAATATAAAAGATATGCATTATAAAGGCATGTGGAAAATGAAAAATCAATACTACACGACTCAGTAATAGTAATAACTGGTGTGGCACTTGTTATTAGCCATGTGGAATATACTGGCCTACCAAAAGGGGACTGGCTCTTATACTAGGGTTTTATTATTATTATTACTTCTATTATTAAGGGGGAAGGTAATCCGTACTGAGACAGTGTTCAAATAATATGCGATTATATGTATAGGGATTGGTGATGTCTTTTATTTCATGTGGAAGATTGTTCTACAGCTGAGCTGCAGAGTACGTTAAGCTTGTTTTGAATAAGTCTATCCTAGGCTTCGGAATGTGTAATATATTTAATCGTTTACTGTGTCTAGCATTATATTCAAACAATGGCCAAAGGTAACTTGGGGCATTCCGATGTAGGATTTTGTGAATTAGTTTGGCCTTATTGAAAAGCAGACGTTTGCGGAGTGGTAGTAACTGAAGGCGTTTATGCAGGCTAGGATTGTCAGTTACATTTTTGCTATAAATTAAACTCATGGCCCGTTTCTGGAGTGAGTAACGTCGCTTGGTACTTGAATTGGAACAACCATCCCAGATTGTAGAGCAGTAGTCAAAATGTGTCTGTATTTGAGACGTAAAGAATATTTTCCTTGTGTCCTCATCAAGGGAATTTTTAATTTTGGCGAGTTGGTAGACTTTTTTCACTGTTTGTTTAGTGAGCGCTTGAACGTGAGGATTAAAGGTTAGGTTTCTATCAATGATGAGGCCTAATGTTTTGTGCTCAATTAAACTTTCTACTGGCATGTTATCGGTGTGAAGTTGAAGTGATCTGTGTGAATTTAGAGTCTGAAGTCTTTGTCTGGTTGTTAATAACATAGATTTTGTTTTAGTGATGTTAATTTGCATACAGTTCGCATAGCTCCACCTAACTACATTATTTAATTCTTGTTGCAAAGACGACTCCAGCAAATTACTGCTTTCAGCGTTTGTATACACTGTACAGTCGTCTGCAAATAGATCACAAAACAACGAAAGATGCAAAGGTAGATCATTAATATATATGGCGAATAATAGAGGGCCAAGAATAGAGCCTTGCGGTACTCCAGTATTGAAGGTAGTGGTTTGGAGCAGAGATTTATTGTATGATACTACTTGCTTTCTGTTTGACAGAAAAGATGTTATTAGCGTCACAACATTAGGGCCAATTTTCATTGTCTCTGGTTTTTTAATTAAAATGGCATGGTCTATCATATCAAATGCTTTTCTGAAATCGATAAACACAGCTCCACATAGATTGTTGTTGTTTATATTCTGGTGCCAATTTTCTATCATGTTTTGTTAGGGCCGTATGGCAAGAATATTTTGGTTGAAATCCTGATTGACTGTCAACTATAAGCTTGTTGTGATCTAAATACTGTAATGTTACCTTATGGATGTGTTTTTCTAGTGGTTTAGATAGTGATGATAGTAAAGAAATGGGTCTATAATTGTTCGGGAGACCATTGTCCAATGAACCAGATTTAAGGAGAGGATACACTTTAGCGATTTTGAGAGCTGATGGAAAGTGACCTTTGGTGAGACACTGATTATATACATAGGTTAGTGATACACAGATCACTGGCGCAGCACAGCGGAGAATCCGACTGATGATTCCATCTAACCCAGATGAGTTTGTGTTTTTTAGGTTACTGAGGTAAGTGAATACTTCAGTGACTGTCATTAGCGGTATGTCAGAAAGGATATCTCGGGGGCATCTGGTCTCGCAAATCCATGAGACTGGGCAAACGCCATAATTATCCCAATTTGGAAAAACAACGGCAGCAAAAGAGACTGCACACAATACAGAGGCATTTCACTGTTGAGTCATACTGGGAAAATATTTTGCAAAATACTTGAGAAAAGATTACAAACTATTATAGAACCCCCAGCTAAGCGAAACACAATTTGGATTTAGGAAAAACAAAGGATGCACAGATGCCATTTTTGCTCTTAGACAACTTATAGAAAAATCAATCAAATTCAATGAAACACTCTGCTTAGCCTTTGTCAGCCAAGAAAAGGCATTTGATAGAGTAGATAGAAACAAACTGTGGGAAATCCTTAAACAATATGGAGTGAGTACACATCTAACAAACCTATGTAAAAGCTTATACAACAACAGTGAATGCATAGTGAGAGCAACTGGAGGGCACTCAGAACCTTCACCATAAGATCCAGAGTACGACAAGATTGTGTCCTGTCGCCTCTCTTGTTTATAAC